>SJYX01023034.1:49510-86949 GCA_006410675.1 Oreotragus oreotragus | reverse complement strand
CAGAAATCTGCAGGTTATTACTTCCATAACCCTCACACTGTAAAGAATGACTATTTTAGTATCCCTTTTTCTCCATCTACTGGTTTGGAATTAATGCACTGTTTTTATTTTTTTAGCAGGTTTCCTAGAAATTACTGAATGCATATTTAACTTACCAGAAACAAAATTAATGCATATCTTTATCCTATCCTTAGGTGACATGAGGATCATTTAAAATGCATCATCATGCTCCTGGGTGATATTATTGTTGTTACTGTTGTTTATTGAAATTTTTTACCTTTACTGGGACTTTATTCTTACTGTTTTGTATAATCAGTGCTCATTTGATTTACTTCTATGTTTGCCACCTTCCTTGTTCTTCTTAATCTCAGATCTTCCCTCAGCATCACTTTCCTTCTCTCTGAAGGACACCTTTTAGAATTTCCTACAGTAAGCATACACTGTAGATGAATTCTCTTACCTTTAGTTTGTCTGGAAAAATGTCTTTCTTTTGCCTTCATTCCTGAAAGATAATCCCGTTTAGTGTAAGTTCTAGACTGGCAGGTATTTTATGTCAGTCCTTTAAAGATAACCATTTCATGGATGAAGAAGATGGGATACATGCAGACAGACACAGACATATATATGCAGATACACACAAAAAACAGAATGCTACTCAGTCATAAGAAGGAAATTTTTAACACGTGCAACAACATGGAGAGCCCTCAAGGGTATTATGTTAATTGAAAGTCAGATGAAGAAAGACAAATACTGTATGATTTTGCTCACATGCAGAATAACAAACCAAACAAAAATAAACAAGCAGATATAGAGAACAGGGCATCTGGTCCCATCACTTCATGGAAAACAGCTGGGGATATAATGGAAACAGTGACAGACTTTATTTTCTTGGGCTCCAAAATCACTGCAGATGGTGATTGCAGCCATGAAATTAAAAGACACTTGCTTCTTGGAAGAAAAGCTATGATCAACCTAGATAGGATATTAAAAACCAGAGACAATACTTTGCCTACAAAGGTCCGTCTACTCAAAGCTATGATTTTTCCAGTAGTCATGTATGGATGTGAGAGTTGGACTATAAAGAAAGCTGACCGCCAAAGAACTGATGCTTTTGAACTATGGTGTTGGAGAAGACTCTTGAGAGTCCCTTAAGACTGCAAGGAGATCCAACCAGTCCATCCTAAAGGAAATCAACCTTGAATATTCATTGGAAGGACTGATGCTGAAGCTGAAACTCCAATTCTTTGGCCACCTGATGCAAAGAACTGACTCATTGGAAAAAACCCTGATACTGGGAAAGACTGAAGGCAGGAGGAAATGGGGACGACAGAGGATGAGATGATTGGATGGCATCACCGACCCAATGGACATGAGATTGAGCAAACCCCAGGAGATAGTGAAGGACAAGGAAGCCTGACATGGTGCAGTCCATGGGGTCGCAGAGTCAGGCATGACTGAGTGACTAAGGTGAACTGATATTGGGTATAGATGAGGCTCATTTGAATTAATAATATACACTATCTGTTCCACCCTACCCCAACATATATACAACAGTGGAGCAGGGTCAGGATAATTGCAATGAATACTTCCACTTGGAAAGAAGAAAGATGGAAAAAACAAATCTAAAATCCCCCTGGGCAGATGATTACAAGGGGTTCCTACTTTAGGGGAGGGTGGATATTTTTTTAATAGGTCCTGATTTCCGTTATCGATTGTTCCACTCCCTAATCCATTGTTCACATGGCCCTTGGTTCTGTCCTTTGACAGAACATGCTTTTCAGTTATTCTTGATCACTGTGAAGACAGCATTGGAAAATATGCCCTCCTGTTCGAAAAGACTCGTGAGAGTCCTTTGGGCTGCAAGGAGATCCAATCAGTCCATCCTAAAGGAGATCAGTCCTGGGTGTTCACTGATGCTGAAGCTGAAACTCCAACACTTTGGCCACCTGATATGAAGAGCTGACTCACTGGAAAAGACCCTGATGCTGGGAAAGATTGAGGGCAGGAGGAGAAGGGGATGACAGAGGATAAGATGGCTGGATGGCATCACCAACACAATGGACATGGGTTTGGGTGGACTCCAGGAGTTGGTGATGGACAGGGAGGCCTGGCGTGCTGCAATTCATGGGGTCGCAAAGAGTCGGACATGACTGAGTAACTGGACTGAACTGAGGACTTAGCAGCTTTCTTTGCATGTTTCCTTCCCATAGAATGTTGGGGCCAACCGGAGGAGACTCTTTTAATCCAGGCTGGTGGCACTTTGAATATACAGTTCTCTCACAAATGAGCTTGATTTTTTTATTTACTTTAATCAGCTCCATATACTAATAGCCACATTCACAGCTGTTGTTTTTTTTAGACAACTCCTCTCTCATTGGAATCCATTCAGATACCTGAGTCCATCAAGCTTCTATTGGGGTAGACACACATCCAGTCTCTTTTTTTAAATTATTATTTTGTCCAATAATTAATAAAAAGGACTTAATAAACCTCACTTTAATCCATTCATAGGCTTTTAACAATGAGTATATGTTCACATCCTTGATATGATCCTTGCTTTAAAGGCTAAGCATTTTTAATCAAACTTTATCATTCAAAGGTCTTAAATTTTATCTTTTACCAGATAGAAACAAGAAGCACCTATATCTTCCAAATCTGAAAGTTCTGAACTTCTTTGCTCTCTTAATACCCTCTCAAATTAAGAAATTAAATTCTTTTTGACTTGCAAATCAACCAATTCTTTTTCAAGCCTCTTTCTTGTCATATCTTATCAAATGCAAACACTCTGTTTTTACCAAAAATCTTCCCACAAAGAAAACCATAGGCCCAGATGACTTTACCATCAGTGTCTACAAATATTCAAGTGAGAAATAAGCCTAATAACATCCAAATTCTTTTAGAGACAGAAAATAGAGTATTTTTTTCAATTTATTTTATGAAACTAACATAACTCTGATACCAAATCCACTAAGAACAGTAAGAAAAAGAGTTCATAGGTAAGCTCACTGAAGAACATTTCTCCCTAAACAAAGTATCACACAGAAAACTGCAATATATAAACAGAATATGGTATCACAATTAATTTGTGTTTATAGGAATTATACAGAATCAATCTGGCAACAGAATATCAATCTTATTAACCAAACAGAATAAAAGAGAAAAATATGATTATCTAAAAAAGGACAAAAAATGTATTTGATTAAAGTTAATACCTATTCAAGATTTTTAAAAAATAAATCTTAGTGAATTAAAAAAAGAATTTTCTTATTCTGAAAGAAGCATTTCAGTTCAGTTCAGTTGCTCAGTCAGGTCCAACTCTTTGCAGCCCCATGGACTGCAGCACGCCAGGCCTCCCTGTCCATCACCAACTCCCGGAGTCTACCCAAACTCATCTCCATTGAGTCAGTGATGCCATCTAGCCATCTCATCCTCTGTCATCCCCTTCCGCTCCCGCCTTCAATCTTTCCCAGCATCTGGGTCTTTTCAAATGAGTCAGTTCTTCACATCAGGTGGCCAGAGTATTGGAGTTTCAGCATCAGCATCAGTCCTTCCAATGAATATTCAGGACTGATTTTCTTTAGGATGGACTTGTTGGATCTCCTTGCAGTCCAAGGGACTCTCAAGAGTCTTCTCCAACACCACAGTTCAAAAGCATCACTTCTTCAGAACTCAGCTTTCTTTATGGTCTAACTCTCACATCCATACATGACTACTAGAAAAAACATAGCTTTGNTCCCCAATCCCTCCCAGCATCAGAGTCTTTTCCAATGAGTCAACTCTTCGCATGAGGTGGCCAAAGTACTGGAGTTTCAGCTTTAACATCATTCCTTCCAAAGAAATCCCAGGGCTGATCTCCTTCAGAATGGACTGGTTGGATCTCCTTGCAGTCCAAGGGACTCTCAAGAGTCTTCTCCAACACCACAGTGCAAAAGCATCAATTCTTCTGCTCTAAGCCTTCTTCACAGTCCAACTCTCACATCCATACATGACCACAGGAAAAACTATAGTGTCAGCAAAGCTCCTTTATTACCCTGTATCTCTACTTTAAAATAATCTTACTATACATTCTAGAATCACAAGAAGCATAGAGCATGAACAGGTTTATTTTACATCATCCATTCCAAAACTTCCATGTGCAGATGTAGTCCAGAGACTTAAAATGACATGCCCAGGGCCACACAGACAGGTACTGGCAAAGTTACAAAGTCTAGTCTGCAGTCAACTGACTTCTTCATACATGGCTAAGTCTGTAACTCTTTTCCTTGTATGGTTTCTGGATAGGCTTCCTTCTTTGGAAAATAAAAACATCATTAATGAAGGAATTGGATTGTCATTCTATCCTTTTAGTCATCGTTTATCCAAAGTCTAATGAAGTAGGCTCAATTCAGAGCTCAATTTCACCTGGCTCAAATTAAAAGAAATATGAAGTTTGGGTATTTGAATGACAATTTGCACCTGAAAAATAAAGCTATAATAAAACTGGAATTAAACCAGGATTCACCCCATTCCTGCTGCTCTCTGCCCCAAGTCAGTTGCAGGAGTACTGGGAAAATGTAGAGAACAGAAAGGGACCTGCATCTATCAAATGTGGGGCTAGCTGTTTCCTTCCTTCCTACCACTTCAGCTTTTGGGGCAGAAAAAAATAATAGAAAGCTAAGCTTGTTGAGGCATCCTGAGTCCGTCTAGCATTAATTTCTGGAGGCACATATCAAACTGAAATAGCTGTTTTGCAGAAAAGGTACAATGAAATACTTAAGCAGAATATTTCTGGGGGAAAGAAGTCTTTTCATGTGTAAGTACTCTCCCCTAGATCTTGCAAGCTATAAATGTGTACATTGAGTATTAAAGTTACTTCATAGTCTAGGAGATTTATGAGAGTAAACAAAATCACTATCTTAGAAAGATATGTGCACTCCCATATTCACTGCAGCATTATTTACAATAGCCAAGATGAGGAAACAACTAAATGCCAACTGATAAATGAATGGGTAAAGAAAATGTGGTGTGTATATATATATATACATAGTGGAACATTTTCCAGCCATAAAAAAGAATTAAATTGTGTCCACAAATGGACCTTGAGGGAATTATGCTAAGTGAAATAAGTCAGAAAAAAACAAATACTGTATGATCTCATCTATATATGAAGTTTAAGAAAAATAAAACAAACATAGATATAGAGAACATATTAGTGGTTGCCAGAAGTAGGGGGTTGGAGAAGGCAATGGCAACCCACTCCAGTACTCTTGCCTGGAAAATCCCATGGACGGAGGAGCCTGGTGGGCTGCAGTCCACGGGGTCGCTAAGAGTCGGACACGACTGAGCAACTTCACTTTCACTTTTCACTTTCATTCATTGGAAAAGCAAATGGCAACCCACTCCAGTGTTCTTGCCTGGAGAATCCCGGGATGGGGGAGCCTGGTGGGCTGCCATCTATGGGGTCACACAGAGTTGGACATGACTGAAGCGACTCAGCAGCAGAAGTAGGGGATATGGAGAGAGCGCAATAAGTAAAAGTGGTCAAAAGGTGCTGGGGATGTAGCATGGTGACCATAGTTAACAACTGTTGTTGCACTAAGTTGTGTCCGACTCTTGTGACCCCCATGGACTGTAGCCCACCAAGCTGCTCTGTCCATGGGATTTCCTAGGCAAGAATACTGGAGTGGGTTGCCATTTCCTTCTCCAGGGGATCTCCCCAACCCAGGGATCAAACCCACATTTCCTGCTTGGCAGGCGGATACTTTACCACTGAGACACCTGAGAAAACTGAATGAAGTCATTCAGTTGTGTCTGACTCTTTGTGACCCCATGGACTGTAGCCTATAAGGCTCCTCCATCCATAGAATTTTCCAGGCAAGAGTACTGGAGTGGGTTGCCATTTCCTTCTTCAGGGGATCTTCCGAACCCAGGGATCAAACCCAGGTCTCCCGCATTGCAAGCAGACGCTTTTACCATCTGATGCACCAGGGAAGCTCACTGTATGTTTGAAAGTTACCAATAGGGTAGACCTTAAAAGTCCTCATGAGAAGAAAAGAAAAGAAAAAGATGTATCTATGGTGTGGTGATGGATATTAACTAAACTTATTTTGGTGATAATATATATATATACAGATTATACACCTAAAACTAATACAATGTCTCATGTCAATTACATCTCAATAACATTTTTTTTAAAAAGCAAATATTTTTAAAGTGTCTGTTAAATTCTGAGAATGCAGCCCTGAACAAGATAGACAAAGCCTTAATTGCAAGGATTTTACAGCTGGTAAAGCAGGTACTGGGAGAGTACACAGACCACAGATAAACACACCAAAAAAATTAGAAATGATAGGTACAGAAACACTAATGACAGGAAGCCAGTCATGTCAAGAACCAGTGAAGAACATTCCAGACAGAAGGAACAGCTAGTGTAAAGGTCCCAAGGAAGAAAGAAGACCAGTGGGCTGCATCCTGCTGACAAAAGAGTGGCAGGAAATGAGGATAGAGATCTAGCAAGGGCTAGAACACGCAGGGCCATAATCAGGCACACAAGGTTAGAGTTTAAGAGCAATAGAAACCACTCAGATTTTAAACAAGGAAGTTCCATGATGTGACGCCTTAAAATTTAAAAGATGACTGATGGCTACAAGAATTATGAACTGTAGGATAGAAGCAGGGAAACCAGTAGAGGTCCTCCACAGTAATACAGGGAAGAGACAAGGATATCGGAGACTAGGCCAGTAGTAGTAGAAGCAGACATGAAAACAAAGAGTTGAATTCATATACACTATGGTACCAGAGTCAAAAGAAATTTGCTGATGGACATGATATAGGGTATAAGAGAGTAAGAGTCATCAAGAACGGTCCATAGCCTTCTGGCTTGAGCAAGCATGTAGACAGAATCCTACTTACTGATATTTGGAAGACTGGGAAAAGATGTAAGTCTGTGGGTGAAATCACAGGTTCTCTTTCGGACATGTTATCTGAAATTCCTATTAGAAATCTAGGAAGAGTCGTTAAGTGAACAAATGGATATAGGGGTGTGGAGACAAGGGAAGGGTCAGGGCTAAAGACATAAATTTGGAAGCAATTTGTACATAGTATTTAATGCCACAAAACAAGCAAGAATATGTAGACAGAGAAGATGCCTCAGGACAGAGACCTAGGGCACGTCAACATTTATAAATTTACTGGAAGAAAAGGAGAATAAAGAGGAAGAATATGAGGTAAACACAAGTGAGTATGAGAAAGAGCAAGTGAGACAGGAGAAAATCCCGGACCGTGTCATGCCCTGGAAGCCAAAATAAGAAAACGTTTGAAGAATGAAGTCTGCTGTAACAGAACTCCACGGACTGGGTGGCTTAAACAAGAGAAATTTATCTCTCACAGTTCTGGAGGCTGGAAGTCCAAGCTCAGAGTGCCAGCAGGTTGACTTCTGGTGAGAGGACTCTGGTGCAGGTCTTTCCTGTTTCCTCACGTGGCTGGATGAGAGAGCAGAAGAGGGAAGGAAAGAGAGACAGACAGACACAGAGATACAGACAGTGTGTACTTTGATCTCTTCATCCCATTACAAGAGTACCAATCATATCATGGGGTTTCCACCTTCATGATCTATGTAACCATAATTATCTCCCAAAGGCCCTACATCCAAATACCATCACATTCGAAATTAGGATTTCCACATATGAATTTGGGGAAGAACAAATGTTGAGGACAATACATTCAGTATATGCCAGATTGCTCTAAGTATTGGTGAAGATGTGGAAAAACTGGAATCTTCATACATGGCTGATAAAAATGTAAAATGGTCCAGCCACTGTGGAAAGGTCTGGTGGTTCTTTAAAAGGTTAAACATACAGTTACCATTTGACCCAGAAACCCCATTCCTCAGTATAAATCCAAGAAAAACTAAAACATACGTCCACATGAAAGTTTGAATACAAATATTTAGAGCTGTGTTATTCTTAAGAATCCCAAAATGAAAGCACTCTAAATATCTCAAATAGATTATCTGATGAACAGATCATCTAACGGTGGCATATTCTTACAACTGAATGTTATTTTACAATAAAAATGAATGAAGCAGTACTAATGCATGGGACAATATGGATGAACCTTGAAAACATTGTGCTAAGTGAAAGAAGTCACATACAAAAGGTACATATTATATAGCTCTATTTATATGACATGTTCAGAATAAGCAAATCTACAGAAACAGTAGATTAATGGCTCTCTAAGGCTGGCACAGGAAATGAGAGGGAAATAAAGAGTGAATGCTAATGAGTACCAGGTTTCTTTTAGAGGAGACAAAAATGTTCTAACATTAAAGTGAGTGATGGCTGCACAATCCTGTGAATATATTAAAAGCATTGAATTGTACAGTTTAAACAGGTAAGTAGCATGGTATATAAATTAGGCGGAGGTTACCTAAAGCAAATACTGTTGACAAATCAGCCAAGATTAGAATGAAGTAGAGACCACTCTATCAGCATCAAAGTCATGTGTAACCTTGACAAACCAATGTTTAGTGGTGTGTTCAAGACAGAAGGCAAACAGGGTAGACTGAGAGAAAACAAGAAGTGAGGAGGAAGAGTCAAAGAAGCTTTGTTGTTAAGGACTGCAGGGAAACAGGCTAATGCCACAGAGGGGTATGAAGGAAAGACAGGGTTGGTTTTCATAAGATGGGAGATGAAGCCGCAGGTCTGTCGATGAGAATGAATCAATGTGGAAGGAGAAATTGACAGTGAAAGAGAGAAAACGTACTGTTGAATCAAAGTCCATGAGAAAGGGATGACTAAAAAGCACAAACGAAAAGGCGAGCATGCCTTCAGACTTCAACAGGGAGAAGGCAGACAGCCGAGGCATGCATGTCAATAGACTGTGAATACTGTTAAGAAGACGAGGTGTGCTGCTATTTTCTACATGCGGCCTGAAGCAAGGTGACCAACTTAGGGTAAGGATGTGAAAACATATTACTTATATTGCTGTATAACAAGATCACTCCCCCAAACTTAGCAGCTCATGAGATCATGTTTTCCTTCCCACAGTTTCCTAGATTTGATCTTTACCTAGAAGCCAGTTCTTAAACTTAGAATCATTTGCTTTTTGGAGATGCTGGAAATATTTTTAAGACCAGTAAGTTCCGGACTCCTTCTGTTTAACCAGCTTTTCTTTAGCCTCTCTCTCTCAACATTTTACTATATGCAGCAAGAAGAAACCAGGAAACACCTTCAGCAGTCTGCCTGGAAATTTTCCTTAGCTAAATTAACAAGTTCTTTATGTAATTTGCTATCTTCCACATTAACACAGCTGACAGTGTTGCTAAACTCTCTGCCTACATATATATGACCCTCTTTCCTTCATTTTCCACTGATATCTTCCTTACTTTTTAAGACTTCACCCACAGTCTTCAGAAAAGCCATAATGCTTTTTCTAACAAACTAGTCAAGACACTTCAACTATTCTCCAACATTCTCCTCAAAGTCTGTCCAGCTTCTGCCTACTGCTTCCTAAACTACTTCCACATTTTTAGGTAGAGGAATAGTACTTCCAGGTGCCAAGATCTATATCAGTTCCCTATGACAAATCACCTAAACTCTGCAGCTTAAAATGACAAAATTTATTATCTCATAGTTTCTGTGAGTCAGGAATTTGTGAGGCACTGAGCTGGGTGATCTGGGCTCAGGGTCTCACAAGAGGTTGTCAGCAAGATGTCAGCCAGGGCTGGAGGACCTGCTTCCAGGGGAGCTCACTCACATCTATCATTGCCATAACACATTATCTCAAACCAAGTAGTTTAAAATAGCACAACTTATTATCTTACTGTCCTGTAGGTCAAAACTAGACTAAAATTAAAGTGTTAGCTGGGCTGCATTCCCTTCTGAAGGCTCTAGAGGAGAAATTGTTTCCTTCTAGAGGCCCTTTACATTTCTTGGCTCATGTCCCCCTCTTCCGTCTTTCAAAGCCAGCATTGGTGAGTCTGTTTCCTTTCACACTTCCATTTTTTCCTACTGCTTCTTCCACTGTCCTATCTATCTATCTATATCTTTCTCTCTCTCCCTTCGGCTTCTGACTACAACCAGCAAAGGAGCTCGTATGATTAGACCGTTCCCACCCAGACAATTCAAAATAGTCTCCCTATCTCAAGGTCCTTAACCTTATCACATCTATAAAGTACTTCTTGCCATGTAAGGTAACACATTCACAGGTCTAGGGACTAGGATATGGATACCTTTGGAGGGTCATTATTCTTCCTACCACAGGGCTACAGACACAGACGAGAACAAGCACAGGGAGGAGTAAAGGGGGCCACACATTTGTACAGGTCATAAAGCCAACACTGATTTACTTAAGAGAGGCAGTGACGGAAAAATTTAACTTTGATTACTCAGTTTACTTAACACCATATATGAGGTTGAAAATGCTAGATACTGAAGCAGGGTAAGGTAAAATAAAGTACGTAGAGAGGCCAAAAAATTCCACAGACAGACAAATTTCTGTGCCCTCAAATTACCGTTGTGATTTGGTGGTTTCAACAATTTACTGCTTCTCTTCAGTAAAGAACGTTTTCAGTACAATAACTATTATGTTACATATTTATCAGTATCATATGATATACACTCAATATATTACTATTTCAAAATAGCTTAAATTCCTTATTTTCTCTCCAAATGCAATGTTCCATTTGTATACCACCAGATGGCAGAGAAGAGCAAAGAATATATTTCTACATAACAAAAAAAAATTTTTTTTTCATATACTTGAAGAAGATCAGCCCTTAGCTAAAGGTGGCAAACTCTTAGCATCTTAGACTAGAAAAGCACCTTATTTTTTAACTTTTTCATTATGGGAAATTTCAAACATACACAAAACAAGAAGCAGTGTAATAAATCTCCATAAATCATCAATTAGCTTCAAGAATTATCAACACATGACCAATCTCATCTCATTTGTATCTTTTCCTTGTCCTCTCTACTTTTTGTATACAGCATGTCCTTGTTGGTTATTTATTTTAAATATAGCAGTGTATACACGTCAATCCCAAGCTCCCTAATTGTCCCTCCCTACCAGGTAACCGTGAGTTCATTCTCTAAGTCTGTGAGTCTGTTTCTGTTTTATAAATAAGTTCCTTATATCTTTTTAGATATTTGTATCTTTTTTTTTAGATCCCACATAGAACAAATATCATAAAATCTTTATCTTTGTGACTTAACTTCACTCAAGTTATGACGATCTCCAGGTCCATCTGTGGTGCTACAAACGGCATTATTTCATTATTTTTAGTGATTGAGTAACATTCGTTGTATATATGTACCACAACTTCTTCATATATTCCTCTGTCAATGGACATTTAGGTTGCTTCCATGTCCTGACCATTGTAAACAGTGCTGTAATGAACACTGGTGTACATATATCCTTTCAGATCATGTTTTTCTCCAGATATATACCCAGGAGTGGGTTTGCAGGCTCATAAGGTAGCTCTACATTTAGTTTTTTAAGTAACCTCCATACTGTTCTCCACAGTGGCTATACCAATTTACATTCGTACCAACAGTGTAGGAGGGATCCCTTCTCTCCACACCTTCTCTAGTATTTCTTGTTTGTGGATTTTTTTGATGACAGCCATTCCAACTAGTGTAAGGTGATAGCTCATTGTAATTTTGACTTGTATTTCTCTAATAATTAGTGACATTGAACATTTTTTCATGTATCTCTTGGTCATGTGTATGTCTTCCTTGGAGAAATGTCTATTAAGGATTTTTGCCAATTTTTTGATTGGGTTGTTTGTTTGGATGATATTAAGTCTTATGAGCTGTTCATAAATTTTTGCAGACTAATCCCTTTCCAATCACATCATTTGCAAACATCTTCTCCCGTTCTGTGGGTTGTCTTTTGGTTTTGTTTATGAAACTCTAATGTTTCCTTTGCTGGAAAAGCACCTTATTTTTAAAGGCTTGTAGAGACATGAGAATTTCACAATTTTCCTCTAATTGATATTTGGACAACCTGTTAAAAATGTGTATTAAGACAATATAACCAGGATGACCTCAGAATAGTAGACAAAATCATAAGCTCAGAAAAAACTAAGAATCACAGTAGTTTAAAAAGAAGCTACTGAAAACAAAAATTAAAAGATCAAAAACCAAAACCCCACTGCTTTGGCCTTGACCTCTTTGAGAAAACCCAGTGGTTGCCTCCAGATCAATCCAACTTGACTGGGTCTCAAATTCAACTTGTCCCACACTCAACTCACCCTCTTCCTTCCACATTCTCTCTTCCTCCTATCTCCTGTTTCAGTTAAGAATGCAATAATCTACCTGGTTGCCAAAGTCAGAAATCTGCAGGTTATTACTTCCATAACCCTCACACTGTAAAGAATGACTATTTTAGTATCCCTTTTTCTCCATCTACTGGTTTGGAATTAATGCACTGTTTTTATTTTTTTAGCAGGTTTCCTAGAAATTACTGAATGCATATTTAACTTACCAGAAACAAAATTAATGCATATCTTTATCCTATCCTTAGGTGACATGAGGATCATTTAAAATGCATCATCATGCTCCTGGGTGATATTATTGTTGTTACTGTTGTTTATTGAAATTTTTTACCTTTACTGGGACTTTATTCTTACTGTTTTGTATAATCAGTGCTCATTTGATTTACTTCTATGTTTGCCACCTTCCTTGTTCTTCTTAATCTCAGATCTTCCCTCAGCATCACTTTCCTTCTCTCTGAAGGACACCTTTTAGAATTTCCTACAGTAAGCATACACTGTAGATGAATTCTCTTACCTTTAGTTTGTCTGGAAAAATGTCTTTCTTTTGCCTTCATTCCTGAAAGATAATCCCGTTTAGTGTAAGTTCTAGACTGGCAGGTATTTTATGTCAGTCCTTTAAAGATAACCATTTCATGGATGAAGAAGATGGGATACATGCAGACAGACACAGACATATATATGCAGATACACACAAAAAACAGAATGCTACTCAGTCATAAGAAGGAAATTTTTAACACGTGCAACAACATGGAGAGCCCTCAAGGGTATTATGTTAATTGAAAGTCAGATGAAGAAAGACAAATACTGTATGATTTTGCTCACATGCAGAATAACAAACCAAACAAAAATAAACAAGCAGATATAGAGAACAGGGCATCTGGTCCCATCACTTCATGGAAAACAGCTGGGGATATAATGGAAACAGTGACAGACTTTATTTTCTTGGGCTCCAAAATCACTGCAGATGGTGATTGCAGCCATGAAATTAAAAGACACTTGCTTCTTGGAAGAAAAGCTATGATCAACCTAGATAGGATATTAAAAACCAGAGACAATACTTTGCCTACAAAGGTCCGTCTACTCAAAGCTATGATTTTTCCAGTAGTCATGTATGGATGTGAGAGTTGGACTATAAAGAAAGCTGACCGCCAAAGAACTGATGCTTTTGAACTATGGTGTTGGAGAAGACTCTTGAGAGTCCCTTAAGACTGCAAGGAGATCCAACCAGTCCATCCTAAAGGAAATCAACCTTGAATATTCATTGGAAGGACTGATGCTGAAGCTGAAACTCCAATTCTTTGGCCACCTGATGCAAAGAACTGACTCATTGGAAAAAACCCTGATACTGGGAAAGACTGAAGGCAGGAGGAAATGGGGACGACAGAGGATGAGATGATTGGATGGCATCACCGACCCAATGGACATGAGATTGAGCAAACCCCAGGAGATAGTGAAGGACAAGGAAGCCTGACATGGTGCAGTCCATGGGGTCGCAGAGTCAGGCATGACTGAGTGACTAAGGTGAACTGATATTGGGTATAGATGAGGCTCATTTGAATTAATAATATACACTATCTGTTCCACCCTACCCCAACATATATACAACAGTGGAGCAGGGTCAGGATAATTGCAATGAATACTTCCACTTGGAAAGAAGAAAGATGGAAAAAACAAATCTAAAATCCCCCTGGGCAGATGATTACAAGGGGTTCCTACTTTAGGGGAGGGTGGATATTTTTTTAATAGGTCCTGATTTCCGTTATCGATTGTTCCACTCCCTAATCCATTGTTCACATGGCCCTTGGTTCTGTCCTTTGACAGAACATGCTTTTCAGTTATTCTTGATCACTGTAAAGACAGCATTGGAAAATATGCCCTCCTGTTCGAAAAGACTCGTGAGAGTCCTTTGGGCTGCAAGGAGATCCAATCAGTCCATCCTAAAGGAGATCAGTCCTGGGTGTTCACTGATGCTGAAGCTGAAACTCCAACACTTTGGCCACCTGATATGAAGAGCTGACTCACTGGAAAAGACCCTGATGCTGGGAAAGATTGAGGGCAGGAGGAGAAGGGGATGACAGAGGATAAGATGGCTGGATGGCATCACCAACACAATGGACATGGGTTTGGGTGGACTCCAGGAGTTGGTGATGGACAGGGAGGCCTGGCGTGCTGCAATTCATGGGGTCGCAAAGAGTCGGACATGACTGAGTAACTGGACTGAACTGAGGACTTAGCAGCTTTCTTTGCATGTTTCCTTCCCATAGAATGTTGGGGCCAACCGGAGGAGACTCTTTTAATCCAGGCTGGTGGCACTTTGAATATACAGTTCTCTCACAAATGAGCTTGATTTTTTTATTTACTTTAATCAGCTCCATATACTAATAGCCACATTCACAGCTGTTGTTTTTTTTAGACAACTCCTCTCTCATTGGAATCCATTCAGATACCTGAGTCCATCAAGCTTCTATTGGGGTAGACACACATCCAGTCTTTTTTTTTAAATTATTATTTTGTCCAATAATTAATAAAAAGGACTTAATAAACCTCACTTTAATCCATTCATAGGCTTTTAACAATGAGTATATGTTCACATCCTTGATATGATCCTTGCTTTAAAGGCTAAGCATTTTTAATCAAACTTTATCATTCAAAGGTCTTAAATTTTATCTTTTACCAGATAGAAACAAGAAGCACCTATATCTTCCAAATCTGAAAGTTCTGAACTTCTTTGCTCTCTTAATACCCTCTCAAATTAAGAAATTAAATTCTTTTTGACTTGCAAATCAACCAATTCTTTTTCAAGCCTCTTTCTTGTCATATCTTATCAAATGCAAACACTCTGTTTTTACCAAAAATCTTCCCACAAAGAAAACCATAGGCCCAGACGACTTTACCATCAGTGTCTACAAATATTCAAGTGAGAAATAAGCCTAATAACATCCAAATTCTTTTAGAGACAGAAAATAGAGTATTTTTTTCAATTTATTTTATGAAACTAACATAACTCTGATACCAAATCCACTAAGAACAGTAAGAAAAAGAGTTTATAGGTAAGCTCACTGAAGAACATTTCTCCCTAAACAAAGTATCACACAGAAAACTGCAATATATAAACAGAATATGGTATCACAATTAATTTGTGTTTATAGGAATTATACAGAATCAATCTGGCAACAGAATATCAATCTTATTAACCAAACAGAATAAAAGAGAAAAATATGATTATCTAAAAAAGGACAAAAAATGTATTTGATTAAAGTTAATACCTATTCAAGATNTGATGTACTCTGCATATAAACTAAATGGGCAGGGTGACAATATACAGCCTTGATGTACTCCTTTCCCGATTTGGAACCACTCTGTTTTTCCATGTCCAATTCTAACTGTTGCTTCCTGATATGCATACAGATTTCTCAAGAGGCAGGTCAGGTGGTCTGGTATTCCCATTGCTTGAAGAATTTTCCACAGTTTGTTGTGATCCACACAGAGGTGTTTACAAAAGACTTAATACATTTAACAGTAAAATTTTTATAGGTTTACCTTTAATGGATGCCTGTTGAAACCACTTTTTATTTAACACTATACTGTGTATCCAGTGAAGCAAGTAGATGAAATTTTTAAATTGGGTTTGGAAAGAAAGAAACAAAACTATTATTATTTGCAAATGATAAGATCATAAATGTGGAAAATTTAAGATTATCTAAAAGCTACTTCACTTTCACTTTTCACTTTCATGCATTGGAGAAGGAAATGGCAACCCACTCCAGTATTCTTGCCTGGAGAATCCCAGGGACGGGGGAGCCTGGCGGGCTGCCGTCTATGGGGTCGCACAGAGTCGGACACCTGTCTCTTATACACATCTAACTGAGGACTTAGCAGCTTTCTTTGCATGTTTCCTTCCCATAGAATGTTGGGGCCAACCGGAGGAGACTCTTTTAATCCAGGCTGGTGGCACTTTGAATATACAGTTCTCTCACAAATGAGCTTGATTTTTTTATTTACTTTAATCAGCTCCATATACTAATAGCCACATTCACAGCTGTTGTTTTTTTTTAAAGAAACAAAACTATTATTATTTGCAAATGATAAGATCATAAATGTGGAAAATTTAAGATTATCTAAAAGCTACTTCACTTTCACTTTTCACTTTCATGCATTGGAGAAGGAAATGGCAACCCACTCCAGTATTCTTGCCTGGAGAATCCCAGGGACGGGGGAGCCTGGCGGGCTGCCGTCTATGGGGTCGCACAGAGTTGGACACGACTTAAGCAACTTAGCAGCAGCAGTAGCAGCAAGGATAAAGTATTAAATTATTAAGACTTTTTAGTAAGATGGCTGTACACAAATTGAATTTTCAAAATCAATAGTATTCCTATACATAGGCAATGATTTTTTAAAAATGAAAAAAACTTAAAATACCAACTATGCTAGCATAACATCTATGAAGTATCTATAAATAAATCTTTACAGATATGCTAACCTCTATATGGAAATTATAAACTTTATTGACAGAATTTACAGACCTGAACACACAGAAGGATATACATTTATGGAATTGGGAAGACAACACTGGAAACGTTTTAACTCTTCCAAATGAAGTATAGAGTCAATGCAAGCCCGATAAAAGTCGCTAGCAGTTTATTCATAGGATTTAGAAGCTGGTGCTAAAATTTATAAGGAAACACAGAGAATCAAAAATAGCCATGATAATTTTGAAAAGCAAAACAAGCTGGGAGGGCTTTTTCTTTGATATCAGTTCAGTTCAGTTCAGTCACTCAGTCGTGTCTCTTTGCGACCTCATGAACCGCAGCACACCAGGCCTCCCTGTCCATCACCAACTCCCGTAGTCCACCCAAACCCATGTCCACTGTGTTGGTGATGCCATGCAACCATCTCATCCACTGTCGTCCCCTTCTCCTCCTGCCCCCAATCCCTCCCAGCATCAAAGTCTTTCAAACAAGTCAGTTCTTCACATAAGGAGGCCAAAGTACTGGAGTTTCAGCTTCAGCATCAGTCCTTCCAATGAACACCCAGGACTGATTTCCTTTAGGATGGACTGGTTGGATCTCCTTGCAGTCCAAGGGACTCTCAAAAGTCTTCTCCAACACCACAGTTCAAAAGCATCAATTCTTCAGCGCTCAGCTTTATTATCCAACTCTCACATCCATACATGACCACTGGAAAAACCATACCCTTGACTAGACAGACCTTTGTTGACAAAGTAATGTCTCTGCTTTTGAATATGCTGTCTAAGTTGGTCATAACTTTCCTTCCAAGGAGTAAGCATCTTTTAATTTCATGGCCGCAATCACCATCTGCATTGATTTTGGAGCCCCCAAAGATAAAGTCAGCCACTATTTCTACTGTTTCCTCCTCTCTTTGCCATGAAATGATGGGACCGGATGCCATGATCTTAGTTTTCTGAATGTTGAGCTTTAAGCCAACTTTTTCACTCTCCTCTTTCATCAAGAAGCTCTTTAGTTCTTTGCTTTCTGCCATAAGGGTGGTGTCATCTGCATATCTGAGGGTACTGATATTTCTCCTGGCAATCTTGATTCCAGCTTGTGCTTCCTCCAGCCCAGCATTTCTCATGATGTACTCTGCATGTAAGTTAAATACAGGGTGACAATATACAGCCTTGACATACTCCTTTTCCTATTTGGAACCAGTCTGTTGTTCCATCTCCAGTTCTAACTGTTGCTTCCTGACCTGCATACAGGTTACTCAAGAGGCAGGTCAGGTGGTCTGGAATTCCCATCTCTTTCAGAATTTTCTACAGTTTATTGTGATTCACACAGTCAAAGGCTTTGGCATAGTCAATAGAGAAGAAATAGATGCTTTTCTGGAACTCTCTTGCTTTTTTGATGATCCAGCGGATGTTGGCAACTTGATCTCTTGTTCCTCTGCCTTTTCTAAAACCAGCTTGAACATCTGGAAGTTCACAGTTCACATACTGTTGATATCAAGACTAACAAAATATAGTAATTAAAATAGTGTGATACCAACATGAGTGGTCAAGAAAGAGAAACAGGACAAAATAGCCAGATATAGACCTAAATCTATTTAGACCCTTAATAAATGACAGGAATGGCCCTGTAATGAACTAGGGGAAAGACTGCCTTTTTAGTAAATGGTTTTAGAACAATCAAGTATCTATAAGAACAAAATTAAATTTTACTTCTACTTTATACCATCAAATATCAGTTCCAAGTAGATTATAAAGTCAAACTGAAAAGCTTTTAAAGGATTATATAGGAAAATATCTTCATGACCTCAAGATAGGACAGAATTTCTTAAATAAGATACAAAAATGCTGAGGATTTATAAATTCAACTCCATTAATCATTGAACTATGGAGGTAAGAGAGAAGATAATAACCTGGGTCAGAAAATGACAACAAAGTAAAAGGTTAAAGGGAAACACCCAGATGGACTGAAATATGACAAAGTAGGAAAATAAGTCGGCTAAACTGGCAATGGAGAGCTAGAAATAGATATATCAATAAAGATGATTCTTAATATACGTGGTAATTATGGTCTACAAAGTTGCCATGAACATTAAATTAGGGGGATACTAAACACTGCTCCTAAGGGAAACACAGGGTTAGTTCCTGTGAGCCTCTAGTCACGTTTTCATCAACTCATCATCATATAACCTTGTTTTTGTTTTTTTGTTTATATATACTTTATTTAATATACTTATGGCAACAGCAGTATAACTCATGTTTAAATGAAGCTCATCTAACACATACATTTTCTGTAAGGCCCATCACAGCCTTCTTGCACTTAATGACACTAGAGAGCACTTCAGCACTACACTTGGGGGATCATTTTAAACAGTGAAATTACTATCAAAAAGCACAAAAATGTGAAAAATGGCACTAAATAAACTAAAAAAAAATCACAAACATCTGTTTACAGTATAAGAACTAAAACAAGAAGAAAGAATAGCTGCCTTATTCAAACTCAACGTGTTCCTTGTGGGATCCAAACTTCTCACCACCCTGCACATGTCTACAAAAGACCTCAAACGTACTGTGAGTATTGATTTAGGGGTTATCAATAAATTTCAGTGAGTAGGTGAATTGTAAATATATAATCATTTACTGAGGATCCACTGAATATATATTTTTTCTGAGAAGAACAATATGAAGCTCTAAATGTGTGCAGGAGGGGCACGCTGCCTGGAGGGGCTTATATTTTGAGAATAACTAAGGATGAAAGGTCCGTCTAGTCAAGGCTATGGTTTTTCCAGTGGTCATGTATGGATGTGAGAGTTGGACTGTGAAGAAAGCTGAGCACTGAAGAATTGATGCTTTTGAACTGTGGTGCTGGAGAAGACTCTTGAGAGTCCCTTGGATTGCAAGGAGATCCAACCAGTCCATCCTAAAGGAGACCAGTCCTAGGTGTTCATTAGAAGGACTGATGCTGAAGCTGAAACTCCAATACTTTGGCCACCTCATGCGAAGAGTTGACTCACTGGAAAAGAGCCTGATGCTGGGAGGGATTGGAGGCAGGAAGAGAAGGGTATGATGGAGAATGAGATGGGTGGATGGCATCACTGACTCAATGGACATGAGTTTGGGTAAACTCCGGGAGTTGGTGATGGACAGGGAGGACTGGCGTGCTGTGATTCATGAGGTGACAAAGAGTCAGACACGACTAAGCAACTGAACTGAACTGAACTGAAGGATGATATAGATGGAAAAAATAGTTGCAATTAACAGACCCCCCCAAATCCCAAATAAAGCTCTAATAAAAAGTTATTTTGGAGGCTTTTATGCTTTGACATATTTGTCTGCCACAGAATCATAAGATACTGATTCCTAGGTGGCTCAGTGGTAAAGAATCCACCTACCAATGAAGGAGACGTGGATTCAATCCCTGGGTCAGGAAGATCCCCTGGAGGAGGAAATGGCAACCCACTCCAGTATTTTTGTCTGGAAAATTCCATGGTCAGAGGAACCACAGAGGACTACCGTCTATGGGGTCGCAAAGAGTCAGACAAAACTGAGCATGCATGCTTTGACATATTTGTCTGCCACAGCATCAGAGGACACTGATTAGGCTTGGATATGTGGATATATTCAACATGTTCGGTTATCACTATATCTCAGATGTTACTTTCCTAGGATTATTCCTATAAATGAATGTGGACTGGAGTGCATGGTGTCGCAAAGAGTCGGACAGGACTGAGCAACTGAACTGAAAATTGTTGTTTATAATTTGGTTTATAATTGTTGCTTATAATTTGGTGTTGTTTATAATTTGGTTTATAATTGTTTATAATTGTTGTTTATAATTTAGTGTTGTTTGTAATGGAGGGGGGAACCATCAATAGGAAACTTGCTAAAGTATAGTCTGTCCATAAAATGAATTATTATTATTAAAGAAGAATTATCAGGTATATGTCCTATTTGTATTACCAATTTCCATCCTTACCAACACTCTTCCCCTCCAAGTCTGATCAACCATCAGCAAAGGGAGGTAGGAGAAGGTGGGATCCTGTCATAAGATAGGTTTAATAAAAGTAGACATTGTCAAAATAAATTCATTTTAGCTGTCATTCAGCAATAAAGCTCACATATCAGCTCACAGAGTTCTTCCTATAGAGTGAAGAAGATACCCATCCCTATTAAAACTTCTCCCTAAAACTGGCACTGGGAAGGACTTACTGGATTGTGGGGAAGTAGAGAGTTATTAGATGAAGTTGAAGAGGTAGACAGGAACAACTTCATAAAAGACTTTGTAAGCAATTTGGATTGTCTTACAATAGCAATGAGACAATGATGGAAGGCTTTAGGGAATAAGTGATGACCTAAATTATATATTTTCAAAATTCACTAAGATAAAGTGTGGAGAAACAATTGGGATAAAGCAAAAGAACATTTCATGCAAAGATGGGCTCAATAAAGGACAGAAATGGTATGGACCTAACAGAAGCAGAAGACATTAAGAAGAGGTGGCAAGAATACACAGAAGAGCTGTACAAAAAAGATCTTCACGACCCAGATAATCATGATGATGTGATCACTAATCTAGAGCCAGACATCTTGGAATGTGAAGTCAAGTGGGCTTTAGAAAGCATAACTACGAACAAAGCTAGTGGAGGTGACGGAATTCCAGTTGAGCTGTTTCAAATCCTGAAAGATGATGCTGTGAAAGTGCTGCACTCAATATGCCAGCAAATTTGGAAAACTCAGCAGTGGCCACAGGACTGGAAAAGGTCAGTTTTCATTCCAATTCCAAAGAAAGGCAATGCCAAAGAATGCTCAAACTACCGCACAATTGCACTCATCTCACACGCTAGTAAAGTAATGCTCAAAATTCTCCAAGCCAGGCTTCAGCAATATGTGAACCGTGAACTCCCTGATGTTCAAGCTGGTTTTAGAACAGGCAGAGGAACCAGAGATCAAATTGCCAACATCCGCTGGATCATGGAAAAAGCAAGAGAGTTCCAGAAAAACATCTATTTCTGCTTTATTGACTATGCCAAAGCCTTTGACTGTGTGGATCACAATAAACTGTGGAAAATTCTGAAAGAGATGGGAATACCAGACCACCTAACCTGCCTCTTGAGAAATCTGTATGCAGGTCAGGAAGCAACAGTTAGAACTGGACATGGAACAACAGACTGGTTCCAAATAGGAAAAGGAGTACGTCAAGGCTGTATATTGTCTCCCTGCTTATTTAACTTATATGCAGAGTACATCATGAGAAACGCTGGACTGGAAGAAACACAAGCTGGAATCAAGATTGCCGGGAGAAATATCAATAACCTCAGATATGCTGATGACACCACCCTTATGGCAGAAAGTGAGGAGGAGCTAAAAAGCCTCTTGATGAAAGTGAAGGAGGAGAGTGAAAAAGTTGGCTTAAAGCTCAACATTCAGAAAACGAAGATCATGGCATCCGGTCCCATCACTTCATGGGAAATAGATGGGGAAACAGTGGAAACAGTGTCAGACTTTATTTTTTGGGGCTCCAAAATCACTGCAGATGGTGACTGCAGCCATGAAATTAGAAGATGCTTACTCCTTGGAAGAAAAGTTATGACCAACCTAGATAGTATATTCAAAAGCAGAGACATTACTTTGCCGACTAAAGTCCGCCTAGTCAAGGCTATGGTTTTTCCTGTGGTCATGAATGGATGTGAGAGTTGGACTGTGAAGAAGGCAGAGCGCCAAAGAATTGATGCTTTTGAACTGTGGTGTTGGAGAAGACTCTTGAGAGTCCCTTGGACTGCAAGGAGATCCAACCAGTCCATTCTGAAGGAGATCAACCCTGAGATTTCTTTGGAAGGAATGATGCTAAAGCTGAAACTCCAATACTTTGGCCACCTCATGAGAAGAGTTGACTCATTGGAAAAGACTCTGATGCTGGGAGGGATTGGGGGCAGGAGGAGAAGGGGACGACAGAGGATGTGATGGCTGGATGGCATCACTGACTCAATGGACGTGAGTCTGAGTGAACTCCGAGAGTTGGTGATGGACAGGGAGGCCTGGCGTGCTGCGATTCATGGGGTCACAGAGTCGGACACGACTGAGCGACTGAAATGAACTGAACTGAACACTATTGCTTTAGTCTTGGTGAAAAATGGTGGATGGCCTGGGCTAGGATGAGCACAATAGTAATGGAGAGAAGAGGACGGATTTAAGACACATTTTGGAGAAAATAATCCTCGAAAATGCTAAAATTTATTGCTCTACCATGGTGACATTAAGATTATTTTCCTCCTCAGGTTACTTACCAAGTTTTTAAAAATAATGTTCTTATGTTTAAAATAAAAAAAAAAGTTACTCTAAAATAATTAAACCTTAAAATAAATAAATAAATAAATATAAATCTAAACAGACTCATGGAGAAGGTAATGGCACCACACACCAGTACTCTTGCCTGGAAAATCCCATGGATGGGAGCCTAGTAGGCTGCAGTCCATTGGGTTGCAAAGAGTTGGACACAACTAAGCTACTTCTTTCACTTTTCACTTTCATGCATTGGAGAAGGAAGTGGCAACCCACTCCAGTGTTCTTGCCTGGAGAATCCCAGGGATGGCGGAGCCTGGTGGGCTGCCATCTCTGGGGTAGCACAGGGTCGGACATGACTGAAGCGACTTAGCTGCAGCAGCAGCAAACAGACTCATGTGTTAACATCTGCCAGGGTCCAGGACAAAAATTTAAATGAAAGTTCATACCATAGCTCTAAAAATTTGAAAGTTATGAAACAAACAATCTATTAAATAAAATGTTTAACTTACTTAACTTGATGTATGCCAAAACCAATACAGTACTGTAAAGTAAAATAAAGTAAATAAATAAATTTTTAAAAATGTGTAAATCTATAATTTTTATGTAACTAAAGGTTGACAAAATATCAAAAACAATTGAATTTAAGTATTATTGCACATGTCTGGATATAATCTCAATGAGCTGACAATGTATGAATGAATAATAAAGATATACTTAATTAATAAATTATATTTCATTAAATTTATTCTTCTTACTTTTATATCACCAAAATCACTAGTTGTATTGTTATAAACAAGCTTCTCTCATAATTTGTGTCATACTACCAGTAAGGATATATAAGATTAAAAATAAAATGTAGCTTATTCAAAAAGTATAAAATTTGAAGATACTATCAAAAAATATATATACTAAATGTAAAAAATAAAAATTACATTATTTTCACATTTGTTTTCAAATATATTTTTCCAAAGTGCTCAACATTATCTATAAAATTAAAAACCAATATACAAAAACTATAATTAACAAGTACTAATTTTTCAATTTTATGAGTAAAATTGAAACTCATAATTTTTTTAAACTAATTGAATCCTATTATATATTTTCACAAAAATATAACTATTCACAATTCTCAGATTCAAGGCTCATCTATTGTCACTGTCAACAACGGGCATAACATATATTATGCCTGGATTCTCAATACAAAATTTAAGAATAATATGAATCACTTAACATTGTAAAGTATTCCTCAGCTGTCATGGACCACTTTTGCAAAAATCACCCTTACTCGTGAGTAGAACCACAAACTGGAATACAATGACAAACAAGAAAATGGATAGTTAGTAGTACTGAAGAACACTTCACTATGCAAGAATCTACTGCATTTATGCTAAATTGATTAATTTGTCTTCTCTCTAATCTAAGAACTTCTGTCATTCAAATCATCCCCATACTACAAAGCAGTATCCATAGCCCGTAACCTTCATGACATTCAGACATGATCACTTTCTTTTCCAAAGACACAGAGTAAGTGACAGAGAAAAGTGAACCTGGGACCTGAACGGTCTTAGTCTTGCTTTTTTTAATATAAATTTATTTATTTTAATTGGAGGCTAATTACTTTACAATATTGTATTCATTTTGCCATACATCGACATGAATCCGCCACGGGTGTACTCGTGTTCCCCATACTGAACTCCCCTCCCACCTCCCTCCCCGTACCATCCCTCTGGGTCATCCCAGTGCACCAGCCCCCAGCATCCTGTATCATGCATTGAACATGGACTGGTGATCCATTTCACATATGATAATATACATACTTCAATGCCATTCTCCCAAATCATCCCACCCTCACCCTCTCCCACAGAGTCCAAAAGACTGTTCTATACATCAGTGTCTCTTTTGCTGTCTCGCATACAGGGTTACATTACCATCTTTCTAAATTCTATATATATGCATTAGTATACTGCATTCGTGGTTCTTTCTGGCTTTCTTCACTCTGTATAATAGGCTCCAGTTCCATCCACCTCATTAGAACTGATTCAAATGTGTTATTTTTAATGTCTGAGTAATTCTCCATTATGTATATGTACCACAGCTTTCTTATCCATTCATCTGCTGATGGACATCTAGGTTGCTTCCATGTCCTGGCTATTGTAAACAGTGCTGTGATGAACATTGGGGTACATGTGTCTCTTTCAATTCTGGTTTCCTTGGTGTGTATGCCCAGCAGTGGGGTTGCTGGGTCATAAGACAGTTCTATTACAGTTTCTTAAGGAATCTCCACACTGTTCTCCATAGTGGCTGTACTAGTTCGCATTCCCACCAACAGTGTAAGAGGGTTCCCTTTTCTCCATACTCTCTCCAGCGTTTATTGCTTGTAGACTTTTGGATCGCAGCCATTCTGACTGGCGTGAAATGGTATCTCATTGTGGTTTTGATTTGCATTTCTCTGATAATGAGTGATGATGAGCATCTTTTTATGTATTTGTTAGCCATCTGTATGTCTTCTTTGGAGAAATGTCTGTTTAGTTCTTTGGCCCATTTTTTGATAAGGTCTTTTATTTTTCTGGAATTGAGCTGCAGGAGTTGCTTGTATATTTTTGAGATTAGTTGTTTGTCAGTTGCTTCATTTGCTATTATTTTCTCCCATTCTTGTTCTCCATAGTGGTTGTACTAGTTTGCATTCCCACCAACAGTGTAAGAGGGTTCCCTTTTCTCTGCAACCTCTTTGGCATTTACTGTTTGTAGAATTTTTAGTAGCAGCCATTCTGACTGGCGTGAGATGGTACCTCATTGTGATTTTTGATTTGCATTTCTCTGATAATGAGTGATGTTGAGCATCTTTGCACGTGTTTGTTAGCCATCTCACTCCCATTATTTTAGAAGAAAAGTAGACTTAAAGACTTCAACTTTATCAGACCAAAAACAACAACACAAGTCTACAGATTTCCTTCTCTTTGAAATTTTCCAAATGTAAACGTTCCTCTTCCCAAATACCACCACTATTGCCACTGCCCACTCTTTACCTCTTTCCTCTACATCTGAATAAAAGTAATGCTGACTAAGTATAAAAGCCATAGCTGATTCTTTCTTCTCTTGCACATATGATTTACACTAATCCCTTGAATCTTATCATCAAGAGACAACTTCATACAAGAAGCTTGCAAACCCCTTGGAGAGAGACTAACCTTGCTATTTATTTATTTATTTATTTTTGCCTGCTTATTTTGTTTCGGTTTTAATGCTGAGAACCTAGCACTGTGTTGGGAAACTAAAGGCCTCAAAAATTCTTGCTGATGACTGGAACAATTAAATAATTTAACTTTTCCTGGCTAAGATTAATTCATTGAGAGCCCAGGAGAAGACCACACATTCCAATATGAGCCTAGTCACCCAGATCCTTCTCCCCTTTCTGCAATGGATGTTTTTACAACCCTGTAAATGGGTGGGGCAAAATTTTAACTGGACAGTTTGTCAGTGCCTTAATGTAAACAATCTTACATTTTCTTTTTCCCAACTCCTTCCTCCTCCCTTTCTCCACTTCAAGGTAATGATCCCTGAATTCATAACACCTCCTGCTTCAAGGTAATGATCCTTGAATTCCTATCTCCATCTGATTTTACTCATTTTTATACTATCTGCTTTCTTTAAAGGACCTTGTACTTTTTTGTTCCCTTGTGTTTGTTTTTATCTTGTGTTCTCTTTAATTTAGCATAGCTGTCAATTAAAATTAAAAATATTATTGATGATTGTACAAGTAACTGCATACTCCAAAAAATCCAAATTTGGAGACCTACTTCTTCTCCAAAACCATTCTGCTTTACCACTGAGACAACCCACAGGAAAGTAATAAACCGATAAGACGAGATTGAACTGTCAGTCAAGCACACCGAGCACCACACCCTCTTATCCCATCTCAAGGATGAAATGGTACTGTTTATGGTATCCTGTAATAATAGTCTAGATTTAGCTTGAGGGGGCTGAACGGTATCCAAACAAGTTCTTTTTTCCCATGTTCATGTTTAGGGTAGCATAAACAAACTTGCAAAAGCAACAAGAAAGGCAACAAATAATACCTTTGAAATATCATAGGGAATTTTGGCAGCAGTAAAATGTACTCAGTCTTCCAACAAGAAGTAAAGCCATTTTTCAAAGCAACAGACAGATTTATAGGGTTAGTAGACACTGATTAAGCTTAAAAGGGGGCTATTCAAATAGAATCACAGAGTGCTTTCCTGAGCAATTCCTTAAGGAACAGAGGACTTGAAATAAGCATTTGCTTTCATTCTTCTTACGCTTTTCTCCCTTGTTTAGGTGCTTCCGAACTATATAATAAGCTACAAGCTATTGGAGGTTGCTGACTAGTGATCTAAGAACTGAAATTGGTCTGAAGAGGAGTTTTGTTGTAAAAATAATTACAGTTCATGTCAAATTTCATACTTAACATTTTTCTTACATTTTTTAAAAAATCTTGTTTGCACTGGGTCTTCATTGCTGCATGCAGGTTGCCCTGAGCTGGAGCCACTCTCTCCATTTCAGTGCACGAGCTTCTCACTGTGGGAGCTTCTCTTGCTGCAGAGGCACGCTGACTCAGTAGTTGTGGCATATAGGCTCAGGAGTTGAGGTGTGTATGCTCTAGGACAAGCAGGCTTTAGTAATTGGGGCACATGGGCTTAACTGTTCCACGGCATATGGAATCTCTCCGGACTAAGGCTCAAATCTGTGTCCCCTGCATTGGCAGGTGGATTCTTATCCACTGCACGACCAGGAAGTCCCATGTTTCTTATTTTCTTGATAAAAGGAAGATTTGGCAACAACAGGTCTACATTCCACAGGGCAACAGTGGCTTTTGCTGGCAATGACTTCCTCATATGATGGCTCCAGTCTGGTTCACCATATAACTTACTGTCTCTTAATGTACTTTACTTCATTTACTTAAGTAACTTGGTTAAACTTTGCAGACAATTTGCAACTCCTGCTTCAAGCCTTTTGAGAGATAAAAGTTAATTGATTCAGAATGGATACCTTGCAAGCTGGCCCCTACTAGCTGCATAAAACAGGATACCTCCCAGTACTTATGGAAATCAGTGATGGTCTGGACCTTAGTCCACTTCTGATAAAACTGAAAAATAAGACTGGTGTTTCCTCAGTCATGGATACTGATGTGACAGATTCTGGTACTAGCTTGTCTCTCTCTATATCAGTTCAGTTGAGTTCAGTCGCTCAGTCGTGTCCGACTCTTTGCGACCCCATGAATCGCAGCACACCAGGCCTCTCTGTCTATCATCATCTCCCAGAGTTCACTCAGACTCAGTCCTTAGAGTCCATGATGCCATCCAGCCATCTCATCCTCGGTCGTCCCCTTCTCCTCCTGCCCCCAATCCCTCCCAGCATCAGAGTCTTTTCCAATGAGTCAGCTCTTCACATGAGGTGGCCAAAGTACTGGAGTTTCAGCATTAGCATCATTCCTTCCAAAGAAATCCCAGGGTTGATCTTCAGAATGGACTGGTTGGATCTCCTTGCAGTCCAAGGGACTCTCAAGAGTCTTCTCCAACACCACAGTTCAAAAGTATCAATTCTTCAGCGCTCAGCCTTCTTCACAGTCCAATTCTCACATCCATACATGACCACAGGAAAAACCATACCCTTGACTAGATGGACCTTAGTCNATTTCTTCTGTGATTTGTTGGTTATTCAGAAGCGTGTTGTTCAGCCTCCAAATGTTGGAATTTTTAATAGTTTTTCTCCTGTAATTGAGATCTGATCTTATTGCATGTGGTCAGAAAACATGCTTGGAATGATTTCAATTTTTTTTTAATTTACCAAGGCTAGATTTATGGCCCAGAATGTGATCTATCCTGAAGAACGTTCTGTGTGTGCTTGAGGAAAAGGTGAAATTCATTGCATTGGGGTGAAATGTCCTATAGATATCAATTAGATCTAACCGGTCTATTATATCATTTAAAGTTCTTGTTTCCTTGTTAATTTTCTGTTTAGTTGATCTATCCATAGGTGTGAGTGGGGTATTAAAGTTTCCCACTATTATTGTGTTATTGTTAATTTCCCCTTTCATACTTGTTAGCATTTGTCTTACATATTGTGATGCTCCTATGTTGGGTGCATATATATTTACAATTGTTATATCTTCTTCTTGGATTGATCCTTTGATCATTATGTAGTGTCCTTCTTTGTCTCTTTTCACAGCCTTTTTTTTTAAGTCTATTTTATCTGATATGAGTATTGCTACTCCTGCCTTCTTTTTGTCTCTATTTGCGTGGAATATCTTTTTCCAGCCCTTCACTTTTAGTCTGTATGTGTCCCCTGTTTCGAGGTGGATCTCTTGTAGACAACATATATAGGGGTCTTGTTTTTGGAGCCAATCAGCCAGTCTTTGTCTTTTGGTTGGGGCATTCACCCCATTTACATTTAAGTTAATTATTGACAAGTATGATCCATACTTATTACTAACATTTTGAACACATTTTATAAACAGTTCCATCTAATATCACTGGGCTGCAATTTCTGACTCCTCCCTTCTAGCTCTTAAGATTTGTTTGATCTTCTGTACAATGATTTCAACTCTGGGAGCACCTCTGAAATGAAGCTATAGGGATGTTATGACTTGGACAGGTGGCTGACATGTCTGTCATCTTTTGACATAAAAATAAACTTAGAAAAAAAATCATGGAAATGAAGAAAGAAAACATGTAAAAGATGAAAAGAATAGCAACAGAGCCAGAAATTTCCAACAGGTAAGAAACTGGGAAATAAATCTCTAAAATGCTAAATAAAAATCTTGCAAATGTGTTTTTCAAATATTTTTTTCATGTTAAAATAATCCAGTTCTTAAATATCAGTAAGTGAAGATCAGTAAAAATTAGAACTGCTGTATGTTCAAGCCTAATTACACTGGATGTCTTCTTGCTCATGTGATCTGAAAAATACTACCACAACTTTTAAATGCACCATTGTAAGGAAACTATCAAAAGAAATCAACAAATATTAGTATTGGCAAATGAAGTTTTACTACTTTTTATCTTTTTGTAAATAAACTTAAAACTGGTAAACATATGTATTGGAAGAGTTTATCTCTCCTTTCTTGATACATTTAATGTGCTTTTAAGAATTAAAAACTTCAGCATTTCCAATAATGAAAAGTTATTCATTAACCTTCAAGGAAATTAAAGCCCAATTCAGGCCACCTGTACTTGCTTGGTTTTAAAAGTAACTGGTAGGCTCTAGAAAATGAAATGTGTACAATTTATATGGACCCAGGCAATTGTCAAATTCAAGGAAAAACAGATAAATTATCTTCAGCAGAAAAGTCAAAGGACCTGTAATAGAATTCTAATGTTATCCCCAAGTCTTAAAAGATAGCACAAATTTCTGCAATAGATAGATATAAAATCTGATTTGGGGGAATGGTTGAATAGTTGAGTAAGATAAGGAGCTTGTACAATATTGAATCAGTTCAGTTCAGTTACTCAGTCGTATTCAACTCTTTGAGACGCCATAGACTGCAGCACACCAGGCCTCCCTGTCCATCACCAACTCTCAGAGTCTATTAAAACTCACGTCCATCAAGTTGGTGAATCCATCCAACCATCTCATCCTCTGTCGTCCCCTTCTCCTCTTGCCTTCAATCTTTCCCAGCATCAAGGTCTTTTCCAATGAGTCAGTTCTTCACATCAGGTGGCCAAAGTTTTGTAGCTTCAGCTTTAGCATCAGTCCTTCCAATGAATATTCAAGACTGATTTCCTTTAGGATTGACTGGTTGGATCTCCCTGCAGTCCAAGGGACTCTCAAGAGTCTTCTCCATAGTTCNTGGAGTTTCAGCTTCAACATCTGTCCTTCCAATGAAAACCTAGGACTGATCTCCTTTAGGATGGATCTCCTTGCAGTCCATGGGACTCCCAAGAGTCTTCTCCAACACCACAGTTCAAAAGTATCCATTCTTCAGTGTTCAGCTTTCTTTATAGTCCAACTCTCACATCCATACATGACTACTGGAAAAACCATAGCTTTAACTAGATGGACCTTTGTTGGCAAAGTAATGTCTCTGCTTTTTAACGTGCTGTCTAGGTTGGTCATAGCTTTTCTTCCAAGGACCAAGCTTTTAATTTCATTGCTGCAGTCACCATCTGTAGTGATTTTGCAGCCCCAAAAATAAAGTCTGTCACTGTTTACATTGTTTCCCCATTTATTTGCCATGAAGTGTTGGGACCAAATGCCATGATCTTAGTTTTCTGAATATTGAGTTTTAAGCCAACTTTTTCCCCACTCCCCTTTCACTTTCATCAAGAGGCTCTTTAGTTCCTCTTCACTTTCTGCATAAGGGTGGTGTCATCTGCATATCTGACGTTAGTGACATTTCTCCTGTCAATCTTGATTCCAGCTTCTGCTTCATCCAGCCCAGCATTTCATATGATGTACTCTGCATATAAGTTAAATAAACAGGGTGACAATATATAGCCTTGACCTATTCCTTTCCCAACTTGGAACCACTCTGTTTTTCCATGTCCAGTTCTAACTGTTGCTTCCTGATGTGCATACAGACTTCTCAAGAGGCAGGTCAGGTGGTCTGGTATTCCCATTTCTTGAAGAATTTCCACAGTTTGTTGTGATCCACAGTCAAAGGCTTTAATGTAGTCAATAAAGCAGAACTAGACGTTTTTCTGGAATTCTCTTGCTTTTTCAATGATTCAATGGATATTGGCAATTTGATCTCTGGGTCCTCTGCCTTTTCTAAATCCAACTTGAACATCTGGAAGTCTCTAGTTCACAAACTGTTGAAGCCTGGCTTGGAGGATTTTGAGCATTATTTTGCTAGCGTGTGAGATGAATGCAATTGTATGGTAGTTTGAACATTTTTGGCAAAACCTTTCTTTGGGATTGGAATGAAAACTGACCTTTTCCAGTCCTGTGGCCACTGCTGAGTTTTCCAAATTTGCTGGCATATTGAGTGCAGCACTTTCACAATGTCATCTTTCAGGATTTGAAATAGCTCAACTGGAATTCCATCACCTCCAGTAGCTTTGTTCGTAATGATGCTTCCTAAGTCCCACTTGACTTCGCATTCCAGGATGTCTGGCTTTAGGTGAATGATCACACCATCATGGTTATCTGGGTCATGAAAATCTTTTTTATTTGGTTCTTCAGTGTATTTTTGCCACCTCTTCTTAATATCTTCTGCTTCTGTTAGGTCTCCTTATTGCCAAATTCTGACTTAAACTGAAGAAAGTAGGGAAAACCACTAGACCACCATTCAGTTCAGTTCAGTTGCTCAGTCATGTCTGACTGTTTGCAACCCCAGGAATCGCAGCACGCCAGGCTTCCCTGTCCATCACCAACTCCCGGAGTTCACTCAAACTCACATCCATCGAGTCGGTAATGCCACCCTGCCATCTCATCCTCTGTCGTCCCCTTCTGCTCCTGCCCCCAATCTCTCTCAGCATCAGAGTCTTTTCCAATGAGTCAGCTCTTCACATAAGGTGGCCAAAGTACTGGAGTTTCAGCTTCAGCATCAGTCCTTCCAATGAACACCCAGGACTGATCTCCTTTAGGATGGACTGGTTGGATCTTCTTACAGTCCAAGGGACTCTAAAGAGTTTTCTCCAACACCACAGTTCAGCTTCTGTGCTCAGCTTTCTTCACAGTCCAACTCTCACATCCATACATGACCACTGGAAAAACCATAGCCTTGACTAGATGGACCTTTGTTGGCAAAGTAATGTCTCTGCTTTTGAATATGCTATCTAGGTTGGTCATAACTTTCCTTCCAAGGAGTAAGCGTCTTTTAGTTTCATGGCTGTAATCACCATCTGCAGTGATTTTGGAGCCCCAAAAAAACAAAGTCTGACACTGTTTCCACTGTTTCCCCATCTATTTCCCATGAAGTGATGGGACCAGATGCCATGATCTTAGTTTCCTGAATGTTGAGCTTTAAGCCAACTTTTTCATTGTCCACTTTCACTTTTATCAAGAGGCTTTTGAGTTCCTCTTCACTTTCTGCCATAAGGGTGGTGTCATCTGCATATCTGAGGGTATTGATATTTCTCCTGGCAATCTTGATTCCAGCTTGTGCTTCTTCTAGCCCAGCATTTCTCAAGTTGTTCTCTGCATATAAGTCAAATAAGCAGGGTGACAATATACACCCTTGATGTACTCCTCTTCCTATTTGGAACCACTCTGTTGTTCCATGTCCAGTTCTACCTGTTGCTTCCTGACCTACATATAGGTTTCTCAAGAGGCAAGTCAGGTGGTCTGGTATTCCCATCTCTTGATGAATTTTCCACAGTTTATTGTATCCACACAGTCAGAAGGGATTTGATTTAGGTGAGACCATTCAAGATCCCCTGGAGAAGGAAATGGCAACCCTCTCCAGTACTCTTGCCTGGAAAATCCCATGGACAGAGAAGCCTGGTAGACTACAGTCCATGGGATCGCAAAGAGTCGAACACGACTAAGCGACTTCACTTTCACATTCAAGTATGACCTAAATCAAATCCTTTACGATTATACAGTGGAAGTGAGAATTAGATTCAAAAGATTAGATCTGATAGACAGAGTGCCATAAGAACCATCGACAGAGGTAAGTGACATTGCACAGGAGGCAGGGATCAAGACCATCCCCAAGAAAAAGAAATGCAAAGAGGCAAAATGGTTGTCTGAGGAAGCCTTACCAATAGCTGTGAAAAGAAGAGAAGCTAAAGGCAAGAGAGAAAAGGAAAGATAGACCCATCTGAATGCAGAGTTCCAAAGAATAGTAAGGAGAGATAAGAAAGCCTTCCTCAGTGATTAATGCAAAGAAATAGAGGAAAACAGTAGAATGGGAAAGACTAGAGATCTCTTCAAGAAAATTAGAGATACCAAGGGAATATTTCATGCAAAGATGGGCACAACTAAGGACAGAAATGGTATGGACCTAACAATACAGAATAACTAAGCCAATTATACTTTTAAAAGGCTGTGAAAACGTAAACTTTTGTTTCTTAGGCTTCTTATGGTTACTTAATACTGTACTTTGTTCTCAGGGAAAGCTCCAAGATGTATCTTTATGAAGATTCTAGTTCTACTTATTTTCATAAAACACAAATAATCAATTTGATTGATTTTTAAGAAACGAACAAAATAAACTAGAAATATTACTTTGTGTATGGTTTAGAAAGCAGAAGTCTCATTCCTGGCCTTGCTTAACTATGTAACCATAAGCAAGTCACTGGGTCTTGGTTGCCATGTTTGTAAAATCAGAACTAGAGTACAAGACTGCTGCTGAGATCAAAACAGCCCACCTTATTGGCCATTAAATTCTTTTTTTAATTGTAATTTAAGTATAGTTTATTTACAATATTGTGTTAGTTTCAGGTATACATCAAAGGGATTCAGTCATATAAACATTTTTTCAGAGTCTTTTCCATTATAGGTTATAAGATATTGACTACCATTTCCTGTACTATACAGTAAATCCTTGTTGCTTATATATATGTATAGTCGTTTTATTTGTTAATTCCAAAATCCTAATTTATCCCTCACCCTCTCCCTTTCCCCTCTGGTAACCATAAGATTGTTTCCTATATCTATGAGTCTGTTTCTGTTTTGTATATAGATTCATTTGCATTATTTTTTAGATTTCCACATGTACATATTTATCTTTCTCTGCCTGACTTACTGCACTGAGTATGATATTCTCTAGGTTCATCCACATTGTTGCAAATGGCACTGTTTCATTTTTTTCTTATGGCTAAGTAATATTCCATTGTATATATGTACCACATCTTCTTAAACCAATCGTTGATGGGCACTTGGGTTGTTCCCACTTGTAGGCTGCCATATGTAGTGCTGCTGTAAACACTGGAGTGAATGTATGTTTTCAATTTAAGAGTTTTTTTTTTAATCTTTTCTGGATATATGCCTAGGAATAGGATCACTGGATAACATGCTAGTTCTACTGTTAGTTTAAGAAATCTCCATACTGTTTTCCATAGTGGCTGTGCCAATTAACATTTCCACCAACAGTATAGCAGGGTTCCACTTTCTCCACACCCTCTCCAGCATTTATTATTTGTAGACTTTTTGATGATGGGTGTTCCAGAGTAGCTCAACTGATAAGGAATCTGCCTGCAATGTGGGAGAACTGGCTTTGATCCCTGAGTTGGGAAGATCCCCTGGAGGAGGGCATGGCAACCTACTCTAGTATTCTTGCCTGGAGAATCCCCATGAACAGAGGAGCCTGGTGGGCTATGATCCATAGCATCACAGAGAGTCAGACATGACTGAAGCAACTTAGGATGCATACATGCAGTACTTTAAAATAATTAAGCCCTAAGAAAAATGTGAGATATTATTTGCATCAACACAGCCATAGAATCTATATTCCTAGAGGCTTAAGGAAAAGGAGAAAGAATTCCTGTAGGATGATCCTGCCTTATTTTGGGACCCTCATATACATACTTAGAGAGTGAGGGAGTGCAAAGTTTCACTTTGCCCAGGGACACAGACTCTTTGGAGTTACATAAGGAAATTTCTTAATATAAAAGAAGTAGAAAATGTTCTACTCACCTGCTTTTAAAATTAAGAGCAACAGATACAGAAATTAGAAGTATAAAATAGGAGGTGGCAGAAAATAGTAGAAAGAACATGAAACTCTCCAAGAAGCGGGGGACTAAGACTGTGGTTCCTGATCTGCCAGTAATTAACCAGAAAGTCACAACATCTGTCAAATTGGAGGTGTGTATTAAAATACCTATAGAGTTTCTTCTAGGTCAAAGCACAATAGCACCAAATGAAATATAAGAGATAATCTAAAATACGCTTTAGTTTTTCTCTGCTAAGGATAATTAAGGGAAAAGAGGAAACAGAGACTACAATGAGGCAGATAGGCAGAAAGAAAGGAAGACAATCAGAGGTAAAGAGAAAACACACAGAGACCAAGGGACAGACACACATAAACTACCCTAACAACTCTACTCAGCCAAAAATAGAGTTGTACCAATAGAGACAAAGACATAAACTAACAAAAAGACAATCAGATACAGAAATAAACATGCATATGGAGACTTTGGCAGAGTAATGCTCTTCTTTTGTTCACCCTGAAACTTTTAAACACAAAACTACCAAAAAATGTGTGTAATGTAGCGCTGTAATTTTGCATTTAAAGCATAAATAGAGCTAGTTCAAGGCATGTGCCTCATGAGCATATCTAGATACAATCAAGCTGAAAGATTGAAGATTACCTATCTCTACCATATGTTACTCATACTGGGGGGCAAAATATCACTTGGTAATTTGAGATCTCACATCTTTGGGTCATTTCCAACCAAACAGGCCAAAGATGACCTTTCCAAAAACAGAAACGTATTCCAAGAATATTTTCATGAATCAAGGCCCAGTATTACGTTGTTTCCAGATAGTCAAGATTTTAATGTTTTAACTTAGTAGTTACTGATAACATAAAGTGTAAATCCCACATTGCCATTCAAAGTCCACAATGGGGATTTACTTGTTAATTTTCTCTAAATTGTGCAGAGGGCACTGGATAACATAACTCCAGCACTTCCCTTCGATTCCCTCCCAGATGAGGATCATCTGACCTTCTTCTGGCTTTTCTGAGCTTCCAGCCTCTATAGGAATTTATAAACTGGAGAACTAATTTATACTTTGCAACTAATCATTACAGAAGAGAGTAGAGGGAGCTCTACTAAGTTTTAAACCTTCTGTTGCAGGGTGGTGAGTGATACTAGTTCACTCAGCCCAGACAACCCAGATCAATAAGAATGGGCAACACAAAGGTTTCTGATGTTTATTCCCATCTCTACTACCAATGTGTTAGAAAATCTGCAAACTGTATGAATTTTCACACCTGTTGAGAGAAAACTATTACTCAGACCTAACTTTGGACAGCGGCACTAGTGGTAAAGAACCTGCCTGCCAATGCTGGAGACACAAGAGACACATTCAACTCCTAAGTTGGGAAGATCCCCTGGAGGAGGAAACGGCAACCCACTCCAGTACTGTTGCCTGGAGAATCCCACCGACAGAAAAGCCTGGCAGGCTACAGTCCATAGGGTTGTACAGAGTTGGACACGACTGAATCAACTTAGCATGCACACAACTTTGCAAGAATCACAGAAAGCTTTATTATAGAAAGTAACAGCTGGGAAGCACAAAACTTTGCTGGTTTTGTGAAATAAGCCATTTTTAAAAATCTGATTTGATACAAGCAACTCCTGAAGCTCAATTCCAGAAAAATAAATGACCCAATCAAAAAATGGGCCACATCATCCCTCCGGATCATCCCCATACACCAGCCCCATGCATCCTGCATCCTGCATTGAACATAGACTGGCGATTCGTTTCAATGTATGCCAAAACCAATAGAGTACTGTAAAGTAAAATAAAGTAAAATGGAAGCTCTAAAAAAAAAAAAAAAAAAAAAAA
>SJYX01023034.1:9918-37387 GCA_006410675.1 Oreotragus oreotragus | reverse complement strand
CTATTTTGGGGGGCTCCAAAATCACTGCAGATGGTGACTGCAGCCATGAAATTTAAAGACACTTACTCCTTGAAAGAAAAGTTATGACCAACCTAGATGGCATATTGAAAAGCAGAGACATTACTTTGCCAACAAAGGTCCATCTAGTCAAGGCGATGGTTTTCCCAGTGGTCATGTATGGATGTGAGAATTGGACTGTGAAGAAAGCTGAGCGCCGAAGAATTGATAACCATGTAACTATTTAATTCATTAGCAATGTCAGAAAGACTCATTATAATTTAATAATTAGCTAAATAACTGAGTTTGGATTGGAAGTTGAAGGAATGGTTGATTTCACTTAATATTTAAACCAAGCATTTTAAATACAATTAATTCACATGCCCAAGTCAGATTCTCTAGTTTATGGCAATAGTACATTTTCTTCACTAACAATGCTATTAGTGCCACTCGAATTGGTCACAAACTCTTTAGCACTCCAGTTATGTTTTAAACTAAGTTATTAATGGCCAATGTAGACAGATCTTTCATTACAAAATGACTTTTTATCTCTAATTCTTTATATATATTAAGTAAGGGTTATTACAACTCTATCATTGAGTCTGATGAACTTCATCAGTTAGCTCCAGATTTTTAAAACTTCTTGCATAGCTTATGATTTAAACATTTTAAAAATATCTCTCATCCCTACAGAGTCATTTATATTGGAGAATCACTAGACTGTCTTCAGAAAGGATACTAAGCTACTGGTCAAATTAGCTCAGTGACTTTTACAAATGATGGCCAGTTTTATCTCTTCCTTGGATACATATTCCTTATACTTCTTTATACTATTAAACTTGGGGCTGCACCTTATTTGTATGTTTAAAATATAACACACAATATATTGTCTTCTTTCTTTTGAATAAAAAGTCATGTTTCTCTGAAAAACTGTGATTTTTCTACTGTGTGTATAGTTTTTGTTTCCACATGCATGTTTGCTAAATTGCTACTCAGGTCCAACTCTTTGCAACCCATGGACTGTAGCCCCCCAGGGTCCTCTATCCACGGGATTCTCCACACAAGCATAGTGGAGTGGGTTGCCATTTCCTCATCCAGGGTATCTTCCTGACCCAGTTATGTCTCCTACATTGGCAGGTGGGTGCTTTACTGGCGCCACCTGGGAAGCCTTTTTGTTTCCACATTAGGCTCCATATTTTCCCTCCTGAAAAAAATTTTTTTCTCTCTCTCTCTCCTCTTTCCCTCTGTCTCTGATTCTTCCCCCCATCTAGCTTTTCCTTGTCTTCAGAATTTCTGGTCTCTCTGTTACATCATTTTGGGGGAAATGAACAAGAAAGCACAGCAGGAAAACCAGAGGAAATAAAATGTAACAGTATCATAGTATTGGGCTTTCAAGGTAACTCAGTGGTAAAGAATCCTCCTGCTAATGCAGAAAACGGAGGTTCAACCTCTGGGTCAGGAAGATCCCCTAGAGAAGGAAACGGCAATCCTCTCCAGTATTCTTGCCTGGAGAAGAGGAGCCTGGTGGGTTACAGTCCATGCGGTTGCAAAGAGTCAGACACGACTGAGCACGCTAGCATGCATGCATCACAGTATTAGCTACAAATAAAAGCTCTCATCTAAAAACCAACTTCAAACGCTGTCAGTTTAGAATCCTAAAAGTACAGACGCAGCTCCTTAACCCAGAAAACATCTCTCCCTAGATACCATTTCTATCTCTTCTGACAAACAGTAGTTAAGACAATAATTAGGATTCAATGTGATATTTTACTTATAAAGATATATTGAAACTAGTTTCCATTACTAAAAAGATTTAGACCAAGCCACTGAAAGCAGGAAAGGGCTTTCATCAAACTCTGATATCACCCTCTCCCTTCACCCAAACACAAACACCCCAGCTTCTCTAACCCTAGCACCCCATCCCAAGCACTTAAAAGAGATCTCCAGTCTGTTACTAAATATTATAGTGTCCATTTTGGCTCCATGATAAGAACAATTTCCTTCTCCTAAAAAGCCCATTCTGTCTTTACTTTGGATATTTTCTTCAGCTTTAATGAAACAAAAGTAACTAATGATATCAATAGTAGTCTTTCTTATAACGCCATTTGCAGCAAAATGGATGGACCTGGAGACTATCATACTAAGTGAAGTAAGCCAGACAGAGAAAGATAAATATTACATGATATTGTGTATACAAATGGATTTATTTACAAAACAGAAACATAGACTTAAGGAATGAATTTATGGTTACCAGGGGGAAAGGGAGGAGGCAGATTAGGAGTTTGTGATTGACATGTACACATCACTATATTTAAAATGATAACCAACAAGGACTTATTATATACCACAAGGAACTCGGCTCAATATTCTATAATAACCTAAATGGGAAAACAATTTGAAAAAGAATGGATCAGTATGGATATAACTGAATCACTTTGCTGTGAATCACACCTGTAACTAACACATCATTGTTAATCAATTATACTCCAAAATAAAATAAATTTTAATTAAAAATAACAATAGTCTTTCTTTGGTTTATTTTTAATCTCATAAAGTAGTGAATTAACTAGTTTTAAAGTGGGAGAGCACAGGTCTATAAGTAGCTACTTAGGAAGATATAATGAGAGTAAAACCAAGTGTTGTGGGGCCACAGTGGAGACAAAACATATTTTTGAGAGTAAAACAAAGATTTCAGGAAAGTCCACCATATTGTTTCTGCAGTATTTGTGGATGGTGCATACCAATTGGTCTTCGGTTGAACTACTTGGTGAATGAAATAAGACCTCATTTTCTCATTTGCCTCTCCCCCGTTGCCAGATGTGCCTGTATTCTCCTTGCCATCAATCTATCTGAGACTGAAACTTGGTGGTGTTTGCCTGATAGACGTGCAAAAACAGTTCCCTCTAGCCAGTGTTCCAAGTATCTGTTCCTGTCTCCTGATCTCAAATCATTTTGGACTGACAGTAATTTATCTTATCTTTAAAAGTTTCCAGAAAACATGACTATTAGTGGGATGTACATATCGGTCTACTGAGCTGAATGACAAAACGCTAATACATCCTGTCAGAGTCCCGTAGGTTTTCTGTCTGATTGCTTCTAAAGACCTCCCAGACAATTTCTAACAGAGAATCAACAACACAAATGATTCAACATAAAGAGCACCCAAATGTGAGTTTTTATACCCAACTGTGGATATAAAATATGGTGTATATTTTTCAACAATGGAAATGTAATATTCTGAAAAAGGTGTAAATAACTTGACAGAGTAACAAGCATGAGGCTTCATTTTTGTGTATGTATGAGTATTTTCTCCCATTCTATAGGCTGCCTTTCCATTTTGTTGCTTTTAGTATTTCCTTTTTTATAGTCATTACTTTTATTTAATTTTTATTTTATACTGGAGTATAGTTGATTACAGAGGCTTCAATTTAAAGAAGCTGCTCCTTACTTGGTACTCACAAGGAACAGTATATAATTCATCAGCCCAGTAAAAAGTCAACCTCTCTTCCTATAAGCTTTGTTTTTGTAGAATAATAAATCAAAAAAATAAGTCTTCACTATGTCTTTAGCAGTGTGTTAGGTACAGAATAAGTTTAAGACACAGCTTTAAGAGTTGAGGCTCAACAATCTAGTTGAGGCTTTAAAGAGTTTACAATATACCAGAGGAGTAATTTCACGTCTTGGCTTTGAAGGCTTTCCTTATGACCAGGTAGAAAACTGCCAAAACAAAAGTTAAGAGTAAATGAAGGCAGAGATGATATCAAGAAAGACTCATTTTATCTTTATATTCCTAAGTGAGAGTATGTGTGTGCGTATGCTAAGTTGCTTCAGCTGTGTCAGACTCTTTGCAACCGCATGGACTGTAGCCTGCCAGGCTCTTCTGTCCATAGGATTCTCCAGGCAAGAATACTGGAGTGGATTGCCATGCCCTTCTCCAGGGGATCTTCCCTACCCAGGGACGGTCTTGCATCTCTTATGTCTTCTGCATTGGCAGGTGGGTTCTTTATCACTAGCACCATCTGGGAAGCCCTAAGTAAGAATGTACTGGGGAAGAAAAGAGGAAGTATTCTAGAAGAGGAGTCAAGGAGAAGTATTCAAGATTAATAAGCCCAGGAATTCCTAAAATCCTCCCTGAAGTCACCTAGGCAATAAATGTGCTCATGCAATAAACCAGAGAAATAAGATGAGAATTTCCAGTGGGTTAAGAAAGGCACTTCCCCCTGTTTCTGTGCCCAAATCAAACTCCTTGTTGATACTGGGACGGTATAGGCCCTGTGGGAGAAGTAAAAGGATGTGTGGTGCTGGTGACAGGAATGCATCCATCTTTCACATCTGGTCACTGACCGTTTCCTGTGATCCTCTATTTTCAGGTAGAGAAATCTGTCCCTCTAAATTAGACTGTGAACTTTCAGAGACTTTGATCTACATTTTTTATTCCTTTTATACTGGCCCCACACTAAGAGTATTTAAGGTATGAATAGGCAAAAAAAAAAGACCCTGATGATGGGAAAAACTGAAGGCAAAAGGAGAAGGAGGTGGCAGAGGATGAGATGGTTAGATAGCATCACCAACTCAATGGACATGAATTTGAGCAAACTCTGGGAGATAGTGGAGGACAGAGGAGCCTGGCATGCTATAGTCCATGGGGTCCCAAAGAGTCAGACATGACTTAACAAGCAACACCAGGCAAGGAAAAGCATTTAATATAGATTTTTAAAAGTATTTCTTAAAATACAAGGTAGGCAGTCATTACTCACAAATTGTTGAATGCCTGAATGTTCTCAAACCTATGTTTTATAAATTATCCAATGAGAGTGTAAAGACATAAGCCTCATTACACAGACTATTGTAATATCAACAAACTGCAAAATCCCCAGTGCTTTGGGTCTCAGCTTAAATGTTTTTCAAAAATCTTCTCTAGTGACCCAGGCCTGTGACAATCCTCCAGTCACTGCTCTCGCAGTACTCTATGTATAGAGAGCTACTATGCAGAATGATGAAGGCCTGTTTACATCTACAAGACATGAGCTTGCAAAAGGAGGAGACTGGGTCTTATTCACAGTAGGGGCTCTAGTACCAAGCATAGACTCTGGCACAAAGGAGGTGTTCAATCAGTATTTGCAAACTGGAGATGTATTGACAGAATAAACCTTTGCTTGGAAGTGGTGTGTGGGCCTGAATACTAAGTGGAGCCTGTATTCCTGGAACTCAGTATTTAAAGAAACAGAATGTCAAACTTCTATCTGAAATATAAGAGCCAGTGCTCAGAAAATCTGCATGAACAGGAGAATAAACATAAACATCATGGTTCCAGGGAAACCTCAAGGGTAAGGTGGGTTTTTATGGCCCATGTGTCACTTGTCTATACAAGTTGTACCAAAGACAATCAGCTAACTGAGAAGGTCCTAAAGGTGGAAGAAAATGCCAATTAACTAAGCTGGCAAAGGTCTTTGAGCAAACAGCTCTTAGAAATGAAAGGCAAGTCTTCCAGGGCAACCAGCCTCTAGGAGAGTGGGCTTCTTTATGACTCTACTAAAAGAAAAACCATACTCTCTATAAAAGGCCAAGGGAGGGCAGAACTTTGTCTTTTTCCATGAGCTACATTGTTCTTCTTCTCTGCTGCTGCTGCTGCTACTAAGTCACTTCAGTTGTGTCCAACTCTGTGCAACCCCACAGATGGCAGCCCACCAGGCTCCTCCATCCCTGGGATTCTCCAGGCAAGAATACTGGAGTAGGCTGCCATTTCCTTCTCCAATGCATGCATGCATGCTAAGTCGTTTCAGTCGTGTCCAACTCTGTGACCCCATGGACAGCAGCCCACCAGGCTCCTCTGTTCATGGGATTCTCCAGGCAAGAATACTGGAGTGGGTTGCCATGTCCTTCTCCATCTTCTTCTTTGGGGAACATAAAACCCAAAGCAAAAGTTATTGAGTTACTGATTTGGAGGCAGTCCTCATCATCCAGGGATCCCAGGAGATGCTCTCTGTTTTTTTAACAGCAGCAGAAGTCCCTGAGTCCTAGATAGTCACCAGTTAGTCATCTCCTGAAGATTCAAGTTAACACCTTTCTATTCCCTTCAAAGTTTCTCAATTTAATAACAAAGACAGGGACTTCCCTGGCAGTCCAGTGGCTAAGAATCTGCCTTCCAATGCAGGGAATGCAGGTTCAATCCCTGGTCAGGGAACTAAGATCCCACATGCTATGGGGCAACTAAGCCCGCGTGCCACAACTAAGACCAGGTGCAGCCAAAAATGAATAGATAAATAAATATTTTTTAAAAACAAATATTTTAATATGTGCATGTGTGTGCACACACATTTGTGAACAGCACTTAGAAAAATGTCTGAAAGGGAATACTCCAAAACGTTAACAGTGTTTATCTCCAGGTGATAAGACTTTTGGGTGATCTATCTTCTTTGTTCCATCTTGCCTTCTAACCTCCCTCCCCTTCTCTTCCTTTTGGCCAATTTGCTTATCTATAATTTATAATAGTCTACTATGAACATGCATTATTTGTATAACTTTTTTCAAAAGGGTAAGAAAAGGTAAAAACCTTAAAAAAAAAAAAAAAAAAAAAGAAAAACGAAAAACTAAGAATCCAAAGTAACTGTCCATGAAGCAGATGTGGTACAAGAAGTTAAGAGACATGGGCCTAAGTTGGAGTTTGGGCAATTTGCTTATCCTTTCTAAGTTTCAAGTTTCCTCATCTGTCAAATGCATCACTCATTGAATAAACATTTAAGAAGCATCTACTAACTGATTAAATACAATAATGAGCAAGACTGACATAGTTCTCTACTCTCTTGGAATTTACAATCAAAGACAATACTTTTTTAAAATGGTAAATTGTGGCAAGTGATATAACAGAAAAAATGTAACATAAAGAGGGCACTTAGCAGAAGGAACTAACTTCATCAGGGGCACAATGGGAACAGGAAGTAGATGAGGGAATCTTCCTTGAAGAAATGTTTAAACTAAGATCCAAAGGGTGATTAGGATTTAGGCACGCAGGGATGAGGCTGTTTATGCTCTTAGCTGCTTTGTAATTCTGTGATTCTGTGTTCTAAGCTGTCCAGAGGGCCATTCTGTCTCTCCACTCATTAACTCACTAAATCTCCCCCACAAAAACATTCTTGAAGGTAAATGTTACTTCAGTTTACAAATCAGGAAAGTGTTAAACAGTTGCCTAAAGTCACACAGTAGTAAATCCTAACCTATCCAGCTTAAAATTTGATCATCTTTCACTCATCATTCAACTAGCATTTAATGAGTACCTGCCCTGTTCTCTGCCAGACACTGGTCATAAAGAAATGACTAAGATTGGGTCCCTACTCTTGAGGAATGCACTGTAAGCCAAACAATTAAAACACGGTAAGCGTTTAGAAAGAGACAGAGTGGGACTGTGTCTTTTTAGCTAATTCTTTAGCTCCCCAAGGACACTGAAAGGATACATGATCACTGAAAAAGACTATACAGATTGGAAAATTTGCAAAGCTATAGCTGAAGCCTGGCATCCCTGACTGACACTGACCAGCAGCTCAGACTTCTATACCATTAGGCCTGGCCAGTCTGTTCAGATGAAAATTTTCCAGGGGAATGGGTGTCCGAATGGTACGCATGCACCTTACTACACAGAATAAGCATGCTCTCAGCATCTCAAACTGATGAGGAACTTCAGCAGTAGCATTAGGGGCTCCTAGAGAGAGACAAGTAGAAGCTAAATCATGTCTGCTGTAATCACAGAAAACTTCATCAAAGTTTTCAGGCAAATCCCCTGCTTCTTCATATGTCTTCTTAAAAAAAATACCCTTGCTCTCTGATTCCAGGGAGTTGAGAAAGAAATAACAAACCAGGATTTCAGAGCTGTTTCTAAAAGAGCTTCTACCAGGAGCTCTTAGAAACAGAAGTTAAATCTAACTTTGGAGCCTAATAAAATGCTGGGCATCTATCAATAATCTGTTAGAATGAGTCTGGGATATAGCTCATGAGTCACTGATTCAGTGGAACCTAAACCTACAGTATTGTGTGGAGGGACTTCAATTCTTCCTCAGAGCAGCCAGTGGGAAACAGGTCACAGAGCTCAGATGTTTACTCATCCTCCTGAGAGGCCACAAGAAGCGGCTACTTCCTCGTACATTCAGACTTAACAATAAAATTGTCTCTGAGGTTGGTGGGACATGGACTGTCAAACAATGCCCCTGGAAGCCAGGATTTCTGAGACTCCCACCCCAACTCTTCCAAGGACTTATCTGTAGCCCTAAGCATGTCACTAACCCCTCTGTGCCACCTCAGTTCTGCCATCTATGAACAAAGACTCCTGCTGCCTTCTTTTCCACAAGAGATGTAGAGATGGCACTGGAATATTCACCTCCATGCTTCAGTCGTTACTTGATGATACTGCTCCCAGGTGGAAAGGGATGGACAGGAAAGGGGAAACACATTATCAAACCATAGTTTTAAAAGTTTTGAGCCATCCAGGCCTGGGTTTGAATTCTGATCCTACCACTTACCAGCTGTGTGAAATGAGACAAGCTTTAACATCTCTGACCCTGGAGTTAAACATATAAGACAGAGAATAATTCCTGCCTTATAGGACTGTTGTGAAGATTCAAGATAATACATGCATGGTTCCAGGCACAAATAGGGACTGAAGAAATAGCTGAAACATTAAAATTTCTGACACCTACTTAAACCTAGAGGAGGGCACTCTTCTACAGATTCACCTGTCAAGGGTCAGCCCACAAATTAGAAAGTTGGGCTAAAAAATCTACGGAGGAATCTAACATCCTAAAGATGATGGGAGAAAAAAAGCAGACCGTTCCACACTGCTTTCAGTATCTTTCCTCAACCCTGGGCACATAGAAAGAGACGTTCCACCTTCACTTAGCCATGGCCTTGGTATCACTCTGACAAGCAAACTCTTGTCACTCCATGAGACCTGGCTTCATATCCTGACAAGAGTACTGCAGGGAAAGGGCATGTAAGTTGTTGGAAGAAGGGGTTGCAAAATTTTAAATATGTGGTTTGGGAAGGTTTCACTGAGGTGACATTTGAAAAAGACTTGAAAGAAGTAACGAAGTAAGACATGCAGATAGCTGAGTGAAGAGAGTCTAGGGAGAGAGCAGAATAAGTTGTAAGGGCCCTAAAGCAGGAGTACTCCTGGTGGATTCAAGGACCAGCAAGAAGACTGAAATAGAGTGAATGAGGGGAGAATAGTAAGAGTATGAGGTCTAGGAAGAGAGGACCTTCACATGTGATCTTTAAGTGATAGTCCTCTCTTAAGGCTCAGTTCTCCCAAAAAATTGTACAATGGTAATACTCAAGAACAGCACCCTTAGAAGGGTAAAGTAAAAAGACAGTAATAGTAAATAAACTAATGGACTGGGAATCAGAAGACTCGGGTTCTAGGTCTACATCTACTCTAATTGACGGTGTGGCCTTGGGCAAGTCACTTCTCTAAGTCTGTTTTCTTATCTGTAAAATGGAATGATCTGGATTAACAGAGAATTTTTTTAATCTGAAAAAATTATACATAAAGTTGCTGCTACTGCTAAGTCACTTCCGTTGTGTCCAACTCTGTGTGACCCCATAGACAGCAGCCCACCAGGCTCCCCCATCCCTGGGATTCTCCAGGCAAGAACACTGGAGTGGGTTGCCATTTCCTTCTCCATACATGAAAGTGAAAAGTGAAAGCAGAGTCGCTCAGCCGTGTCTGACTCTTAGCGACCCCATGGACTGCAGCCTACCAAGCTCCTCCATCCATGAGATTTTCCAGGCAAGAGTACTAGAGTGGGGTGCCATTGCCTTCAACAAATGGCTGGGACAACTGGATGTTTATATGCAAAAAAGAACAGTGATTCAATACCTTATTCCACATAAAAAGTCAAATTGATTGTAGACCTAAATGTAAAACGAAGTTCTAAAACTTACAGAAGAAAACAGGGAAAAAAATAAGAACCCAGGTTAGACAAAGATTTTTTAGATAACAACACTAAAAACATGCTCCTTTAAAGAACAAATTGATAAACTAGACTGCATCAAAATTTAAAACTTCTGCTCTTGAAAGGCACCAATAAGAGAATGAAAAGGCAAGCTAAACTGGGAGAAAATATTTGCAAAGCACATATCTGATATAAGACTTCCTGCTGAAAATATACAAAGTACTCCCAAAATTCAGTAACAGGAAAGCAACCCAGTTTTTCAAATGGGCAGAAAAACTAAAGAGACATTTCACCAAAGAAGATATATAGATGACAAATAAACACATGAAAAGATGCCCATGCTCATTAGTCATTAGGAAAATTTAAACGAAAGCCACATGATACTAACACTACACATCTGTTAGAAGGGCTAAAATTAAAAAAAAGAGACACACAGAAAGAGCAGCAAGGATGTAGAGGAACTGCACCCTTATAAACTGTTGGCGGGATCTAAAATGTTAAACAGACAACTACCACTTGATGCAGCCATTCCACTCCTAGGTGTTTACCTAATAGAAATAAAAGCATTCATCCATACAAAGATTTATACATGAATGAACGTTCACAGCAGCTTTACAATAAACAGCCAAAAATCAGAAACGATCCTAAGTCTGACAGATGAATAAACAAACAAATGCAGTATATTTATATAACAGATACTACTTGGCAATAAAGAAGAATGAACAATTAATATAGGCTACAATATGGATGGATCTTAAAATAATTACAGTGAGTGAAAAAAGATACATCCTCCCCCCAAAGAGTACATACTGCACGCCATTTATATAAAACTCTAGAGAATGCAAACTAAACTACACCGACAGCCAATCAGTGGTCGTCTGAAGATACAGGATAAAAGCGAGGTTTTACACATGGAGACATGAGAAAATTTTGGGGGGTGATAAATATGTTAATTGTCTTGACTGTACTAATGATTTCACAGACACACTGTGTGTCAAAACTTATCAAATTGCACACTTTAAATTGTATGTTAATATACCTCAAAAAAATTTTTAAGGACACAAAGTATTCACTCCATTTCAAGTCAGCAAACATTTATTAAGCATCTACTTTGTGACAAGAACCATGCCAGGCACAGGACAGGGCAGAGACAAGTGAAACCAGGTCCTCAAAGCACTTACAGCCTCCAGAGAGGAAGCTTGAAAGCAATTTCATGAGCATGTCACCATCCTCTGCAGGAGGGGAGGAAACAAGGGCAGCCTCTGATAGTGCAAAGAACCAAAAGGAAAAGCATGGATCAGAGTTAGCTCTCTTCACTCTCTCTCCCCAGAATTCTCAACTCCCAAATTGGGAGCATTCTTCTACACGCCTTCATCTCAGAACTTTGGACCATTAGGGCTGAAACAATCTACTGGCAGGAATGAAGCTGAAGGAGGGAAATGACTTGTTGTCTACCACAAAGCTTGTCAGTGGCAGAACTTACTTGAGCACGCTGGCCCCTGACTTCTGTTGAGAAATATTTTTGGAGTAAACTGCATTACAACAATATTTATCCCCTACCTAAGCTGACTTTAGTGATTAATGGTTGAGGATTCTTACATTCACACAGAAACTTCACATGAAACGGAGCTGGATGAGCTGGTTTATTTCTCCATAGTGAGCCTTCAAAGCAATTCTGTGAATACCAGCATCAGAGCCACTGGAAATTCTGCTGACCATAAATTTAAGTGTCAAAGCTCCCAGATCAGCTTTCTCCTGCTCAGTCACCACTCACAGCCTTCTCAGGAGAAGGTCTCCATAGGTAGGCTAAGAGGTGGACGTGGGGAAACCTGTGCAGATAGCATAACACCCATGGAGATGATGAACAGATTGTACAGATCTCCTAGTTTATCCCTTCTTCCTTCTTCTCCTTCACCTCTCCATCTGAAACATAGCTCTACAACTCTTTCACCCTAGATCCTAGGGGTGAATCCAAACTTCTGCTAAGGCCAAAGAAAGGAGAGAAGAGTAAGGAGAAAAATGTACAGGAAGAATATACTTGTCAAGACAGGCGTGCATATGGTGCACGTGCAAGCTCAGCTGCTAAGTCATGTCCAGCTTTTTGCGACCCCATGAACTGTAGCCCACCAGGCTCCTCTGTCCATGGGATTCTCCAGGCAAGAATACTAGGTGGGTTGCCATTTCTTTCTCCAGAGGATCTTTCACATATAAATAAAAATAAATACCATCTTATTGAGCACCTATTCTCGTTAGAAAACCTTTACATACACTAATTTGATCACTACAACAACCCTGTATGGTGGTAGCATTAATAAAAAGAACAGTGATAACTAATACTTTCCAAACTGTTGACTATGTGCCATGCATGGTGGTAGGTAATAATTTATTAGTCATTAATCATTATAAAACCTATGAAATAGGGCTGTTCATTTTACTATTATCCTCATTTTAATAGACGATATAATGGAGGTGAATGCATGCTCAGTTTCTCAGTCGCTCAGTCATTTCCAACTTATTGTGACCCCATGGACTCAGCTTACCAGGCTTCTCTGTCCATGGAATCATCCTGGCAAGAATACTGGAGTGGGTAAACAGAGATTAAAGAACTTGTCTAAGGTTACATAGCTAATAAGGTAGATATTATTATATCTATTGTATAGATAAGAAAATTGAGACTTAATGAAAATTGCCTATAAAGGTAACTAACTAGGGCAGGCTTTGAATCAATATCTGTTAGACTCTTAATCCACATTATTTTGTTCTACTTCTCTGCCAGCTTTATGTGGATTTTCTGTGTACAGAGAACGCCCTTTATAGGTAGCAAATGGTTAAGGCTGGCTTCCCTCATTCTTGCCTTTTTCCATAACTCAGAGGATACTGAGAACTGTCTTTTAACATATGGCTCTGAGAAGAATATAACTGGGAAGGCAAGCCTAACATGAAAGCCCATAGACTGAAATGTATCCTTTAAAATGATTTTCTTTCTTTCTCCAGAGGCGTTATGTGTCGTAGTCCTTCAAGCATGTGTACCTGAGAGTTCCTAAGGCCCACCTTTCAGATTGCTGGGGATTCCTAAAACAGGTGCTTATGGCAACTCTTCTTCCAAAGATTTTTTCAAATGTTTGCTACCAAAAGATTTTCTATTTCCCTTTACCTCAGAAAGTGCTCAAAATTCTCACCACTTGGAGAAACAAAAGCTGCTTTGAGCCTCCCAAAACACCTGGGAAATATTCACATTTATAAAGAAACTGAACACACAGGAAAAAATTAGGATTGAAGTTTTCACTCTTCAATAACCTGATCATTTATTTCATCTTGGACAAATTATTTCCCTCTCTGTGCCTCAGTTTCCTGTTCTGCAAAATGAGCAGCTGGATTAGATGGTTTTCCAGGTCCACGAGAGCTGACTCCAGGATGAAAATTAAAGTGAGTTTGGAGTCTATAGCACTGCCATCCCTAGCAGGCATGGGAGTGGGAAGACAGTTATATGAAAGCCCAAAGCCCAGAACAGATTTGCAACCATTAACTGAAACCTATTAGGGCTGGTTTAACTTCAACAAGGAGGAAGGAAAGTGCCCTGGGATTTTGCTTTAAGAATGCAAGTCAGGGATCTCCCTGGTGGTCCAGTGGTTAGTATGCTGTGCTTCCACTGCAGGAAGGCATGGGTTTCATCCCTGGTCACACAAATGGTGTGGCCAAGAACCGAAAAAAAAGGAGGGGGGCAGAATACAAGCCCTCTGAGAAATTATTTAATATGGACTTGAAGGATTCAGTGGAGTTAGGAATTTAGGCAGTGATAGAGAAATAAATCCTCTTCTTCCACTTTGCCGAAAAGGGCAAAGCAGCATCCAAATCTTTCCTTTTTTTCCCCTTTGCTAAGGATAGGTGCTAAGACAGGCTCCTGCTGCCACCTTGTGGCACACTGGACAGCTCAGAAAAATTTACTCAATCTGGATTCCTTAGTTTAAAATGCCTTCAAGAAACCACGTCATGTCTGGGAGTGCATGTAAAAAAATAAATAAATACAATAAATAAATAAATAAATAAATAAAAAAGAAAAGAAACCACGTCTTCTTTCTCCTTTACAATTACACAGAGCTTGATAACCTACAAAATACTTTCAACCCTATGATTCATTTTATTCTCCCAGTAACTATGTGGAATGACAGGAAGGAAGTATAACACCACTTTACCAGACAATGTGATTTACCTGGAGTCACAAAAATTGGCAGTCAAGACTTGAACATACATCTCCTGACTCTAAATGAGGCAATTCATTCACTACTGTGTAGGCGCAGGGATGAAACAGGTTTAGGTATGTTCTGTGCTAAGTCACGTCAGTTGTGTCCAACTCTGCATCTCTGTGGACTATAACCTGCCAGGCTCTTTTGTCCATGGGATTCTCCAGGCAAGAACACGAGTGGGCTGTCATCCTTCTCCAGGGGGGATCTTCCCGACCCAGGGATTGAACTCTTATGTCTCCTGCATTGGCAGGCAGGTTTTTTTTAACCACTAGCACCATCCAGGGAGTGGCGACGAAACAGGTTTAGCTTTTGAGAGAGAGTGCCTTGGGAAAAGGAAAGCTCATTTCCTTCTGCAGACACAACTGGCCAAAGGCTACAATCAGGCTGTATGTCTACAGGAAAAAAAGCAAGCAAATAAGACTGGATTCCTGTCTTCCTTTTCGGTTTTCACATTCTTATTAACATCTCTAGCCTCTCCAGTTGGCCTCTCTCCTTTTGCTCCTCAACCCCAGGCTAGACACTGGGGCTCAAGACTTATTTATAGCTAAATGCTGAGCACCAAACAGATCCCAGGCAAGGGAGCCAGAACATCCAGAAATCACAAAGAACTGCTGGGAGCACCACTCTGTCGCTGGGTTAGACTAATAAAGTTTGTGGCTCAAAAATCTCCTTGTAAGTTTTCATGGGAAGACCAACTGGCTTGGCTCACTGAAAGCTGAGGAGCAATGCTCAGGTTATATGATTTACCAATTGGCATATAGGAATAGCCTAAAATTAATCTGAGTTTCCAGTTACTTCAAGGCAACCATAACTTGTTTGATATGGAATTACAAAGCCCAGTGCCTAAACCTTCCACTACCATAGGCATTCTTTTAGGCTCATTCATTCATTCACTCCCTAAGCGAGTAGAGCACATACACCAAATGAGTAGGGCACTGTGATAATCCTTTGATTAAGACTTTGTTGCCTAGTAATGAACAGAGGAAAATAAGGGAAAAACATAATTATAAATGCATGTGAGATATAAATATTAAGTACATAGGGGTTAAGACGGAAAAATAAAGTTCCTTTGGCTTGGTTGTTAGCGGGTTGGGGGCAATAAAAAGTGGATAAAGAATAATTTCACAGATACAGAACACAAAATCCTTTGTGGTCTGGCCTTTACAAACCTTCCCTGCCCTCTCTCCAGCTATGAATTTGTTCTTACCCTATCATATTGTGAACGTAAATTATCTTCAGTAATTTAAGGATTAAGGGTTTAGCCTTTGGAATCAGATAGATCTGGGTTCCAATCCCATCTCTGGCACATTAGACAATCTCGGTCAAGGCTGGAACTTTCCCAACCTCAGTTTCCTTATTTGCAAAATGGATATTATAATATTGGGCTGGCCAAAACTTTGTTTGGGTTTTGCCAAGTATCATATTGGAAAAGGAAATGGCAACCCACTCCAGTATTCTTGCCTGGGTAATTCCATGGACGGTGAGCCTGGCAGGCTGCAGTCCATGGGGTCAAAAAGAGTCGAACACGACTGAACGATTTTCACAAGCATCTTAACCTGAACGAACTTTTTCGCCAAACCAATAATCCTCATTTTAAACAGTTTTTGTAAGAGTCAACTGATAAAATGCATGCAAAGCACCTAGCTTTGTGCCTGACAAACAGTAAAAACATAGCAAACTGCAATCAATGTTGTTAGTTATTTCTGTGCCTTTGATCTTGTTTTCTTTGCCTGAGACTCTCATCTTCTCAACTGTTTTACCCCTATTTCTCCTTCAGATCCATCACAAAAGTCTATTTTCTTGCGTGCCCCAGATCCTGCTAGCTGTACCTCACCGAGATGAACCTTCATTCATACCTACCTGACTATTTTTGTGAAGTCAACCTGTTGTTGTTCAGGGGCTCAGTCGTGTCCGATCTTTGCAACCCCATGAATTACAGCACACCAGGCTTCCCTGTCCTTCACTATCTTCCAGAGTTTGCTCAAACTCATGTCCATTGAGTCAGTGATGCCATCCAACCATCTCATCCTCTGTTGCCCCCTTCTCTTCCTGCCCTCAATCTTTCCCAGCATCAGGGTCTTTTCCAATGAGTCAGCTCTTTGTGTCAGGTGGCCAAAATATTGGAGCTTCAGCTTCAGCATCAGTCCTTCCAATGAATATTCAGGACTGATTTCCTTAGGCTTGACTGATTTGATCTCCTGGCTGTCCAAGGGACTCTCAAGAGTCTTCTCCAGGACCACAGTTCTCAAGCATCAGTTCTTTAGTGCTTAGCCTTCTTTATAGTCCAACTTTCACATTGGTACATGACTACTGGGAAAACCACAGCTTTGACTATATGATGTCAACCTGTATTTGTTTATAAGCTTGTCTTTTACATATATGAGACTCCAGAAGACAGAAGCTAGGTCTTATTCATTATACCCTAGCACCTAGCATAATACATGACTCACGGTTCCACTAGAGAAATTACTGTTAAATAAATAAGATTATATTTGAACTGGACCTTAAACAAATAAATAAGAATTAAAGTATTTCTTTTACTTTTTTTAAAGAGAGGAAGCTCTTTATTCATTTGGCTGTGTTAGGGTTAGCTGTTGGGTCTTAGTTGCAGCACACAGGATCTTCGTTGTGGGATCTTTCATTGTGGCATGTGGGCTTAGTTGCTCTGAAGCATCTAGGATCTTAGTTCCCCAACCAGGGATCGAACTCACATCCCCAGCATTGCAATGCAGGTTCTTAACCGCTGGACCACCAGGAAAGTCCATAAAGCATATTTCTGAATGGACTTTTAAACGTGAATATTAACCTATTAATGTTGTACACTAAACCACTGGAACCAACTAGAACTGAGCATTATACTTAAGATAGGCTGACAGGACCAAAGTGAGTCAAAATTTAATTAGTTAAGGCTGAGGTCGCTGCACAGATGAATAGAAGAAGCTTGGAGCCCAGGTAGATGTTCAAGAAACAGGTGCGGGACTTCCCCAGGTAGCCAAGGGCAGTTTGGGAGTCTTTAGTAGAAGATATCAATAAGAGGGGGCAAAAATACACAGAACTGTACAAAAAAAGGTCTTAATGACTCAGTTAACTACAATGGTGTGATCACTCACCCAGAGCCAGACATCCTGCAGTGTGAAGTCAAGTGGACCTTAGGAGGCATTACTATGAACAAAGATAACAGAGGTAATGGAATTCCAGCTGAGTTATTTCAAATCCTAAAAGATGATGTTATTAAAGTGCTGCACCCAATGTGCCAGCAAATTTAGAAAACTCAGCAGTGGCCACAGGACTAGAAAAGGTCAGTTTTCATTTCAATCCCAAAGAAGGGCAATGACAAAAAATGTTCAAACGACTGCACAATTATGCTCATTTCACATGCTAGCAAGGTCATGCTCAAAACCCGTCAAGCTAAGCTTCAGCAGTATATGAACTGAGAAATTCAGTACAAGCTGGATTTATAAAAGGCAGAGGAACCAGAGATCAAATTGTCATCATCCATTAGATCATAGAAAAAGCAAGGGAATTCCAGAAAACATCTATTTTTGCTTTATTAACTATGCTAAAGCCTTTGACCATGTGGATCACAATAAACTATGGAAAATTCTTCAAGAGACCAATTAAATATCGCTGGTTTAGTTGGGACCGGGTAAACATTGGGAAAGAAATACATCAAGGCTGTATATTGTCAGCCTACTAATTTAACTTATATGCAGAGTACATCATGTGAAATGCCAGGCTGGATGAAGCTCAAGTTGGAATCAAGATTGCCAGGAGAAATAGCAATAACCTCAGATACACAGAAGACACCACCCTAATGAAGAAAGTGAAGAACTATCAAGAGCCTCTTGATGAAGGTGAAAGTGAAAAAGCTGACTTAAAACTCAACATTTAGGGAAGTGGTCCTAAGATGGCAGAGGAATAGGATGGGGAGACCACCTTTTCCCCCACAAATTCATCAAAAGAACATTTAGACGCTGAGTAAATTCCACAAAACAACTTCTGAATGCTGGCAGAGAACATCAGGCACCCAGAAAAGCAGCCCATTGTCTTTGAAAAGAGGTAGGAAAAAATATAAAAGACAAAAAGAGAAACAAAAGAGGTAGGGATGGGGCTCCGTCCCGGGAAGGGAGGCTTAAAAAGAGAGGTTTCCAAACAACAGGAAACACTCTCACTGCTGAGTCTGTGGCGAGCCTTGGAACCACAGAAGGTGACACAGCTGGGAGGAAAAATAAATAAATAATTAAAACCCACAGATTACATGCCCAACGGTAACTCCCCCAGTGGAGAAGCAGCGCAGACGCCTGCATCCACTACTAGCAAGCGGGAGCTGGGCAGGGAGGCAAGGGCTGCATTGCTTAGATTAAGGACCGGGCCTGAATGCCCCGAGGGCAACCTGAGGGAACTAACTTGGGCTAGCAAACCAGACTGTGGGATAGCTACCTTGAAAAGCCCTAACCTAAGAACCTAGACAGATCCACTACTAGCAAGCGGGAGCTGGGCAGGGAGGCAAGGGCTGCATTGCTTAGATTAAGGACCGGGCCTGAATGCCCCGAGGGCAACCTGAGGGAACTAACTTGGGCTAGCAAACCAGACTGTGGGATAGCTACCTTGAAAAGCCCTAACCTAAGAACCTAGACAGCATATTCAAAAGTAGAGACATTAGTTTGCCAACTAAGGTCCGTCTAGTCAAGGCTATGGTTTTTCCTGTGGTCATGTATGGAATAAATACGTAAGATGTGTATAAGAGACAGGTCCGACTCTGTGTGACCCCATAGACAGCAGCCCACCAGGCTCCCCCATCCCTGGGATTCTCCAGGCAAGAATACTGGAGTGGGTTGCCATTCCCTTCTCCAATGCATGAAAGAGAAAAGTGAAAGTGAAGTGGCTCAGTCTGTCCGACTGTTAGCGACCCCATGGACTGCAGCCCACCAGGCTACTCCGTCCATTGGATTTCCAGGCAAGAATCTGTAGTGATTGAGGATACATTAGTATTTACCAAGAGTTGGGGGTGAAGGAGGTAGGAAGAGGTTCACAGTGGAGTCTTTTGGGGAGATGAAACTGTTCTGCACTCTGTCATTACCATGATATATAAATGTGGTAATATTCATAGAAGTGCACACTCCCCAGATGATTCAGTTTTCATGTATGTTAGTTTAACATTTAAATGACTGATTTTATATCAATTCCCTCATTTAGCCCATGTTGTTCAGTTACTAAGTCACATCCAACTTTTTGCAACCTCATAGACTACAGTATGCCAGGTTCCCCTGTCCTTCACTATCTCCCAGAGTTTGCTCAAATTCATGTCCACCGAGTCAGTGATGCCATCCGACCATCTCATCCTCTGCTGCCTTCTTCTGCTTTGGCCTTCAATCTTTTTCAGCATTGGAGTCTTTCCCAATGAGTTCCTTCTTCGCATCAGGAGGCCAAAGCACCGGAGCTTCAGCTTCAGCATCAGTCCTTCCAATGAATATTCAGGGTTGATTTCCTTTAGGACTGACTGATTTGATCTCCTTGCAGCCCAGGGGATTTAAGCCATACAACTATCCAATTGGTTCAGTTTTATTGCTCTCATGTTAAACGTGAGAAATGGACATTTAGAACAGTTAAGTAGATAGCTAGTCAGCTGAGGGATAAAAGCTTGAAAAGACAGTTGTCTGCTTTCAGAGACTATATATGCTATAGCTTTCACATCACTTAATTAAAGGAGATGCGTTAGTGCCACTTAAAATATAAACTGTCTAATCACTTTTAAGACTCTGTTTAGAACATGAAGCTTACCTATTAAATTAGCCCTAGTAGGACTTCCACTTGGAAATGTATTATTAGCTATTGATTAGCTTTTCTGCATCGTTTTAGAAAGTCTTGCCCTAAATCCTACAATTCAGGTCTCTATCTAATTCTGATCGACCCTACCTTTGTGCATCATATGTGGATAAGGCTTTTATTTTATTACATACCTTCCACAGATGAAAGGCTTCATTTCGGAGGTCATTCTATCTCAGCTCAATTCTTACCCAGGCCCTAATTAAACATGGCTTTGCTATTTAAACACTCTGGTTTAAGAACAAGATGTGATAGTGGCTCAGTCCTTTGAAGTGAAAACATTACTCGGCATGCAGGTGGTCGGGTCATAGTAATTCATGTCTGTGTGTGCCACAGCCCAGAGAGGACTACCCTAGTTCTCTCCTCCAAAGGAAAAGAATAATATATATATTTAATTCCTACCATCACTTTGCCCTACGTCATTTATGCCAGAAAAATAAGTCTGACCTTAAAGTAAATAACTGTAACATCTTCTACAAAAGGCATGATCATTTTTGCCACTCGACATGCTCACCAGGTGCTGGATCTGGCATTCCCTGACCAGGAATTGAAATTACCTAAAGAGAGAGCACATCTAACCTTCAGAGAATAAATCGTATATATGCATAATAGTTGTCAATGTTGAGTCCCCATCTCACTCGCCTATAAGGTAAAAGAGGAAGAGCAAGGAGATTTGATTTAAGAATATAGGTGAGGAGATTTGTTAAAACATACTAATTGTTCCTAACTTACAACCCAATGAGTACAAAGTACCAGGGATGCGTATAGATGCACTTGTAAATATAGCAGAGTAAACACTCAATTTCTTTCGCTCTGCAGCTTTTCTTCTATTTAAGAATGGATGAACATAGGAGATTCCATCAAAGATGGCTCCTCTGAACTACAATAAGAACTTTTTGAAGAAAGAAAATAAGCAGTACTTATTTTTCCAGCATTTATTGTAGACCATAGTAGGTGCTCCACAAATGTGCAGGGAAGAGAAAGGAAGAGAGAAGGGGAACAGGGAGAAAAGAAGTAAGAGGAGAGAGATCACTGTCGAGAAGGTGAGTTATTGCCCGATTTTCAGAATGACTGAGCTTATAAAGAGCAGAAGAGATTCTCCCAGAAGGCACTGGTAGTGTCTATAATGGATGCTCATCTTCTCGCCTTCCAAGGAAGGAGGTAAATACGTAAACTTTCACATTTACAAGGAGCTCTGAGACACTGGTAAATGCTTCTCACCTTACCAAGGAAGGAGGTATAGGAATCCTCTCACGTTTACAAGGAGCTCTGAGACACTGGTAAATGTTTCACCAACTAACTGCCTCCTAGCCTCTGGCAGGAATTTAAGTGAAAATAAACCCACATCCCACCATGCCAGCCTCTATGATTTCCTGGTCTGGTCTGCCAGCTAGCTGGGTGAATAAGACAGTCTCCATGGAAATTTTTCACTATTTTCTGTTCCTTTTCTGCACATCCCAAAACAATGATGATAATAATGGCTAGTATCAACAAGCTTGTTGATATGATAACAGGGTCATTTGAGCACCTACTACATACACAAGCACCTGTCTCTTATACACATCTACTGAGGAGGCCTAAAAAAATAGCTGAGTAAAGAAGATAAGAAAAAGGCAAAGGAGAAAAGGAAAGATATATCTACCTGAATGCAGAGTTTCAAAAAGAATATGAAGGAGAGATAAGAAAGCATTTCTGAGTGAACAAAGAAATAGAAGAAAACAATAGAATGGGAAACACTAGAGATCTCTTATCAAAAATTAGAAATACCAAAGGAACGTCTCATGAAAAATTGGGCACAATAAAGGACAGAAATGGTATGGACCTAACAGAAGCAGGGGATATTAAGAAATGGCAAGGATACACAGAAGAACTATACAAAAAAGATCATAATAATACATCAGCATACTGACACCCCCACCAATGCCACAGCAGTTGACAATTGCCATGACAACAACTGGAAAAGTCCACGTACACTAAGTCGTTTCAATAATGTCCGACTCTGCAACCCTATGGACCATGGCTCACCAGGTTTCTCTGGCCATGGCATTCTCCAGGCAAGAATACTGGAGTGAGTTGCTATGCCTTTCTCCAGGGGATCTTTCCAACTCAGGGACTGAACTTGGGTCTCCATTATGACAGGCATATTCTTTATCATCTGAACCACCAGGGAAACCCCAGAAAAGTCCATACAAGGACTGAAAAGAAGAGCTGCATCAGTTCCAGGTTCAGATCACAACCCTATTCTTGGTAAGTCATGAACATTCCTCCCACTCTTTCCAAATTTGGTTTCTCTTGCCCTATTTCGGTTGAGAAATTGATCTGAAAACTAGGTTCTATCTAACTTCTCCATTATTTAGCCATTGAATAAAGCTGGTGTCAGTTCCAGACTCAGCATCAGTTTTGTTACTGGCTTTACAGATCTGATTAAAAAAAAAAAAAAAAAAACCTCCTTGGCCAAGACAGGGGATTGGCCCAGGTTAGCACCAACTGGGTCTGGTTGACCAGTTCAGTAAAATGGAGATAGATTTTTGACTGGAAAATAACACTTTGCAAACCATAATTGTGACTTGCTTTTTCTCAACAAATTCCAATCAACATCCACAAGCAGTAAACATAAGGACGTCACAGAAGAAAGAGAAGCTAACCACGGTGTGGCTGTCTCCAGGTGCTGTAGCCACCACCTCCGGTGAGTCTGGACACCAGCTGACTGTTACAAGTCCAGTTAAGTGACCACTTGAGAAGCGATTAAGGATGGCTGATAACTCTTTCTGTGTAGTCCAGCTGAGCTCAGCTAATGCAACTTTTTTCAGAATTAAAATCAAATTGTAGTCTGTCCATTAGGAGATAGGAAGCTAATAGACCTTAACACATTTGTCTGCCTGCTTCCGTCACCCTCGTTTGCCATCTTGGCCAAGACGCCCTTGTGGTGATGGGAAAGAGTCGGCATTTGTTGCTTCAGGCACTGAGTTCAGACTAAATGTCTCTTCCTTTGTCCATCAGGCTGCTTTCATACTTGGAAAGAGCTCTGCCTTAAATCTGTTCAGTTCTCATTTTCTTCTTGGTAAAGACACTGTCTTCTTATTCTATGTCTCTCATTAGACTGTCATCCAAAATTTATACTCATTGTTAATAGAACCAGTGCTGTCTCCTAAATCTTTTCTCAAGAACTGCCTTGTCTGGTAAAATGCTGATAAACTTTAGGATAAACCTTAAAAACAAAAAGTGACCCACTGCACTTCATTATTTTATAATACAGTCGCTATATTACAGTATTTATTATAAAGTTACTATAGCTAATTACGTATTTCCAAAGGGTGTCTTAATTAAGGAGAAAATACCATGGTTTTCCACATCAATTATAATACAAAATGACTGTGAAGATTGTGAATAAAAACAAGTGATCAAAACAAACAACAAAAAAAAAGTGGTCAAGAACTGGTGCTAAAGCTTGAAATCTTTACAAATGCTCTCATACAAATGTAAATTCTTTGTAGTAGGGTCCATCTGAATATTCATTAAAATATTGTGAACATGGAAAAAGTTATTACCTCCAGTGAGTAATATATCTGTTCTTGATGCCTAAAATTATGTTTAGCTTTGACTACTGTATGTAGAAAACACTTCTCTACTGTTGTAATGAATATAGCAATTTAATTAGAAAGTATTATTTCAGAAAAAAATTTGATTTGGGAGATTTCCAGCTGTATTAGTGTATTTCATGTAACTCACAGCAAGATCTACAGTTCACTGTAACTGGTAGCATTTGTTGTTTGCTTAGTATCCTAGGCATTATACATGTATTATTTTGTTTATTTTTGCATCAACCTATTGAGGTAGGTTCTATTACTACTTTGCCCATTCTACAGGTGAGTATATTGCGACACAATGGTTTGAATAACCCATCAAGGACAGCAAGTGACATGCTGATGACCCCTTGCCCCTCTTTGTTGTTTTATTTCAAGCATTATATAAAGAACCAGTTTGAGAATATTGAGGTGAGACCATGCATTGGCTGAAATGAAACACTCCAGCTGCTAAGATGACCCAGTATAGTCAACAAGCACTTTAGAAAGTCTGGTGACTGAATATGAATGAGCCCTTAAAACTTTTCTAATAATTCTGTGCAGAGTGATTCATAAAAGGTCTTATCTAAGCCTTGATTCACTGTTCTTCAAGGATGAATTTTCATGATAGATAGAATCCATTTTAATCTAAAACACCAATTTTTCTGCTCTAAATGAGTTCAATGGGTATCTCATCTCTGGAAATACTTGGTTACCTAAGAATGTAAATTGTAATGCCCCTGTTAACGTTCACTGTTGTTTGGTGAGTGGCACATTTAAGATCATTTTTCCACTTGAAACTGTATCCATCCATCAAAATTTTACCTTGGGTTGCCAAGTGTGAAAAGGTCATGTGATATCTCATCTTCTTTGGCTGTGAACACATAAAATAAGTGTGAGATTATTCAACTAGAGTAGGCTTCCCTGGTGGTTCAGTAGGCAAAGAATCCACCTGCAATGCAGGAGACAAGGGTTCAATACCTGGGTTGAGAGGACCCCCTGGAGAAGGAAATGGCAACCCACTCCAGTATGCTTGCCTGAGAAATCCCATGGACAGAGGAGCCTGGTGGTCACCATCCTCAGAGTCTCAAGAGTTGGACACAACTTAGCGACTAAACTACCACCACCATTCAACTAGAGTAACAGAATTCCCCAAAGGGAGGGGGGTGAAGAGCAGATCTTCCATTTGCTCTTGCAGAATCTTTCAGCTGGATTTCCTCCTATAATTTCCAACGTATTACTCATTTCTTCTAGCTGTAAAGACTAATGCTGTTGCTACTGCTGCTAAGTCGCTTCAGTCATGTCCGACTCTGTGAGACCCTATAGATGGCAGCCCACCAGGCTTCCCCTTCCCTGGGAGTCTCCAAGCAAGAACACTGGAGTGGGTTGCCATTTCCTTCTCCAATGCGTGAAAGTGAAAAGTGAAAGTGAAGTTGCTCAGTCATGTCCGACTCTTAGCGACCCCATGGACTGTAGCCTTCCAGGCTCCTCCATCCATGAGGTTTTCCAGGCAAGAGTACTGGAGTGGGGTGCCACTCCATTCAAAACAAATGCATATCTTGTCATTTTTCCACTTTATTGACCACTGACCAACTCATTAACTGTTCACCTTAGACTCCATTCAAATGAAAGATTTCCATATCAATAAGGAGTTACTCTGTTCCTAAGAAATAGAGTACAATGAGTGATATGATGTGCCAAGCCTGTAATAAGACAGAGATCAAAGAATAGGGTCCTAACATGGCACCTTCTGAGGTCAGACACAAAGAGACTAAGCTGGAGTCTAACCACATGTGCTTTAACTTCTGAAAAGTTAGTTTGATATCTAGTCTTGATTTAGTCATTGTGTTTTTTCTTTTGTATACTGTTTTAGACGGAAAGTCGCAGGCTAGGGATGTTAAGCTACTAAAGAAGTATCTAGGAATATATAACTGAAAATGAGATGGTTAAAAAAAAAGAAAACACATTATTGCTTCGAGTCTTGGTAAATCATTTCCCCAAATTGTTCTAAATTCTATGACAAACAAACAATACTTTTGAACCAGTGTTGTTCTCTTTTCTAAAAATCTATCTAACAATTTAGACTGTGAGTAGCTAAATAGTCTCTGACTCAAGGTGAAATTACCTTCTGTTAGCCTTGACATTAGAGCAGTTGGAGGAAGGAGGCTTCATGTTCTGCAGTTATCCAAGAAGGAAGACAAACCACTTAGTTACCAGCTAGACTCTGTTATAAAAATCATAATCTTTTGTAAAAATCAATTAAATGCAAGGTATTTTAATTCACTATCTCTAGTCCTCATGGCAACCAATCAAGTAGGTATTATTATCACTGTCTTAAATAGAAATAAAAACTCCAAGAGATAACATGTGCTCCACTTCCAAAAGCTAGTAAACACTGAAGTCGATACCTGAAGTCAAGTATTACTGGTTCTCAAATCCATGCTCAGCCTACTACTAACTTTTAGGTTCTAGCTTTAATTTAGAGCACAATCTAATGAAATGAAATTTTCCTGGAGCCCTAACATGATAAAAAGTGAGGTGGTTCAGGCTGAATTGAAAAGAGAAAACACGGAACCTTATTACTGAGATCCCTTCCCGATTTCCCACCATCTCTGCAGAAACTTCAGTGTTTCATGGGAAGCCAGGCATTTGCGGAAGCTCCCTGTTAGGTCTCCTATCAGGAACATCCCACCATAAACGTGAGCTTCCTCATGCGTATCAGCGATCTGGCACAGACTCAGAGGCCTGTAGGTGCTCCCAACACAATCCCACCACAACTGTAAACAGAAGTTTCTTTTTCTCCTCCTACCATGAGTTTTAAAGTCATAAGTCTTTATGGATTAATGTGGCTATTTCTCTTTTTGGTTTTAATTTCTGATTTCAAATTCTAAACTCACAATGGTAAGAAGACTATTACTGAAATGCCATGTAAACACAATAGTCCCTCCCACACTGTTGGTGGGAATGTATATTGGTATAGCCACTATGGAGAATGATGTTAGAAACTAAAAACAGGGCTACCATACGATCCTGTGATACCACTTCTGGGCGTCTATCTGGATAAAACCACAATTCAAAAAGATACACGCATCCCAATATTCACTGCAGCACTGTTCACAGCAGCCAAGACACGGAAGCAACCTAAATGTCCTACATGGATAAAACTGATGTGGTACATATGAACAATGGACTATCACTCATCCATGGATAATGCCATTTGCAGCAACATGGAGAGACCTTGAAGTAAGCCAGACAAAGACAAGCATCATATGGTATCACTTGCATGTGAAATCTAAAAAAATGATACAAATGAATTGATTTACAAACAGAAGCAGACTCACAGACTTAGAAAACACAGTTACCAAAGGGCAAAGGGGGATAGAGTTAAACTAGGAGGTTGTAATTAACACATAATCAACAAGGATCTAATGTGTAGTACAGGGAACTCTACTTAATATCCTGTAATAACCTAAATGAGAAAAGAATCTTAAAAAATAATAGATATGTGTATATGTAAACCTGAACTGTACACTTTGCTGTACACCTGAAACTAATATAACACTGTAAATCAACTATATTTCAATCCAAAAAAAAATAAAAACTAAAGGTCTTATTTAACAAACATGATACAGCACCTAGAAAGGTGACACTATTTGTGTTTTTGTATACTTCACATCCACACATGGTGTATATATATATATATATATATATATAACATATATTTGAAAGTACAGTACATGCACACTCAAATATAAAAAGTGAAATTAAACTCCCTTATGTTTCTCTGTGTGTTAAATATGAAATTAGAAAAACTATCTCTTCACTAAGAAATTTTCCCCTGGCAATGCTGCTCAAGGCAGAAAGATGTTATTTTAAATTCTTCTCTCATTAAAAGAAA
>SJYX01023033.1:0-36440 GCA_006410675.1 Oreotragus oreotragus | reverse complement strand
TGTGTGTGTGTGTGTGTGTGTGGCTTGTTGGAGGGCAGAGACGGGACAGAGGTGGGAACAGACATTCCTCGAGGTTGGGCCAGGGCTGGGGAGGCATCACCTCCCTTCTCCCTCCCCTGTCTCTGCCTCTCCTCTCCTTTTCCTTCCCCAGCCCCATTCCACACCCCGCCCCCCACCCCAGGATTCTATCAGCCTGGGACAAATGAAAAGAGCGAAGCTAGGGCGGGCCCATGGCAGGGGGTCAGGGGGACTAAGCAGGTCAGGGCCCTCATCTCTGCTTCCCCCGGTTCCTGAACACCAAGGATTACAGCTTCAACTTCTGCTGTTTAATCAGCTGGTAGCAATTTAACCATTACACCCCAGTGAGAGAATCCAAGACATTTCCTACAGGAGGGGGAGAGGGGAAGACTAAGATGGGAGGAATGCAGGAAGGGGGGGCAGTGGAGACACAAAACAGTTTTATTGAAAAAGGGAGGAAGAAAAGGGCTGTGATCTGTAATTGTGTCTCAGTTGAAGCAGAGCTCCCAGGGCTAGGTGGGGAAGCAGACCCCTGGAGATGCAGGGAGGGGCAGGCTGCAGTGTGGAAATGGGGAAGGTGGGTGCTGGTTGGGGCGCAGGGGAGGGGGACAGAGAGGATCTTGGCTGTGGGACTTGGGAAGGAGTTTTGTCTCCTGCTTTGAGGGGCGGTCTCCAGACCCAAGGAAGGCCCTGCCGCTTGCAAGCTATGCTGGGTCTGGCCCCTCTGAAACTGGAAACAGCAGAGGAGCTAAGCAGAAACTGATTCACTTAGCATCATGGGTTTATCTGTAAAGTGCTTGGGAAATGAGTCGGCAGGTGAGGTGAGATTCTTTATTAAATGTATTTTCATCCTGTAAAAAAAAAAAGAACTCCAGACCACTCCCATTTTTCTGGGCCCCCATGTGCCTTAAAGTGCTCACACCTGAGTCCAGGTGACTGTGATCAGCAGCTGCACTTGGCCCCCAACCCAAGCAGGAAGGAGCCTCCACTATGTGGCCTGATGCTGGACGTCTGTGGAAGAGGACTTGGAATAAAGCCAGGAAAGCATTTGGGGCACAGAAAGAGCACCACCTTGAAGGCTGGGGTTTCAGGTTTGAGCCCCAGGGCTGCCCTCGGCTGGCTGAGTGAACTGGGGCAAGTTGCTAAGCCTCTCTGAACCTCAGGTCTTTACATTGATTTATAGAGGCCAGCATACTTTTTCTGCAAAGGATCAGATAGTACATATCTTTGCAGGCCGTTTGGTCTCTGCGGCAACGATTCAGCCTTGTCACTGTAGTCTGAAAGCAGCCGTGGACACACATAAATGAGCAAGGATAGTTGTGTCTAGTACAACTTTATTTACAAAGGCAGGCAGCTAGCCTAGGGGCTGTAGTTTGGTTACCCGTCATCTAGAAAATAGGAATGATGATGCTTCTGGGACCCCATTAAATAAACTCAGTGTGGTAGCACATTGTCAGGGTCTAAAACACATTGGCCTCTTGTCATGCAGACAGGGTGAGCAAAACAGTGGAGACTTCTCTGACCAACCAACTTCCCACCAACTTTCTATCATGTCATGTCAGGCACGAGCAGATGCTACCATTAAGTCAGTAAAGAAGCCACTAGTGGGAATCGAAAGAGTCAAGGGCCTGGACATCAAGGAGCTGGGCAGGGCGGATAGGAGTTTTCCGAGAGCTAAGAGTCATACATATATGTTCTATGCTTACAGACCACACGTACATGCACAGGCACAGAGACAGGTGGGTGCGCTGTGGATATGCAGTGGGTACAGGTGAGAAAGGGGGATGAGAAAGGCAGGTGTCAAATATCAGCCTCTTGCCCCTGCCCTACCTTGGTATTGTTCCAGGCTGGAGTGGATGTTTGAGGCCCAATAACAGAAAGGCTTCTCAGCTCTGCCCACTGACGTTTTCTCTCCATTTCTTCTCAGTGCCTTACAACCCTGACTGATTCTGCACTCCTTCTAGACAAGGAGGCTGCAGGTTGTTGTTCAGTAGCTAAGTCATGTCCAGCTCTTTGTGACCCGAGGGACTGCAGCACACCAGGCCTCCCTGTCCTTCACTATCCCCCAGAGTTTGCTCAAACTCGTGTCCACTGAGCTGGTGATGCCAGCCAACCATCTCATCCTCTGCCACCCCCTTCTCCTGCCGTCAGTCTTTCCCAGCATCAGGGTCTTTTCCAAAGAGTTGGCTCTTCACTTCAAGTGGCCAAAGTGGTGGAGCTTCAGCTTCAGCATCAGTCCTTCCAGTGAACGTTCAGGATCAGTTTCCTTTAGGTTTGACTGGTTTGAGCTCCTTGCAGTCCAAGGGACTCTCAAGACTCTTCTCCAACACCACAGTTCAAAAGCATCAATTCTTCAGGGCACGGCCTTCTTTATAGTTCAGCTCTCATCCGTACATGACTACTGGAAAACCCATAGCTCTGACTATATGAGCCTTTGTCAGAAAAGTGATGTCTCTGCTTTTCAATACGCTGTCTAGGTTTGTCATAGCTTTTCCTCCAGGGCCTCATGCCAAAAGGCATGGACATTGGAGTACCCTGATGTGGCTTCCGGTGCCCCATGGAACATTTGCTTGCTACGTAGTCTTTGGTAAATGTCTTCACCTACCTCTCTGGGTCTCCATTTCCTCATCTGCAAAATGGGAGTTACGATCTCACCTACCCAGCAGGTGTCCTGCTGGGAGATTACGTGGGATAAGGAAGGGCAATGTGTTACACAGGGCTTGCCTGGCACATAGCTAGCACTTTGTAAACAGAAGCCATCTTAATATCACCAGGATTACTGTAATATTTTATGATGATAAAGTACTTTATAATATAAGTATACTGTTTTGTAATAGTAATTATTACCATTATTGAGCTTCCCTGGTGGCTCAGACGGTAAAGAAAACAGGAGATTTGGGTTCGATCCTTGGATTGGGAAGACCCTCTGGAAAAGGGAGTGGCAACCACTACAGTTTGCTTGCCTGGAGAATTCCATGGACAGAGGAGCCTGGCAAACTAAAAATGTACTGTTTATAATTACTATATTATTATTACCATTATTATTATGCCTCTTGTACTCCTTAGCCCCCACTACCAATGGGTTTGCACAGGCTGTGGGCACAGTTGGTGCCCAAGCCTGGGAGGTCTGGATGGTGGTCTGCCATGGGACATGGATTTTGAGCATGCGCTGTGGCTCCCTCATTGTGAGGTCGGGAAACCAGGCGTAGATCACACACCACTCCCTCCATCCCCTATAGCACTTCTGCCCAAGATGCTTTCCCAGCCCCATTTTCCAGATGAGGAAACTGAGGCTTAGCGAGGGCTTAAGTGACTTCCTCAGATTCAAATGACTATTAAAGCATGGGAGCACTCTAAGAAGAGTGCATGCCAAACTCCAGGCTCTTTCTATGTTACACCAAAAGTCCCCCTCCTGCTAAGAACCAGGATATTCAAGCATCAAACCCACCATCTTGGTAGGGTGACCAGCCATCCTGCTTTGTCCAGAACCCAGGGGGTTCGCAGGTGCCAAATGGGGCAGAAGCCCTAGGCGAACACAAGCTCCCCTTACATTTTGGTGTTATGGACGCTAGGCCCTTAAGCTAGTGACCTGCATGGTCTGCTTTCCTGTGTGTCTGCTTCCTGCCCTGTGTTCAGACCCTCTTTCTTCTGTGCCAAGCTGTGTGTGGGTAGAGCCTCAACGGCCATCTCTGTGAATCCCCGTCACTTTTCCAAAGTGAGCCTTTGTGAAACCACCTTAGGGCACAACGTCCTAAAATTAAAGCATTAGTTAAAATACATAAAACATGAAACAGCAAAAGCAATGGAAACAGCTGAAATAGTATAATAAAACATGTCATTACAGAAGATTAGGATGAAAAATAGTTCTTGCATTATGCCCTGAAGGTTGGCAAACTGGGACTTCGTAAATATGTCAAGAAATGTACACACAAACGCACACGCAGAGGTATTTATACACAAAAATCTCAGAAGCAGTGGAAACAGCTGAAATGATAGAATGATGTGCACTTTGAGTATCTAGTGTGCATTCTTGCCCTAGTTTATAAAACATGATCAGATACCTGTTGGTGGGGGCGGGGAGGGCAGAGACTCTGGAATCTGCAAAGTGGTGCTGGGCTCTGCAATCTTCCATCAAGAGTTCTCTGGGAAGTTAGAAGCAGTCTGTACAAGATCAGCTTTTGGGCCCCCGCGCCTTCACCTATCAGAGGTCTCCCTGCACATTTACCTCGGTGTGTGCAGCTCCCCTGCACTCGTCCCACGTGACCCCACATTCCTGCTGCTAATGGGTTCACAGTCTGTTTCGCCATATGGGGGGAGGTTGAATTTCTAATGGGAAAGCCGCAAGCCAGCTTCTGCCCACTATTACTCCAACTGGGACTGACTGATACTCACACTTGGGAACCCCGGGAAGGGGATATAAATGGGGTGACCAACCCTCTCCTGGCTCTAGCACTGAAACCTGTCAGTCCCGGGCAAACTGGGATGACTGGACCCTCTACAGTGAAGTCCCAATCCTGTGACTCAGTGTTCAACTTCTTTCTGTTACATCTAAAAATCACAGATGGACAAAGCCACTGAAATCACCTCAACCCATTCCTGAGTCATCCTTCCCCCACTGGATGCAAAAAGAAACATATAATTCAGGTTACAAAAGTCAGCAGAAAGACATGAATTGTTGGTGGGCCCCCAAAATCCTATTGTCCACTGATGATCAGCAAATGAGAAAATTGCTTCTGGGTTGATCTTTCTGGCAAGTCTTAGTGTCTGTTTTATTTAACTGACGGCATCTGTCTCTGATAGCAGGGCTCTCTTGGAGTGATAAATTGCATCCATATTTACTCTTCTTCCTAAAGCTAATTGTTGCGGGGGGGGGGCAGGTGTTTTAAATACCTTTTTGATGTGCTAAGAGCTCCCTGTGAGGTAAATAAACAGACCGTTAGGTTTCACCCAGAAGTGTCTGCAGAAGCACCATCTCCTAATTCGTTGTAGTTAATGGACATTAACCTCTCCGGCTCCCTCTCTCCATTCAACCCTCATCCTATAATCATTGTCATTACTTATAATAACATTTTACACTTGTAGGTCAGCTCTTCTTTCTAAGTGCCTGAGTCTCGTCTAATGAGTAGCTTTTGAATCTAAATAATGAAGTATTTGCCCTTCTCAAGTTTCCACGTCTAGGAACAAGAACACTCTTCCCCTGACCTTTGCTTGGAGCCTATTCATGAATGCACAAACACACATATTCACACTCAGGGAACAGGCACTCACATATTCATACATGCATGTGCACACACACCCCCTCTGAATTACCAATGGGAACTAACACCACTTGTCATTTCCTTACCTTCAGCATGCAAATGATCATGATAGCCACTATTTCTGGTGGCTTTCCTGATGACTCAAATGGTAAAGAAACTGCTTGCAAATACAGGAGACCTGGGTTTGATCCCTGGGTCAGGAAGATCCCCTGGAGAAGGGAATGGCTACCCACTCCAGTATTCTTGCCTGGAGAATCCCATTGGCAGAGGAGCCTGGTGAGCTACAGTCCATGGGGTCACAAAGAGACATGACTGAGTGACCTACACTTTCACTCTTTTTCAAATCTGCCCTGATACGGTGTTACAGGCACACAGCATTCATTTCATTTGTATAGCAATGCTTTGAAGTAGATAATCAGCCCATTCTACAGTCAGGGGAACTGAGGGTCCCAGAGATGCAGTAACCTCAGGTTTACACAGCTAATAAGTTACAAAGAGCCATTCCAAACCCAAAGACTGTCACCAGGGCCCTCACTTTAAGCCACCAATGACCCAAATGATTCCAGTCAACTCAGAATCCTCAAATGCCCTTGTCCACTGTCCTGGGCCAATGCCCCGTGGGAGATGAATGCTGGGAATCCCCTTCTTTTAGGATGCATTTTGCAGTTGCAGATCACTGGAGACAGTGTGCCCGATTACAGGGGCCAGAAACGGCATCATTCTTTCTGGACCTGGCGTAATGTCAGGGTGGTCTGGACCTGGAGCTGCCATCTCCCAGAGGACACCGGAATGGGTCTGGCTGGACCTGCTGCACCTTGCAGACCCCTACCCAGCCCCCTGCCTCCCTTTCCGGAAGAATATAGCACTTGTCCGTCTTCCCAGCCAGGAAGGAGGAGGATGTCTGTGGTCAGTGTCACAGCTGCCACGGCAAGGCAAGAGCCTCCGAGGGACAGAGGCCCCTAAGGAGACAAGCCTGTGGCAAAAAGAAAACCGATTCCCTCAGCATCCTTTCAGCTGGCAGCTTGAAGCTATTTGAGGCGTCAAACGTCCCCCAGTTGGTTTCGAGGCAAACGCCACTTGGCTGGGGAGGGGCCCCCACTTTCAGCAAGTGTTCTAGCAGAATGCCAGAGACCAAAATTACATGCCTTCCCCTCACGGCTTAAAAAGCAGCCTTCAAGGGGGTTTTGCCCATGTATAATTCAAGAAGTGCCAGAGCTAGAAATTGCAAACTCGGTTAGATTTTCCTTCCCTGGGAGGATCTTTGTCTCAAGCCACAATTGTTTAAAATTGCAGTGTCGTGTGTGTGGAGGGGAATGGGTCTGACCCCTTGTTCAGGTGACACTTGTCAGGCCCTCCTCATTGAGGAGCCTGTAGGAAGACACATAGTGGAAAACCTGAGTGGCTTTGGTCTACGTCCAAGGTTCCTCTTCTCTTTTTCTTTGTCCTTTTCGAGAACAGAGTCGTGAAGCAACTTGCAGCCCAGTCTGCTGGAGTCTGGTCCCAGAGTCTCAGAGGCCCTGAGCACGTCTCGCTGCCTAAGGATGGCAGCTTAAATGCCCAGAGACTCTCAAGCAACCAGCCTGTGCATGTCGCCTAGCCCCCTCCCAAACTAGCAGGCAACCAAGGGGCCAGGGAGACTAGGTTCCTCCTGTAGAATGCCTCCACCTTATTGGCCTTGCAGGAGCTGGCCCCAAATGTAATCATAACTTCCATTATCAAGGGACACAGTCGCTCATGTTGGCAGCCCTTCAGACTCTCCCACTTCCTGGGGCATGGCAGCATGGCAGAATCCAGAATCAGTGAGTCTGTATTCAGACCTCTGCCCTGCTACTCAGGGGCTGTGTGACCTTGAGTAAGTTGCTGAACCTCTCTGGACTTTCTTTTCATCATCTATAAAATGGAGCTAGTAATGCCTGCTTTGTGGCACTGTGAAGATTAAAAGAATAAGTGCTTGCCTGTTGTGCCCAGCACTGGCCTCTCCATCTAACACAGCAGGCACAAGGCCTGTGGACATGGTACTTTCAGGAGTCCCCCCCAACCAAAATACTTCTTGAAATAAGCAAGATGCATACCTTGATTGTGTTGGTATAAAGGTGAATATATTAATAATTAAAGTGGATTGCATTTATCTTTATAACTACACAGATATAAAAAATAACTTTTAGTCTTTTTAATGGGGAAAATGTTAGTCACTCAGTCATGTCTGACTCTTTGTGACCCCATGGACTGTAGCCTGCCAGGCTTCTCTGTCCATGGAATTCTCCAGATAAGAATCCTGAGTGGGTAGCCATTCCCTTCTCCAGGAAAGGAGTCCACAAAAAATCAAGGTGTGGCCCTGTTGATCCCCACTGAGCACATTACAGTCATCTCCTATAAACCTCACAGCCCTCTGGGGCAAATGTTGTGAGCCCCATTCTAGAGGTGAGGAGTATGGGGCTCAGCAGGACTTGGTGACTGTTGAAGCCACCCTTCCAATAAGCCCCATTCTCTTTTTCTTAAGCTCCTGCTATAAATCAGAAGTCACCTTCATACAAGAAGGAACAGAAGAGGTTAGTTTGGCCCTGCCCTTGGCAGGATCACAGGTAAAGCCTTTGACCAAATATCCCCCCACCAGGACGCTGGCCCCATCCTATTATTTACTCAATAAATTTCTTTAAATTATTTGTTAAATGTATTTTTAAAGAGAATTTGGGGCTTCCCTGGTGGTTCAGTGCCTACCAATGCAGGAGACACTGGTTCAAGCCCTGACCCAGGAAGACCCCGTATGCCTCGGAGCAAATTACCCTGTGCACCACAACTCTTGAGCCAGTGCTCTAGAGCCCAGTAGCTGCAACTTCTGAGCCCACATACTGCAACTGCTGACAACCAAGAGGCCCTAGAGTTCGTGCTCCACAATAAGAGAAGCCACCACCCCAGTGAGAGACCCGAGCAGCACAACTAGAGCGCAGCCCCTCTCACTGCGACCAGAGAAAAGCCCACGCAGAAATGAGGGCCCAGCACAGCCAAAAACAAATGGTTAAACCTTTTTTTTAATAAAAGAGAGATGGTATATCCCTACCATGAATAGAAAGCTGGGATCACTTGCCATAATTAAAAAAAAGAAAAAAGTGTGTGTTAAAATTTTGAAAGTTCATGTGCGGGCCATCTAAGATCATCTTGCATCAGGGCTATAGGGAGATGAGGGTCAAGGTCATGCCAGTGAGGGTCAAGGTCATTTGAGCGAGGGTCCAAGGAGAGTGAGTGAGAGAGAATAAGATCCTGTACTTATTATAAATTTTATTTTGTTCATTATAGATATTTTTCATGAATCTTAATTCTTCTAATATTGCTTGTGCTTCTTTTATCTTGATGACTGAGTTTTTTGTTAGCACCTTAAATTCTGGACCAGAGGCAAGTGTTTCACTAGCATTACATCACCTGTGTTGCATACAGAAGGAAGGTACTCCCCACTTTGAGAAACCCTATCTAAGGTCAGTGACTTGCTGGGCCAGCATCTTGGAGAAAATCAGACCAAGGAACAGCAAGTGGAGAGGTTCCAAGGAGGCATAGGCAGGGCGTGGAGATCAGTATGGGCCAAAGTGATCGGCAAATGGATTTTGAGAACTCTTTTCAAGGCCGAATTAACTTTCAGGCCTGGAGGGACCATTAACTTCTGCTCTCAGACTCCCCTTAATGGACTGAAGGCTCACTCCCTACCCAAGGTAAACCGCTTACCCCTCCTCCCCTCGCTTGCCCTAGGCCTGGTGTTTATAAAGCCATTTGCACTCCCAGGAGAAGGGAGAATGAATGGTGATTGTTTCATCATTAAGTTAACTCTGCGACAACTCAAACGCGGCACAGGGGTGGCCCCATCCCTGTCCTCTCGCTGACCCACGAGTGTCTACTGTCTGTAAATACCACTCCACACTATGAACAGGTGTAAGAGTGAGCCCTGGCTGGGGCTGGAATGCAGAGCCGTGCCTTGAGCGTGAAGGGTTCTCAAGTCTTCAGAGTCCCACACATTTCACAGGCCCTTTCTAGCAAAGCTAATTAACTTCCTGCTCCCTCGGGCACTGGTGTAAGAGCAAGGCATAGGAATTATTGATGTGACCGAGTTTCCTAGCAGCTGGTGGGTTGGGGTCGCCTTCTTGCACTGATCTGAGGGGGCAACTAGGACTTCCAAGTAGACACAGACACATATGGGCCTGAAATTCCACCATTTGATGCCATCAGATTTGGAGGGAGCTTTCTGAAATGGGCTTCCCTGGTGGCTCAGATGGTAAAGAATCTGTCTGCAGTGCAGACTTGGATTCAGTCTCTGGGTCAGGAAGCTCCCCTGGAAAAGGGAATGGCTATCCACTCCAGTCGGGGAAGGCAATGGCACCCCACCCCAGTACTCTTGCCTGGAAAATCCAATGGACGGAGGAGCCTGGTGGGCTGCAGTCCATGGGGTCGCTAACAGTCGGACAGACTGAGCGACTTCACTTTCACTTTTCTCTTTCATGCATTGGAGAAGGAAATGGCAACCCACTCCAGTATTCTTGCCTGGAGAATCCCAGGGATTGGGGAGCCTGGTGGGCTGCCGTCTATGGGGTCACACAGAGTCGGACATGACTGAAGTGACTTAGCAGCAGCAGCAGCATCCACTCCAGTATTCTTGCCTGGAGAATTCCATGGAGAGAGGAGCCTGTTGAAGTACAGTCCATGTGGTTGCAAAAAGTCGAACATGACTGAGTGACTAACACTTTCACTTTCTGCAATGTGCTATGCAAACACAGGCCTCCTTGAAAGGGGGACCCCTGAGCCTTTGTGAGTAAATAATCTCACATGATTAGGGTACATTCTCAAAGCTGGGGCTTAGGGTGAAGGGGACATCAAAGAAAAAACAGGAAGCCTGGGGGAAAGAGATGGTAAAATACACAGAGAGATGGTGTTGAGTGTAGAAGGCAGTGTGTGAACACACTTGTTCATTGATTCAGACAGTATTTACTGAGCATCTGACATGTGCCAAGCACTGGGCTAAAGTCTTGACATACAGTGGTGAGCAAGATCCCTGCACTTGCAGAGCTCACAGCCTAGGTGGGAGACTAACCAAGCAATGAACCCACTCCTTAGCTCAGCCTCTAAGGCCTTTATAATCTGGCCCTTGGCCTTGTCTCATCTCCTGTCACCCTCCCCGGGACTGCCAACTTCTAGCCACTTGGATTTCTTTTACTTCTTGAACACATCAAACTCATTCCCATCCCAGGGCCTTTGTACTTAACTTTTCCCTCTGCCTGGATTTTCATATGACTCACTCCTTTTCACTTCTCAGATCTCATCAAAAATATCACCTCCTCAGGAAGCCCTCCCTGACAACCCCCACTCTAAATTTCCCTTTCCTCTCTGTCACTTTCCAGCCCATTTGCCTAGTTTTCTTTTCTTCTCAGCACTTATCACCGTCCTGGATAACTATTGGTTTCTGGGTTCTGTGTCTTTCTTCTCCATGTCAATGTGAGCTCCTTGGGAGTAAAGCCTTTGTCTAGATAAAGGAAGCAAACAAAAAGTTAATAAGTGATTGTGCCTTGTGACTCAGGGAACAGCTCAGTAAGAGAGGATAACTCGGGCAGGTGTGGCCTATTCAGGGCTGCAGGGCGGGGAGTGGTCAGGTAAGGCCTCCCCAAAGAGTGATGTTTAAACTGAAGCCTGGAGAATGAGAAGGAACTGGCCTGGAAAGCAGACGGGAGTTGGGGAGGTTTCAGTCAGAGGAGCAGCACCCTCAGATGGAAACCCCCAAATGGCATTTTTCAAGGAATCAAAAAGACCCCCGTTCTAGACAGTCAGGCCTGAGTTTGAATGTCAGTTCAGCTGCCTCCAGCTGTGTGACTCATGGAAAAGTCACTTCCCTCTTTCAGCCTTAATCTCTGTCTTTATAAAATGGGGATTAAAATGCCTTCCTTGAATTGTGTTATTAAAATTACATAAGGTAATATAGAGAGAGTTTGGTATAGAGTAGGAGCTTAATAGATGTTCATATCTACCTCCCTTCCCTTCATGAAGTTGCTAGTGACTCTAGGCTGGTAGAACTGGCCTACTCTAAGACAGAAACCTCTCCATCCCTGCCTCATCCCTACTACCTTTGCCCCCTCTCCTTGTATCTGAAACCCAACCCCCCACACCACTTCTCCCATTTGCACAGGCCACCTGGCCCCCTGTGGGTCTTTGTCTACAATCTCCCCACTGAAAACTGCTCAGAGATCTTAGTGGCAGCTTGTCCCACATCAGACCTGAGCTAGGATGAGACCCCAGATCATCTAAAAACAGGACCAGCGTTCCTTCCATGTTACCTACCAACTGAGGCTCAGAGCCAGGAGGTTGCAGTTGTTCGTTATCAAAGATGCTCCTCACTTCAAGTTCAGGACCCAGGAAGCAATAACGCTGACCTGCACACTCTTGAGCTGAGACATCTCTAGTAGGATAATAGTAACTACCAGTTACCCAGCCCTGTCAAGGAGCTAGGTGAGCTGCTGAGTTTTTTACAGGCTTAATCTAATTTTGCCAGCCTCATTGATCACAGGAGGTATTATAGTCCCACTTTATAGATGAGCATATTAAAACTCAGAGGTGAAGTGACTTTTTCAAGATCCAATAGCTGTGAAGACACAGAGTTTATAGCCCAAGCAAGGGCATTATTATATGTCTTTAATAACCAGTACAAGTATGGCCACCTGCCAATCAGAAGAGACATTAGCTTTGAACCCCTGGCCTGGCGTACCTATGAGCATCAGCCCCACTGAGGCTCCCTGCAACCTCTGATGCTGTGGGGCCCCTGGGGGAAGCCAGTGTACTTGAGGTAAAAATGAGGGAGCTCCCTGCTGGGTCAGACAGCTTGAGAGAAAATCAGAGAATATGGCATCCAGCCAAGAGGTCATCTCCCTGAGGCTACACAGCACACTTTGAAGGAGTAAGCAAATCTCAGAGGCATGGCCCAGAGTCTGGGTGCAATCAAGTAGAGGGACACGGCCTGGCACATCCAAGAAGATGATCTGAGGTTGATATTCAGAGACCCAGAGGGGCCTGAAGGCATCTGAACATCTAGGCCAGGGTCCATGTGTCCAAACCTAGTCTGAGCTCCTTCACGTTATTCAGACAGAATTCCTTTACTTTCATCCAAGACAGCAGCCCTTTGGACACACTGCCTGGACTTGAAGCCCAGGTTCACTACCTGTCAGCTCTGCAACCTTGAAGAAGTTGCTTAATTCTCCCTGTGTCTCAGTTTCCTCATTAACACGGCTTTATTGCAGCAATGATTAGGTAAATTATACTTTTTAAGCTCTGTGAAAGCAATACTCAATACATGAATAATTTTCCCAGGACGGTTTTATGAAGTACCAACTGTACCAAACTGTTTGCTTTTCTCCCATCACTCTCACACCTTGTGGTGGTGGTGTTTTAGTCGCTCAGTCGTGTCCAACTCTTTGCGAGCCCACGGACTGCAGCCCACCAGGCTCCTCTGTCCATGGGATTCTCCAGGCAAGAATACTGGAGGGGGTTGCCATTCCCTTCTCCACTCACACGTTGTATTGGTTAGGAATTGTGTTTGGCTGCTGGTGTGCATGCTAAGTTGCTTTGGTCATGTCTGACTCTTTGCAACCCTNCAGCCCACCAGGCTCCTCTGTCCATGGGATTCTCCAGGCAAGAATACTGGAGGGGGTTGCCATTCCCTTCTCCACTCACACGTTGTATTGGTTAGGAATTGTGTTTGGCTGCTGGTGTGCATGCTAAGTTGCTTTGGTCATGTCTGACTCTTTGCAACCCTGTGGACTGTAGCCTGCTTGGCTCCTCTGTCCAAGGGATTCTCCAAGCAAGAATACTGGAGTGAACTGCCATGCCCTCCTCCAGGGTATCTTCCCGACCCAGGGATCGAACTTGTGTCTCTTACGTCTCCTGCATTGGCAGGCAGGTTCTTTACCACTAGTGCCACCTGAAAAGCCCCAGCTACTGGTAACAGAGACATAAAATAACAGTGGTTTTTAAAGAAATAGGGGTTTATTTTCTTCTCACTTAAAAAGAAGTCCAGGACTGGCATACTATGTCCTCAAAATCATCAATGTCCCATGTTCTTTTTTTTTTTTTCATTTATCCTTGGTTTATGGTTGCCATTATCAAGGTCAGAAAATCACTGGTGCAACTCCAGCCATCATGTCTTCATTCCAGGTATGCAGAAAGAGGAAGAGAGAAAAGCAAAAGGGTACAGTGGCTGAGTTGACCCTTTTTTAAAAAGCTTTCCTGAAAGCTCTACCCAAATGTTTTCCACATACTGTTTATCAGAAATGGCTTGTATAGCTGGACACAAGTTTAAGCAAACTCTAAGTGATAGTGAAGGACAGGGAAGCCTGGCTTGCTACAGTCCATGGGGTCACAAAGAGTCGACACCACTGAACAGCAACAATCTGCAAAGGAAGCTGGGAAATGTAGATTTTTTAACCTACCAACTGAGGCTCAGAGCCAGGAGGTTGCAGTTGTTCGTTATCAAAGATGCTCCTCACTTCAAGTTCAGGACCCAGGAAGCAATAACGCTGACCTGCACACTCTTGAGCTGAGACATCTCTAGTAGGATAATAGTAACTACCAGTTACCCAGCCCTGTCAAGGAGCTAGGTGAGCTGCTGAGTTTTTTACAGGCTTAATCTAATTTTGCCAGCCTCATTGATCACAGGAGGTATTATAGTCCCACTTTATAGATGAGCATATTAAAACTCAGAGGTGAAGTGACTTTTTCAAGATCCAATAGCTGTGAAGACACAGAGTTTATAGCCCAAGCAAGGGCATTATTATATGTCTTTAATAACCAGTACAAGTATGGCCACCTGCCAATCAGAAGAGACATTAGCTTTGAACCCCTGGCCTGGCGTACCTATGAGCATCAGCCCCACTGAGGCTCCCTGCAACCTCTGATGCTGTGGGGCCCCTGGGGGAAGCCAGTGTACTTGAGGTAAAAATGAGGGAGCTCCCTGCTGGGTCAGACAGCTTGAGAGAAAATCAGAGAATATGACATCCAGCCAAGAGGTCATCTCCCTGAGGCTACACAGCACACTTTGAAGGAGTAAGCAAATCTCAGAGGCATGGCCCAGAGTCTGGGTGCAATCAAGTAGAGGGACACGGCCTGGCACATCCAAGAAGATGATCTGAGGTTGATATTCAGAGACCCAGAGGGGCCTGAAGGCATCTGAACATCTAGGCCAGGGTCCATGTGTCCAAACCTAGTCTGAGCTCCTTCACGTTATTCAGACAGAATTCCTTTACTTTCATCCAAGACAGCAGCCCTTTGGACACACTGCCTGGACTTGAAGCCCAGGTTCACTACCTGTCAGCTCTGCAACCTTGAAGAAGTTGCTTAATTCTCCCTGTGTCTCAGTTTCCTCATTAACACGGCTTTATTGCAGCAATGATTAGGTAAATTATACTTTTTAAGCTCTGTGAAAGCAATACTCAATACATGAATAATTTTCCCAGGACGGTTTTATGAAGTACCAACTGTACCAAACTGTTTGCTTTTCTCCCATCACTCTCACACCTTGTGGTGGTGGTGTTTTAGTCGCTCAGTCGTGTCCAACTCTTTGCGAGCCCACGGACTGCAGCCCACCAGGCTCCTCTGTCCATGGGATTCTCCAGGCAAGAATACTGGAGGGGGTTGCCATTCCCTTCTCCACTCACACGTTGTATTGGTTAGGAATTGTGTTTGGCTGCTGGTGTGCATGCTAAGTTGCTTTGGTCATGTCTGACTCTTTGCAACCCTGTGGACTGTAGCCTGCTTGGCTCCTCTGTCCAAGGGATTCTCCAAGCAAGAATACTGGAGTGAACTGCCATGCCCTCCTCCAGGGTATCTTCCCGACCCAGGGATCGAACTTGTGTCTCTTACGTCTCCTGCATTGGCAGGCAGGTTCTTTACCACTAGTGCCACCTGAAAAGCCCCAGCTACTGGTAACAGAGACATAAAATAACAGTGGTTTTTAAAGAAATAGGGGTTTATTTTCTTCTCACTTAAAAAGAAGTCCAGGACTGGCATACTATGTCCTCAAAATCATCAATGTCCCATGTTCTTTTTTTTTTTTTCATTTATCCTTGGTTTATGGTTGCCATTATCAAGGTCAGAAAATCACTGGTGCAACTCCAGCCATCATGTCTTCATTCCAGGTATGCAGAAAGAGGAAGAGAGAAAAGCAAAAGGGTACAGTGGCTGAGTTGACCCTTTTTTAAAAAGCTTTCCTGAAAGCTCTACCCAAATGTTTTCCACATACTGTTTATCAGAAATGGCTTGTATAGCTGGACACAAGTTTAAGCAAACTCTAAGTGATAGTGAAGGACAGGGAAGCCTGGCTTGCTACAGTCCATGGGGTCACAAAGAGTCGACACCACTGAACAGCAACAATCTGCAAAGGAAGCTGGGAAATGTAGATTTTTTCAGTTGGTCTGTTGCCACTTAACAAAAAACAAAGTTAGGTCACTAAGGAAAGTAGTATAGATATTGCGTGGGCAACCAGAAGAATTTGCCTACTTTTGTCCTTGGTGATTTGTGTACTTGCATATTCCCTCCCTGTGAAAATCATACTGATCCTTTGAGGCCTGGCTGAAACGCGTCACTTCCCTAAAGTCTTACCTGGAATCCTCTGTCTAGCCCACACCCCTTTCTACCTCCATTGCTCAACACAGTAGCCAAAGGCAGCCACTAATGCAACTGAATAACAGAATTCTTAATTAAAATAACTTAATTTTAATTAGTTTAAATTTAAGTTAAAAAACTAATATTGCATTCAGTTATTGGAAAACTAAGTATGTTTGGAATAACTTGGGTATGTGAATCTAGTTTTTCAATCATAAATTATAAAATCTAAATACAGATCAAGTATTTTCAATGAAAATTTAGTGTCTGAGTTGAGACGTGTTATACTTAATACACAGATTTTTTTTACTTTAAACTTTTTTTTTCTTTTGAACTTTTTATTTTGTTTTGGGGTATAGCTGATTACTTACACACAGATTTCAAAGATGTTGTACCAAAAAATAAAAAGTAAAATATCTCACTAATATTTATCTTGATTACATGTTGAAATGATACTGTTTGGGGTATATTGGGTTAGATAAACTGTCTTATTAAAGTTAATTTCATCTGAATAATTTCATCTATTCCATTTTGGCTTTTGGATGCGGCTACTAGAAATAATTTAACTGTATATGGCTCTGAGTATGTTTCTATTGCACATCTCTGTTTTCTGTCTTCTGTATTTGAGTCAGTTGTTAACTTATCTCCATGCATATGGCTACATAAGAGCCAGAATCCTAGTAGTATTTACAGCAGCTATTTACTGAGCACTTATTCTGTGCTAGGAATTACGTTATTTTAACTTAAGGGAAAAAACTTTAATTATTATAGGCTCATAGGAAGTTTCAAAAAAGAAATAAAAGGACAAGGAAGATCCATGTACCCTTACCCAATTCCCCCAAAGGAGAATATCTTGCATAACTATAGTGTAATATCCAAAGCAGGAATTGGCATTGATACAACTGACCAGTTATTCAGATCTTGCTGGGTTCAGGTGTCCTGCATGTGGACATTTCTATGCAGTTTTAACACGTGCAGATCTGTGGAAACATCATTGCAATCAAGATAAAGAACTATTCTGTCACCGTAAAGCTCCCTCATGCTATCCTTCTATAGCTACAACTCCTCTCCCCCAGTCCCTGGCAACTGCTAATCTAGTCCCCATTTTGTTATTTTGAAAATGTTACATAAATGAAATCCTACAGTATGCAAACTTTCGAGACTGGCTTTTTTCACTCAAGATGCATCCGAGTTCTTCATTCCTTTCTGTTACTGAATAATATTCCATAGTATGGATGTACTACAGATTTTTTTTTAACCCATCCTCTAACTGAGGGACATTTAGGTTGTTTCAATCTGAATAAAGCCACAGTAGACATTCATATCGGGGAAGGCGATGGCACCCCACCCCAGTACTCTTGCCTGGAAAATCCAATGGACGGAGGAGCCTGGTGGGCTGCAGTCCATGGGGTCGCTAACAGTCGGACAGACTGAGCGACTTCACTTTCACTTTTCTCTTTCATGCATTGGAGAAGGAAATGACAACCCACTCCAGTATTCTTGCCTGGAGAATCCCAGGGATGGGGTAGCCTGGTGGGCTGCCGTCTATGGGGTCACACAGAGTCGGACATGACTGAAGTGACTTAGCAGCAGCAGCAGCAGCAGACATTCATATACAGGTTTCTGTGTGAACTTTGGTTTTTGTTTCTCTGAGATAAAGTGCTGCAAGTGCGATTGTGCACTAAATTTTTTAATGTGACATCGTGCCTCCATCTACACTCTGTTGTGGTAGGCAGCCTGTGAGAAGAAAGGGAAGAATATGGGCTTTGAAGAAACACGCCAGAATTCGGATCTTGACTCCATCACCCATGGCAGGAAGTGCTCTCAGTTCACGCCTCTGTGAAATGGGTGTGTTTAACACAACTCTCAGGTTCGTGAGGCCGACAGATAAGGAAAGCAATTGTGTGGCAGGTGGGAGGTGCTTTACTGATGCAGGTTTCTCTCCTTGCACACCCTGTGAATCCTAGCACAGCGTCAACAATGTGGAAGGCGTGGGATCAAGGAAGGAAGCTGGGGGTGGGAAGGACGGAGCCCAGCTGGGGTTTCAGAACAGGTGGGCGGGCTTGCAGACTCCACACACAGCCAGGATCTGGCCTAGAAGGGAGGCTGCCTGCTCTGGCTGGATAGGAATCTCTTCTTGGAGTGGCAGGTGGCAGGTGCACGCTGCCCGCTTAGCAGGTGCTTGTGGCTGGCAGTGTCAACAGAGGCTCTGAATTGTTGGTTAGAATTGCAGTGAAGGCTTTCAGAGCCCTCTCTTCCCTTGTTCCCACATTGTACTGGAGGTCGGGGGGAAAAGCCCATCTTTTCTGCAGTTGATTGTCTAGAATTAGCTAATGGTTGCTATTTCTTGAGCATTTACTATGCACCAGATGCTGTGCATAGAACAGCGACACCTCAGGGAGAGACCTTCACTCTCCCCATGTTACAGATGAGAGAAGTGGGGCTCAGTGAGGTGATGTTAGTTTCCCAGCCCTATATATGACCCCAATACCCTTCATTTGATCCTTGTGCTGTACCACTCCAGAATAACCAGTCTCTTCTGTCTGTCACCTATATGTCATCAAACCAACCCCACCTCCCTCCCCCCAACTAAGCAGAAGGAACCAGGAAGAAACCACACAGGAAGGGGACTAATCTAGCCCTAAACCATCCTTGAGATGTAAGAGTAAGCCTTACCCGGTGATTGGGTATCTCAGTGAGGATTCTTTTTACTAAGTTAACAGACACTCAACCTGATCTGACTTATACCAAAAGGAAAATATAATGGGTCCATTAACTAAAATTTCCCATTTCTAGTTTCAGGCACAGCTGGATCCAGGTGTTCAAACAACATTATCAGAAATCTCTCTCTCTTTTTGTTTTGGTATTGACTTCCTTGTTGAATAGCTTCTTTCCTTGTAAAGGCGAAGATGGTCACCATCAACTCCATGCTTGCTTTCTGTCAGTTTAGCAGTCTCAGTGCAAAAAGAGAGCACCTCCTGTCACAAAGTTCCTATCAAAGTCCCTGGATTGACCATCACTGGACCACACGCACATGACATGCTCAGTCCTGATCCCTGTGTAGCCAGGAGAATGAGACATGCAGGTCAGCCAGGCCTGGGACACATTCTGGTCTCTACAGTTGGGGGGTGGGGCTCCCTCTTAATCCAAACAAAGACTCACAGCAGTGATGGGACGATTCCCCCAAGGTGGGGGTGGGGGGAAATGGATGCTATTCCCAGGAGATAAAATGGTATCTGGACAAACCAAACAACACAGAGTGCCTCCCCCAACTCCCCATGAAACGTTTCAGCTGTGTTACATCTCTGCCTGTGCCAATTTGGGGAGGAGGGGTTCCTGTGGTGAGAGATGTTGGAAAAATTCCTAGTGGCTCTAGGAGACCAAATAGACAGCATCATAAGAACTGCCAGACATTTCAAGGACAGTTGTTTGGGAAAAACAAGCTTTCAGGGTGTGTGAAGCTAGCAGTTATACCTATTTTGTTATTCTCTAAATAAGCTTTCTCCTTCCTTTCTAACAGACTTCAACTCTTCAGAGGTATTGAAATTGGGTACCTCGCATTGAGGGGCCAACTGCTAGAAGCTCACAGGTCAGGGAACTTGCTTCTGTCTTTGCCTTGAACCTGGCAAAGAGAGGTAGGGGAAGTTAGGGAGGCCCCAACCTCCTATGCCTGCAATTCTTGAGCCTTGGAGTCAAGATTGCAGCCAAAGATTTCCACTGAGCTGGCTCATAGACTTTGGGTCAGGCTGGGGCTTCTAAGACACCACTAAGCTGCAGAGGTTCGTAAAGTCCCCATGGCTCATTTGGAATTCACAGCTTTCCCTCATGTCATTTTTGTTCAAAACACCAGTCAACCCTAAGTAAAGGGACAGAGCCACCACACAGAACAAAATGCTCTTCGGCCCTGAGTCCTTCAGCTCTGGATAGTACACAAACACTTTCCTCCTAACACAGGAAATTTGGGAAAACAGGACCAGCTGATTTTTTTTTTAAGGGGCTCACATATACAAATAGTAATAATAATAAAAACTTTACATCTTGCCCAGAAACTTGCCCAGGGCACTCTTGGCCACTTTTGAGCTGGGCCTTTGTGACGTCACATGAGCAATCCGCCAATGGACGGGTGGTTCCAGCTTCCTAATCTGCATATTGGCTCGCATTGGTTCAAATTTCAGGACCGTCCTATTGTGGTGGTTTCTCTACATTCAAGGTTACGCACGTCAGACAGAGGACAAACTCCAATTCTGGCTTCCCTGCCTGGCTAGATTTAAGGATTGGAATCAAGTTATCAGTCCCTTCTGGGAAAGCGACCTTATAGAGGTTATGAAATCCAGCGGGGCATGGAAAGAGAAAGCGTTGGCAATCTAGAAGGGATGGAGGCAGGAGTTGGCTCCATGACCTGTGCTTTCCTTTCTTGACCCCACCAGCACTCCTCCTGCATTTCCCAAGTGATTTAATTATCTATTCTTTGTCTCAAAGACGGTTAGCCCTGAAATTTGGATGAGGAGAAATCAGACGCAGGTTACTTAAATTACTGTGCTTGATTTTTATCTTGCTGACTGGTAGCTCAGGCATGTGAATTGAACATGCAAATGTGAGCACAACAACATGCATAATTTAAGATCCTCAAATTAACAAGAGGGAAACAATTGAGTAATCTTACTGCTTTCTCTGAAGCCCAGTTTTCTGAGAATGTTCTTAACTACCCCCCTCCCCTTAGCTGTCTGGAGGACTTGGAAAACGGAAGGAATCTGAAGCAGAAGGGTGTATGTAGCTACTAGTGGAAAGGAAAAAGTAGGAAGACTGATGTTAAAATATGGTCATATTTCATTTAGGTATCATTTAATTTGGGTCTGGTATAAATAACCTCAAACAAGCTTCTCTTTACTTTGTACTCTCTATAAAAATGGCATCTATTAGACCTCTGGTTCTCAACCCCTAAGGTTTTAATTCAACAGAGCTGGGCAGAAATAAAGACTTTTAAACAGGTGTTTTCTGCCAGAAGAGGACAACTCTTGAGAAGCTCTGCCTTAATTTTTTAAATATTTACCCCAATGATCTTCACAAACTATTGAAATATCTCAGCAATTGAAATATTTTATTTATTTTTCGCTGTGCCACATAGCATATGGGATCTTTGTTCTCTGATCAGAGATCGAACCCACATCTCCTGCATTGGAAGCGCAGAGTCTTAACCAACTGGTCCGCCAGGGAAGTCCCTGAACTATTTTAGCATGCAAACTTTATCTCTCCATTTCCCTGTCATACCCAAAAGCAGAAGCCCCTAGTCCAGACATTCACAGATCTAAATTTGAAACTGGAGCCACCCTAACTACAGAGAGGTGAAGCAACCATGATAATGTGCCTTGAGGACCTCTTACCACAGGACTTGTAGTTGATTGAGGACCCCAGTGCTAGCTCTGACATCCCCAGGGCTGCTGCTCCCAGCCAGTGAATGAGCACAGCAGCTGCAATCCATGGGCCTGCCCGAATGAATCTTCCTCAGATTGCATGACAGTCTAGGTTGCTTCCCACAAGACCTGCCTTTCCTCTCCTCTTCACTGGGGGTCTGATAATCCTCCTAACTTCATGGCTTCCTCCTTATTTTTTCTCACATGGACCTTGCCCCTAATAAAATCCTTTTGCTTTAAATCCCACCAGGTTTTGACAAGGAAATTAACAGAGTAACGAGTATAAGAGGGAAGGCATTTGGGGCCCTTTCTTTATTGAGAAGCTTCTCTCCCTGCACATTGTCTAAGGGGAGGAGTAGAGTGAATGTCATCTCAACAAAGCAGGTCACATGATGTAGGGGAAGCCCATCCAGACAGGAAGAAGAAGGGCAAGCACTTTCTTGAGGACCTCAGGCATCATTTCATGAACACAATTCTGTTTTACCAAATGAACATCATATATTCGTTTAAGGAGACCCCCTTCCCCACTTCCTGACATTGCTTCTTTGGCAACCATACTTTCTTCCAGATAATTGAATCATTTCTTTCCAAATAAATTCTAACATTTGAACTACTTACTCGTTTAGACTGTCTCTCCTCACACAGTTCAGATTAGTGAGTTCAGATTTCCAGATGCCATGCTGTGAGTATCAGCTAAGAATAGGCATGTGGGGGAGAGGGGAACAAACTTTATTTTTATGGCAATTGTTTTGCCCTTTTCTTTGGCATGGTCTGACCCCAGGACTTCCATACTGCGTTGTCTCTTGGTTTCTCATCTCACAGAGACAAGTGCTCAGCTTCCTCCTAATTTTTTTTTTTTTTCCTTAGAATCAAAGAGCTCTTTCAAAGCCCTGTCCCCATTATCTTGGAGACAGAATTGAACATCATTGTGTTTTCAGTAATTTCTCCAACCCTTCCCTTTTAGGCAGAAGCACCACATTTGCTTTGTAGCAATACTTCTTTGGAGAGGGGAGGCTCAATAAAGTCTCCATCTGTGGGGAGTATGCCTGGCTTGCCCTCCAGAGCCCAGTTATCAGGCCAACTCACGTGGCATTGGTGGTTGCCCTTCTTGGACCATCAGTGCCTCTCCCCCAGAGGAGGAAGTGGCTCTGGTTTCCAGAGTAGAGAACTTTGGGATAGCAGTTCCTTGGGGTTTCCTTTGGCACTCACTTGGCGTCTGGCACCATTTTCATCTCCTTTGTTCTAGTTATGACTTCTTGTTGAGAGGTGCTGTGATGGTTCACAGAGCTCTCTTCCTTCTGTTCTGGCTCTTGACAAGCTACATTGCAGTTGCCTGTTTACATGTCTATCTCCCTGAGAGGCTTTCATGTAATGACTGTGTATGTCTAGGCTGCAATTAAATCCCCTGGGCCTGGTACAGTGCCTGACACATAGTAGGTATTTGATACATGTTTGATGAAGGAAAGCTGCCAAGAGAGATCAGGAAAGGCTGGTGTTGGGATTGTAAGCAGATCCACAGGTGTAGACATCCTGCTGTCATTCACGAGGCTGGATAGACCCAGGAGCGAGAAGGCTACAAGATGCCATGGATATAGAGTCCCGGATTTGGCCAAATGTTAACCCAAAGCTGCCAACAGTGATGTAATCAAAGGGATTGGCATGAATCTTCATTGAGGAGAGAAGGCAGAGCTCAGTGACACAATTCTGGGGTAGGAAGTCAAGTGTGACCCATTGCTCAGGAGGGAATTATGAGATCACAGCCAATATGGAAGCATAAATCAATCTGAAGGTTAATCTAGGGGCTAGATATACCTAGAGGATATTAGGAACAAAAGGCAAGCTAGCTAGGTCAAGGCAAATGATCCAAGACAAAGGCTGTGAATGAGTTGACAGTATCAGTGGTTCATTTGTATTGAATACTGGCCATGTGGCTGGGGTGAGACCTGCCAGCTTAAAGGCACGTGGCTAGGTCAGGCCCCATCAAATGTCTAAACACTGAAACAAGCTCAGGGACTGGGCATCCTAAACCCAGGCACATGGGGCCAAGAATCGCCAGCTGGGCTGGGCACTTGGGATACTTTCCAGGGGAAAGTAGATTCTAGTAATCAAATTCCAAGTAAAGCCCAGCCCCAGTTCAAACAGAAGGGTCAGTCAGTGGAGATCCAGGTGGATAGATGGCACAGAAGTCAATACATCAGCAATTGTTCCTGGAGAACCAAGATTTGAGACTGGGGACCTATTGTATAAAGAGTTCACCCATCCAGCCATCCATTCACTCATCCTTGTATGCACTGGACAAGCAGGGGTTAGATAAGGCAGTATCCCAGCATCTAATGTACTAACCCGGGAACCTAGTCCCTGGCATTGAGGTCCTGAAGTATGAGCAGGACCAGGTGTAATCGCATTCCTTTCTGGATCTTTGAAGCTGTGAACAATCTCATCGTTCTCAGAACAGTGACAGGACAGGACAGAAAGTTTAGACGAAGACTGAGCTGGAAAGTAGGGCTTTAAGTAGACCCAGTTTCCATGGATTGGCTAACGCAGAAACAGAACACCAGGCTCGTGTGCACATGCATGCATAAACACATACACACACACACACACACTCCCCATGCCTCAAATATCAATCAAGTTGACCTTCCTGATATAGATAGCTCTTGACTGCCAATATATGGATTATCTACCTAATGATCCCAACACCTAGCAAACATTCCCCCACCATCACTCAGTCTGTGCAAAGTAATTTCTGTGTTAGCCAAAGAAGAACCTAATTAGGAAGGTAAATTTGCAGAATTCAAATTACATAATGCATTCCAAAGTCAAATAGAAATGATTATGGATTAGCACAGATAGTAGCAGGATGGAATCTGCAGGACCTGCTCATTGTTGCATTCCAGTCGCTCACTCAGCAAATGTTTATGCATGGGGTAGGGTGGAGGGGCAGTGGGGAGAAGAAGCCACAGCCCCTTGGAGTTTTAAACCTCCTGCCCTCTCATCTTTCTACCTTATTCTTAGCAGCAAATGAGTAAAGGAAGAAGGTTATAAAAATAAGACCTCACAAGAAAGAATCAGAGAAACAAAATGCCAGGTCTAGTGAGGAAACAGGGCATGCAATGGAGTGGAAGCCCAGATCCAATCAGGTGTCAGGGTATATGAGCCCTTCTTATCTCAGCTGGAGACCCATTCCTCTGGCCTTGACATGCCCAAGCCTGCCAGGTTGGATGGGAGGCACTTCTTCCTCCACCCAGGAATCCATTGTCATGTTTCTGGCTTAAGAAAGGGGCAGCCAACTTCTCCGTGTTCCAGTCCTAGCCTCACTGCCAGCTCCTGAGTTCTCAGTTGCTGAACCTACCTGGTGACCTGACTCTAGACCCCAGACACTCATGGCTTGATGCTTTCGATTGATGCTCTTGGCTCTGACCAGAAAGCTTGTCTATGATCAACTCTATTCAACCCACCAAGATCACCTTTGGTACTGACTAACCAAAACCATTACAACAGCTAAACACATGAAAGGTCTATCTTTTCACCAAACAGAAATTGTGCTGTTAGTTGAGGTGGCTCAGTCATGTCAGAATTAGTTTCCCCAAAAAAGCTAGGAACCTAGCAAACCTTTCAAAGTACATTTAAGAAGGAGCTGCTGGTGTAATAATATGCTGAAATCACAAGGACCATCTCTGCTTTTCCCTTGTGCTGGTGTTCAGATGACCAAGCCCCCTTCACATCTGGACCACTGCCCCCTCACCTCCCCACCACCCTGGCCATTTTTCCTTCAAGGGCAACTCACACTCTTCCCCCTATAGGAAGAAGCTATGGTTCAACCTTTAGGCTGAACTTATTCCTCTTTCCTGCAAGTTACTTGCATTGTGTGCCTGGCTGCACATCTCAACTTTAAGCTCTTTGAGGGCAGGAATCATGCCACTCTTGTCTAGAAGAGTGCTTAGAGCTTAAACATTCAGTTACACAGTTTTGATAAGTCCATTGCTCTTTTTCAATGCCAATGCTTCCAATGCCTAGAGAAGAACTCACATTACTTAACATGGTACAGAAGCCCCTCAGTGTTTAAAAAATGAATGAATGAAATTGATTACAAGCCATTCTGATAGGGCAAGATATTGATTACATTTGGGGTGATGAAATTTGACCCATTGACTGTCTGTACCCCTGGAAATAAGGACAGGCCTGCAAATCCTAGGCATTGCTATTCAAATATATCTACTGAAATGATACTAACAGTTGTTCACCAAGACCCACTGTGGGCCAGGCGTCAAGCCAGGCCCTTCACGTATGTTGTCTCATTTAATCCACTCAAAAAGCCCATGATGGAGGCCTCATTAGTCCATTTTCCTCTTTGATGGTCTGCTGTGACAAACTGAAGTGGAAAAATTGGGGACCATGAAAAGCTAGGTAGAGGTGAATGATAAACGAGAGGTTAAGACACGGGGTTTTCAACTCAGAAGTCATAGGCAGCTGGAACAGGAGCTCAGGTGATGGAAGTTTCACGAAAACTGCAGTGAGAACAGCATCAGAGCCATAAGGAAACAGCAGAGCCCATAGTCTCTGTGGAGTCAGGGGCTTTAGGTCACATATGAAGCATCCACTGTCTGATACTTGTTTTTATTTCCCCGCATGGTTAATTATTGTAGCCGGTGTCTGATAAGGCAGCCGCCCTCCTGCCCAGAGAGCCAGGGTTATCTGCAGTTTTACAGCCCTGTCATGCAGTAATGAAGCAGATAAGCTGCTAGGTGGCGGCTGCTTGGACAGTCATTACAAACTCTGCTGAGAAATATGAGTGGGAAGTGGGGACTATGGAAGGGAGGACAAGACCAAGGAGTGATGAGAAGAGAAGTAGTGACTGGAGCTGGCCCAGCACCCCCTGGGCCTCCGGAGGGAGCTGCCTGGGGCCTCGCTCAGCAGCCCTGCTCCTGGTTATGTAAGGAAACTCAATCGTAACACCCCAAAAGGAAATTCTATTCTAGGTGCATAGCCTATATTTCCTCAACTTACTCCTAGGTATTAATACTATAGGTATGGGCTAGTGTGAGCCCATCCTCTATTAGAAGAAACAGATTCAGAGGCCAGTGAACTCCTTTCAAGCTTAAACCATTGCTTGTCAGGCTCCATGTCAAGCACTTCCCATGTTAAAACTCAGGAATCAGCAAATTATGGTCCATGGGCCAAATTGGGACAGTCACCCCCTTTTGTATCACCCACTAACTAAGAAAGTTTGTACACCTATAAATTGGAGGAGTGAAAGCAAAAGAATAATTTTGTGATATGTGAAAATCATATAAAATTTAAATTTCATTTGCCACAAATAGTTTTTAAACAGCTCCACTGAGATACAATTTATATATTTTAAAGATCTTTTGAATGCACAATTTGATGCTTTTCAGTACATTTAAGGAGGTGCCAAAAAATTCAGGATCAAGATAAGTAATATTTTACTATGATACTTTTAAAAGATTTATTTATTTATCTTTGGCTGCACTGGGAATTTGTCGCTGCACGTGGACTTCAGCTGTGGTGAGCAGGAGCTGCGTTCGAGGTGCAGTATGCAGGCCTCTCGTTGCAGTGGCTTCTCTTGTTGGGGAGGACAGGCTCTAGGCACGTGGGCTTCAATAGTTGCATTGTGTGGGCTCAACTGCTACTTGACATGTGGGATATTCCCCTAGCAAGGATTGAACCTGTGTCCCCTACATTGGCAGGCAGATTCTTCACCACTGGACCACCAGGGAAGCCCAATATGATATTTTTAAAGATAAAAATGGATGCTTCACAATCCATAATGAACAAAATATCAGCATTTTAAATAAAGACAGGATCAGTAACAGTGTGGTGTACCAAGCAATATGGTGGCCTGAGGCAAAAGGAAAATCAGTCATATCGATCCCGTCTTTATTTAAAATGCTGATATTTTGTTCATTATGGATTTCCCCCCATTAATTTTAAATTCTGAAAAAAATGGGATTAAAATATTTATCGTGATTACTGAGATTTTTTTGCTGTCACTTTAAATTTTGAACCCAAAGCAAGAGCCTCCGTCCCCTAGCGACCTCAGTCTGTGTCAGAGAGCCTCAGGCTGGAGGATGCGGCATTTAAGGTGGGCACAGTGTGACGCAAGGCAGCCAGCAGCTCAGAGGGACACTTTTGCTTAGATTCCTGTAACTTCGGCAGCATGATAAATGGCACACTTTTCTTTTTCTACTGTAAAAACATTTTACCAACGTTTTAAAACTATAGTCTTACTCATTTATGTATTGACTGCTGGGTCTTGGCTGCCTAGTGTGGGCTTTCTCTATTGCTGGGTCTTGGCTGCCGAGTATGGGCTTTCTCCAGTTGCAGACAACGGGTGCTGTTCTTCAGTTAATAGCGTGCAGCCACGGCGGCGGCTTCTCTCGCTGCAGAGCGCAGGCCCTAGGCTGCTCCGGCCTCAGTAGCTGTGGCTCCTGGGCTCTAGAGAATGGGCTCAGTAACTGTGGCGCATGGGCTTAAGTTGCCTCTCATCATGTGGGGTTTTCCCAGATCAGGGATGGAACCCATTTCTCCTGCACTGGCAGGCGGATTCTTTACCAGAGTCACCAGGGAAGCCCTTCACAACATTCTTTAATTTTTATGAAAATACCTTCTGATTCTAAAAATAATAAATGATCCTTGCAAAAAATAAAAAACCCTAAACCTTCAAATAGTAAAAGAAAAAAAGCTTGCCACAAATCCCATCACCCCAAAATAACTGCTATAAACATATTCAATGTCTGTCTTTCCAGATTGTTCTCCACCTTTATAGATAGAGATATAAAGGTGACATACTTTGGGTTCAGTTCCAAGATCATTGTGATAAAGCTAATATCACTATAAAGCGAGTCTCAGGCAGTTTTCAGTTTCTCCAGTACATATAAAAGTTGTTTATACTATACTGTAGTCTATTAAGTGTGCAATAGCATGATGTCTAAATAAAACAAGGTACATACTTTAATTTAAGAATATAAGCCTGGTGGGCCAATGGTTAAGACTCTGTGCTTCCACAGCAAGGAGCACAGTTTCAATCCCTGGTCCAGAAACTAAGATCCCACCTGCCTTATGATGTGGCCAAAAAAAAAAAAGAGAATACTTTATTGTTAAGTAAATGTTAACTATCATCTGAGGCTTCAGCAAGTCATTCTTTTTGCAGCCATAACATCAGAGTTCATTGATCACCACAACAAATATAAAAAATAATCAAAAACTTGAAATATCGCTAGAATCACCAACCTGTGACACAAAGACACAAAGTGAGAGAATGCTACTGGAAAAATAGCACTGATAGACTTGCCTGACTCAGGGTTGCACATACCTTGAATTTGTAAAATAATGTAATATCTGCAAAGCACAATAAACCAAAGTGCAATAAAATGAGGTGTGCCCATATATAAATGAGAGCACACTGCACAAACTGCTGTAAAACACGCGTTTTCCTTCGACATACATCTTAAGTACCTTTCCGTCTCAGTAAAAGCAGACCCACAGTATTATTCTTGATTGCTGCATAGTACTCCATCATAAGGACCTAGCATTCACACAATTAACTCCCTCCCCGTGAACATCTGGGCTGTTTCCAATAAGAAGGAATGCTTTAAAAAAAAAAAAACAGCAAAATTCTGTAAAGCAATTATCCTTCAATAAAAAATAGTTAACCAATAAGAAGGAATTCTTTTAAGAAAAATAAACCTTTGAAATTACTCCCAAACAACAGATTTCATTTTTTTGCATTCTCTTCCTGTCTGTATGGCATGAAAAATTTTTACATGGTTGATATCATGGCAAGCATCCCATTTATATTTTGCAAAGTTTAATGTATTATAAACATTTCCCCATGTTGTTTTATAGTCTTCATCCAGTTTTCTCTTCCTCTAGGGTCAGCACTTCACATATCCTTTGTTTGTTTGCTTTAAGAATCTTTTCATAATTCTTAAAAAAAAAAAAAAGAAAAACATTTTTAGCTTGTTGGTCATATAAAAACAGGTCTTAGCAGGTCTTAGGCTGAATTTGGGCCATAGACTTGCCAGCCAGCCCACAGGTTATTTTGCCACCCCCTGTCTCTATGCTGCTGGGAAGGTCTCTATGTATACAGCTTTTTCCTTCTTTTGAACCACTTCCTTTGGATAACTTCCCAGGAATGAGATTACTGGATCAATGGACAGCAATGTTTTTAATGGCCCCTGCTATATATTGTCATATTATAAAATTGTGCCAGCCAGCAACTTGTGAACGTATAGATTTCTTACAACCTCACCGGCACTTATTATTAGGTTAAATCTTACTCTAATTTAGGAGATATAAAATGATACCTTGTTTTTCGCTCTATCTCCAATTGTTCTCAAAGTAGGGAATTTTTTCCTGTGTTTGATTGCTCTTTGTTGAGTAACTTTAGAGAAGCCAAATGTCAGAATCAGCTAAAAAGGAGCTATCCTGAGTCCCTTTCTTCAGTTCAAAAAATGAGATGCTCCTTTGGTTCAAATTCGAGTTCACATGTAACTTCTCAGCGAGTTCTGCTGCATTAAAATGACAGAGAGAAACCCAGTGAGGCCTTATCGCTCTGTGGCAGCAAAAAGGACTGGAAAGTAGGTCGAGGAATTAATCCTGCTGGTTCCAGTAATTAGAGTAGACAATGGGGTCGAAAGTTCAGGCTGAGCTGGGGAATGCAGCCGAAGAGTCTCTTACCATTGCCCCCTGCCTTCAGCATTGCCCTGGACTGGGCTTCCCCATCATGGCAGTCCCAGAGTGTGTTTTCTTTTTTCCCTGCTCTTTAGAGAGACATTTTTGGTTTTTCCTCCCATGAGAAGTCAGCTGGTTCCAGAGGCAGAAATGATTCCCACTGAGCCCTCTCCCTTCCAAAGGGATACCTGAGGTTATTTTCCTCCTCAAGCTTCAGCAAACTGGTGAAAAATATTAGTTCTCTGTTTTTGAGTCCAAAACAATGTGAGACACTCCTTTTACTTTCAGTAAAGGTTTGCACGTAACTCTTGAACACATTAGATGTATGAAAATGATGAACAGAGGCTGATAAAGTGGGAGGGACTCTGGTGGAAAGATTTCAAGTGTAAAGTCAGGGTTGAACTGAATGATAAAGTCCTACTAACTGTTTCTCACCAGGCTTTTTACGTAAAGCACAGATGATAATCTCAATTAGCTGAAGCCAGACAAGTATTAATAATATGACTTGAAGTGAAGGAAACATTTGGGTAGAATACAATAGGAAGTGGTGAGACAAAAAAGTGCACTCATAGGAATTCCCTGGTGGTTCAGTGGTTCAGAATCAGCCTTCCAATGCAGGAGGGACGGGTTCAATCCCTGGTCAGGGAGCTAAGATACCACATGCCTTGCAGCCAAGAAAAGACAAAACATAAAACAGAAGCAATATTGTAACAAATTCAATAAAGACTTTTAAAATGGCCGACATAAAAAAAAATTAAGTGCATTCCTGCCCCAAAGCATTTATACTCAAATGTTTAAAAATCATAGTTCCAACCCAACCAAACATGTTTGCAAGGCTGAAGTAGGGCCCCCAGTCACCCCAGTTTCTAAATTCTAGAAGCACCACCAGAATCTTCCATTCCTCTATTAGCCTCCAACGTCATGTTTCCGTTTCAGTCTCCACTGCCCTATCCTTCTTCACCTCCTCTTGCTAGGGTCACCTTGACTCCACCATGAAAAAAGCCAAACTTTCTCCCAAAGGATCAGTTGAAAATGAGCAGACAGCTCTTCTCCAGATAATGACACTCTGGTCTCTACCAGATAACACAGCTTAGGGCAAAATTGAAAGCAGGTGGTCTGGGCTGGACATCCTGAGTTGGATGAAACAGAAACCTGCTCAGTCTCCCCCAAGTAGGACAAGATTTACTGCAAAGACACAATTTTCTCAGAAACAAAGGACAGAGAATCAATAAAGAACCGAGAAGCCTCCTGAGAAACAGAAAGCCTCTGGGAAGCATTCCAGGCCCTCCTGGGGGCAGGCAGGACCTCAGCAATGGGACCTGGGGGCAGGCAGGTATCTTAAAATGGATCTGTTTCATAGGATTTAGGAGCATATTTTCCATTCAGTTTAGTAGGCTTGAGATTTTGACTGTTTTAAACTGAAGATCCAATGCGTGCTCACCAGGAATTCAACCTACCACTGAGAACCATGCAGACACACCCATCCATCTGTTTTCCCAGCCTGCACATAGAATTCAACTTTCCACCAAGGCATCAAATATAAGTTGATAAAGGCTCACTAATTAAGCTTAACGAGCTGTGTGTGGCCACCAATTAAGAGATATGTGGAAGGATTTCTCCTTCCCTGGAGCCGAATTGGAGCCCCACAAAATGAGCCTGGGTAGTGAGATGGGGAGAAAGTCCACCTTGCCTGATGCCTGGCCTTGTGTTTCCAGAGGGTCTCCACTGGATTCAGTCTAGGGTTTGGTTCGTGGGGTCACAGTTGGTGTGGGCAAGAAGGATACCCCAAAGAGCTAAGAGTGGGATGAGCCAGAAATGACTGCAAGCTGAATCCTTAGAGAGCTGGATGGTCAAGGAGAGTGAATCTGAGTTGGGTCAGCAAGTCCAAGGAGATGAGAGTGGCACCAGAAACACGAGTCCAAGCTAAAGGCTTAAAAATAGAGAAAAGAGATACAGATTAAGGAGTAAGAATGAGGATGTTCCAGCCATGCTGACCTTCTTCCAATTTCTAAAAAAGCCAAGCACTTTTCTACTTCAGATCTTTGAGCACGTGATTCTCTGTCCTAGAATACTTCACCTGGTTCTTTGACTAGACGATTATTTTTCAGGCTTTAGGCCTCAGCTTTTCTTGCCACTTCCTCAGCAAGGTCTTCAATAGCTGATACCCAGTAATTTTGCCTGCCCAACATCCATACCAGTTTCGGCAGGGGCAGGGGGGAGGGGGTACAAGCATCATTTACAGTGTTTTGGTCAGCTTCGTCAGAGTAAAAAACAGCCCCAAACATTGTGGGTCACTACAACAAAGGTTTATTTCACGTATGGCACCTTTTAGCCACTGCAGCTCCAGCTCCGTGTATCTCTCATTCCGTGATACAAGCTGAAGGAGAAGCCACTATCTGGGACAAGTCACCTGGTGGTTGATGGCAAACAGCAGGTAACAACTAAAAATGTACACTCTCTCTTTTTTTGAAAGAAGTGTTTTTATTTTCAAAAAATACTTATTTATTTTGCCCAGTCTTAGTTGTGGCGTGCAAGCTCTCAGTTGTGGCATGTGGGATCTAGTTCTCTGATCAGAGATCAAACCCTTTCTCCCCCACCCCGTATTGGGAGCAGAGTCTTAGTCACTGGACCACCAGAGAATTCTCCACACTCTCTCGTAAAGCTATTAACTCAGACTTGGCATGTGAATGTCAGGCATATCTGCTGATGCTCCATTGGCTTAAGTAAGTCACATGTCCCAGTCTGTCAAGATGGGGAAGGATAGACCACCTTTAGGGGGTGGACTACAGTGTACACAGCAGTGAACAAGAGTGTATAAGCTTGCTATAGGGAAGGAAGCCAATGGTTGGGGAACAGTAGTACAATCTACCACAATCTGCTGAAAATACAGTTGGCTGCAAGTAACAAAAGAATGCCTGACAAACAGTAGCTTAAAAAAAAAAAAAAGGTGGTTTATTTTTCTCACAAAGCAAGATCTCAAGTGATTTCAGAGTTTGGCAACACAGTAATATCCTGACCTGTATCTCCGTATTTCTCTTGGGCTTGCTCTTGTGGTCTGTAAGAAGGCTTGTGGCTAACATTCCAAGCTGTTTTTTTTCCACATTCCAACCAGGAAGAAGAGGAAAGCGGTGCTACTGGCAACTTCTGTCCCTTTAATTCAAAAACAAAAAGCTTTTCCAGAACCCTCTCCCCTGAACCCCCAGCAGCTTGTCTTATTGACCAGACATATGTCATATATGTGTCCGCCTATTCCTGCAAGCAAGGTTTGGAAGGTGAGGAACTAGATTATATCAGCCTTGACAATGGAAACATGCAGAAGGGAAGGAGGTGGAGAAGTATATTGGTCTGGCCAGCCAATGGGATCCACCATGGGACCCCCTGTTTCCCTCCCCTGTTCCACGTGGTCGTGGAACAGCTGTCAGTCAAGGTGTCCTGCCCTTCCACTACTTCTCCAGCAAGGGAAGGGCCCTTGACTCGTGTGAACTAAGAATAGGAAATGGTTGGCCATGATACCTCCTCTCTGAGGTATTTAAGACATCTCATTCCTCCTGTGCCCGGGTTTCCCAGCATTTCCCTGGCTTCTGTTCTTCCAGTACCTTGTCCGGTTTTCCATTGCATCTGTGAGTCATCTCACATTTTTGCAGCCACATTCCAGCCTCATTTTCTGTTGCTTGCAACCACAGAAGTCTGGCTGATAACACCATCCTTGATCACAGTGTTTAAATAGGGCCTTCCCCGCTATTCTCAATGCCTTGTTTAGCATTTTAAGCCCCTGGATTATATAGTCACTTTGCTGTTTGCTTGTGTCATGTCCTTTTCTGACCAGATGGTAAGCTTAATGCAGACAGGGAATGTGACAGACTTGATTTCACTGCTTGCCCCAGAACTAACCCATGCCTGATATATTTTAAAGTCTTAAAAAACTTTTTGGCTGCACTGGATCTTTGTCACTGTGGGAAGCCTTTCTCTAGTTGTGGTGAGCAGGGGGTGACTCTCTGGTTGTGGTGCCCGGGGTTTTCATTGCGGTGGCTTCACTTGTTGTGGGGCATGGGTTCTAGGCGTGCAGGTTCAGTAGTTGCGGTGCTCAGGNTTTTTGGCTGCACTGGATCTTTGTCACTGTGGGAAGCCTTTCTCTAGTTGTGGTGAGCAGGGGGTGACTCTCTGGTTGTGGTGCCCAGGGTTTTCATTGCGGTGGCTTCACTTGTTGTGGGGCATGGGTTCTAGGCGTGCAGGTTCAGTAGTTGCGGTGCTCAGGCTTAGTCACCCTGCTGCATGTGGGATCTTCCCAGACCAGGGATCAAATCCATGTCCCCTGCATTGGTAGGTGAGTTCCTAACCACTGGGCCACTGGGAAAGTCCCTATTTTAAAGTCTTAATGAGTATATATTGAATGTATGAAGGAGTTCTTTAGGCATCTGGAGGTCAGAAGTAGAATTTTATTTATGGATACTGATCTAAAATGTGTTCTGTGGGTAACTCATTGTGGTTTAAATGTGTGCAATCACTACTGATGTAGAGGCACTGGAAATGTCAGGGCTAGAAATGTGTTGGGGGCGTCACTAAAGCACCCCAGAGAGGAGATTTCTGAATTTCCAGATCCTAGAACAGTGGCTCTCAAGTTTTGCCCCTTTTGGTTAATTTAGGTGTGGCCGAAGACCCTTCATCCAGTCTCCATACCCAGTTCCCTTTCCAATTTGTGCAGTAGGAGTTCTACAAGGTTGGGAAGCACGGAGCAGGAGCCAGCCTTCCAAGAAGAATGCTGCAGCTGAGTTCTTGGTAAACCCTAGTAACATACTGATTTTAGTTATGACTAGTGAATTGTAGTAACTCAGTAGTTTCCTAGAAAGTGACACTTAGTCACACATAAAGCTGGAAATCCACGGATGTACGTGTAACTTGCTTTCAGGACAAGGTCGTGGCCCTCAGGAGGGAGCAGCGGACCCTCTCAGTGGGCTGGGGGTCACCAAGTGAGGACGGCTCCACTGTGACCTGCAGGCGGCCGAGGTCCGGGTGGGGGCGGGTGGAGGGGAGTTGGGCTCCAGAGTCACAGTGAGGGCCCGTATGTCCAGAGTGCAGCTGGAGTTATCCACTGAATGAATAAACAATACCTCCCACACATAGACACATGACTGGATTTTCAACACTAGCGCAATGAAAAAAAAAATCCTTTAAAAGCAGAGAATAAGTCATCATGGCTTTTTGTTGTTAGGCCTTCTCTTAAACAACTGGTTAATGTGCAAGTTGGTGAGATTTTGAGAGGCTCTAAAAAGAGCATCCAAAGGTGCTAAACACTGGGATGGTTGGGAACCGGAAGGGAGAAGGATGGGGGTGCTTGGCTTGGAGCCCCCACCCTGTCCCCCCTGCTCAGCTATAGGCCATCAAGCGACAAACTCAGTCCTTACCTTTCCAGCTGGCACCTAACCCCTCCTGCCTGGCCCTTTGCTTCCTGAAGACTGCATCACCAAGGCAAGCAACCAGCTTGCACCAAGGCAAGTTGGATTTGCATAAGCTGAATGTGTGTATGGTGCAAGCCCCTGACTGTAAGTTTTTTGGGTTAATTTTTAAAGTTACATTTTTTTTTAAGTTGTCAGAAGTCCCTTTCTGTCCATCGTTCAGCTCTGCTTTCCCTGGGTTGGCTTCCTTTGCAGGGAAGACCTCCCACGGATGGCCCCCAGCAGCTCCCGGCTCACATTCTACCAGTTTAGCAATCCTACGGAGAAGAGAATGCCTCTCTCCCCATGGTTTCAGCCAAAAAAATAGCTGCCATTCACTGAGTGCTTCTTCAGAGCCAAGCCCACCTCCTGAGCACGTTCCAGGATTCGCTCACTGATTCCTCACAATGACTGTCTGATGTCGCTGCTATTATTATCCCACTTACAACAGAAGAGACTGAGGTTACATAAACTAGCCCAAGGTCACAGGACTACTAAATGACAGCTGATGCTCTTAATCATCACGCTTTACTGCCCGATGCTACCTCGGACTTTCCTGTAGTTATTTCCACATCTCTGGGATCGGGCAGGGCCTGTTTGTCACAGTTACTGATAATTAGCCCTGTTCAACCTGCTTGGCAGGTATTATCTCATTTATTATCTCCATTTCTCCTATAAGCACCCTGAGACTCAGAGAGGTTAACTAACTTTCCCGAGCTTGCACAGAGAGAAAGTAGAGCATTAGAGACTGGAACCCCAATCTGCTAGGTTCTATAACTCCTCACTTAGGGATGTTGCACTTGGTGGTCCCTGGACCTGCAAAACCTTTCTCCCAGCCCTGGACCCCGGGATCCATGTGGCCCAACCATTCTTTCCTCCAGTTTTTCCTTAGTGAGGCCACCACTGAGTACAGGCCTTTTATTGTGCTTCACTGTGCTTCATTGAGACCTTTTATTGTGCTTGACTTTATAGAGATTCACAGATCTTGCTTTTTTTTTTTTTTTTTT
>SJYX01023030.1:53340-81903 GCA_006410675.1 Oreotragus oreotragus | reverse complement strand
CGCAATGTTTCAAAATCCAAGGGAATTTTACTTCGGAAAATGTGGTGGAAAAGCATCACATGATTTCTTTCTTCAGTGCTCTGGCTCATTCACCTCTTCCATTTTAGAAGTATTCCCCCTGTCTGTAGTGAAGTTTTTCACTACATTTTCATTTTCCCTGCCTTTAATGGTCTCATATATGTATACATGTAGTCATAAATTTAGGGGCTCAGATACAGATGGCTAGGGATAACAGGGTGACTAGCGGAAAGAAGAAAGGCGCACTAAGGTGGTATGAGGTGGTTGGAGGATGTGATGATTTGGAACAGGTGCCTGGTGGGAGTAAGATGAAGATCATGTTGCCATGACAACTGATTATTTCATTGGTCCAATGACCAGTTGCTATGGTGACAAAATCTTTGTGTCAGTGTGACATGGATCCCAAGAGAGAGGATGCTTGTGCAAAGGACCCTTTGCTCATTGGTAAAGCTTTTATGTTTGCAATAATTTCTGCACTGTTTGAGGAAACCTCCCCCAGGAACTCCAGTCAACATTGAGATCCTTCCTCCTTCCGGTTCATTTACAACAACCATTGCTTGTGAAATCCACACATTTTCATTGTTCATGCTTTATACGGTGCTTCAGTATCTGAGAGTCCTTAATTGTTTGTTAATTTAACTCTTTCTCCTCCATAGATATAATCCTATTGAAGGTAGGGATCATTCTTATAATTCAGTTGTGTTTTCAAAAGACTGGGGGTTAGTGAAAAGACAGACTTTTGGGAGCCAGACAAATGTGGGTTTACATACCATCTCTGCTTCTGCCATTTGCAAAGGGCGTGGCCTTAGGAAAGTCATTTCATCTTCTTGAGATTTTATTCTATAAAATGAGGATAATATAACTTGCACTGTGAAATTGTTGTGATGATTACAGATAACCCACATAAAGTAGCTGGCTTACAGTAGGGACTCAGTAAATGGTCTTAATTATTGTAATAGCATGTCCAGCCCATGTTATAATGAGCACTTAGTAATACTTGATGAGTAATAAGATAATAATGACAGACAACAGGATAACAATAGGACTAAGTTTAATCCTCAGGATTCTTAAAGATCAGCTGGCCTATGGTAGTCCAGCTATACATCACCTACAGTCTTAACTGTCAACCCAAGTTATATTGGTTGTAACATCTTGGGAGAAAAGAATTTAAAGTAATTAGAAAACATGAGGGAAGAGATAACCAGATATTATGTGCCTCCTGATGGAAGAACATGCAACCAGGAAGAGATAACCAGATGTAATGTGCCTCCTGATGGAAGAACATGCAACCAATGAACTATTAATAATTATGTCTAAAACAAAAGAAAACATCACACATGAATGTAATTCAGCCTCTCCACCTAATTACTGATTTCCAAGAAACATAGAGGACAGCATGTGTGCATACTCAGCTGTGTCTGACTTTCTGCAACCCCGTGGACTGTAGCCCACCAGGCTCCTCTGTACACAGGATTTTTCAGGCAAGAATACTGGGGTGGGCTGCCATTTCCTCCTCTAGGGGATCTTCCTGACCCAGGGATCGAACCTGCATCTCCTGTGTCTCCTGCCTTGGCAGGTGGATTCTTTATCACTGAGCCACCTGGGAAACCCATAGAGGGCAGAGTCCATGTTGAAAACCACCATAGGGAAGCAATCAGCAAGATTCAAATTGTAGAAAATACTACAGGAAAAATAATGTAGTCTCTTTGACAAACACATTGGGGAAAAAGGGGCAGAGAGGGAACTTATATATTAATAAGATTTAAGAGACATATTATTAATTTCCATGTGTTACTTGAGCTCTGATTCAAACAAACATTAAAAAAATTCATAAGATGACTGAAAATTTAAATACTGACAGGATGGGTCCAAGATATATCTTAATACCAGTGACTTCAGAAATTCTCATTAATTTTAGACAGGGGAATGATATATTTTGGTACAATAAGAGCTCTTATCATTTAGAAATAAGACCCTGATGTTGAAAAAGATTGAAGGCAGGAGGAGAAGGGGACGACAGAGGACAAAATGGTTGGATGGCATCACCAATTCAATGGACATGAGTTTGAGCACCCTCCAGGAGATGGTGAAGGACAGGGAAGCCTGGTGTGTTGCAGGCCATGGGATCACATGGGGTCTCGAAGAGTTGGACACAACTGAGCGACTGAACAGCAAATCTTCTGGAAATACAGGTTTAAAATATATGTGTATTGACGAAGTATGATGTTGGCAATTTACTTCAAAATAACATTGATGGGACAATGTCAGTGTGAGGGTTGGAATCAAAATTGAAAAAGATTATAGCTACTGCTTGATAATTGTTGAAGCTGATTGATGACTATGGGGTTCGTTGTGCTATTTGTCTATTTGCACAACTGCTTGAAGTTTTTCACAGAAAATAAAGATGTTTGGAAAATGCTAAGGAATCATATTTAAAACATTAAGTGCATTTATCCAAGACTGTAGGCACAATAAAGGCTTCTCTGGTGTCTCAGCAGTAGAGAATCTGCCTGCAGTGCAGGAGACACAGAAGACAAGGATTCAGTCCCTGGGTCAGGAAATTCCCTGGAGGAGGAAATGGCAACCCACTCCAGTATTCTTGCTGGGAAAGCCCAGAGGGCCTCGCGGGCTTCAGTCCATGGGACTGCAAAGAGGTGGACACAACTGAGCGCTGAGCACAGCACCCACAGCACGTGAGCAATAAAGATGCTCAAATGTAAGAAAATACAGAATATTCTCTGGTATAGTGGTGGACAAATGCATTTTTATGGCTTAATGAATAAATGCATGTAAATTTCACCTAGCTAGTCCTCCAAAGTGCCATTTCTACATTGGACACATCAACATTTTTCTATTTCAAATTACAATCAGTACGACTCATGTTGTTGTAGGTTGTTGTCCTAGGAAAAAAAAATTCCTTAAGAAAGAATGGGTGGACAAGATTTTTTTAGGGGGAAGATAGAAAGGTGTGCTTTTGTGATCAGTCCTAGTCAAGGAGTAAAGAGGAGACAGCAGAGGAAGGAGTTGAATGGTGGTGATACGGTTGTCAAGTAGATTTTATCTGAATCAGCCTCCCAACCCCCTGGGAGCTCAGGAAATGGAAGGGCCCTTTCCAGATGTACCAGTTTGAGCAATGGGGCCAGACCTTTATACTTGGAATCATCCTCCTGCCTACCTTGCCCCAACAAGCTTGAACTCATCCTTTGAGGCTGAGCTCAAATGTTTCTGTGTCTGCAAATTCTTCCTTAAAACATTCATCCCCAGTCAGATTCATTTCCTTCCTCCACACTCCTTTCTCTATGAACCATACAGGGGAATAGGAAGAGCTCACATTTGTAACACATATGATGAGCTAGGCACGGAGAAGGCAATGGCACTNGTTTCTGTGTCTGCAAATTCTTCCTTAAAACATTCATCCCCAGTCAGATTCATTTCCTTCCTCCACACTCCTTTCTCTATGAACCATACAGGGGAATAGGAAGAGCTCACATTTGTAACACATATGATGAGCTAGGCACGGAGAAGGCAATGGCACTTCACTCCAGTACTCTCGCCTGGAAAATCCCATGGACAGAGGAGCCTGGTGGGCTGCAGTTCATGGGGTCGCTAAGAGTCGGACACGACTGAGTGACTTCCATTTCACTTTTCACTTTCATGCATTGGAGAAGGACTCTAAATGTGCAGCTGCAGTTGGTTCTATTATTCCCATTTCCACATGAGGAAACTGATTCTCAGAGAAGCTGAGCAATTTTACCTAGCTAAAGCCATTGAATTAGTAATGAGGAGCAGGGCTTAGTGAGGGCGATTTAATGCCTAACGAAGGAGCCCATCCATACCCAGTTTTCACCATTACTCACTTATCACAGCACATACTCAATCACTATTGTGCTGGACTGCCCCCTAGCTACTGCTTTTATCCTTGTACTCCAAGCCCTGAGCCCAGTTACCCAACCTAGAGTTAGCATTTAATAAATGTTTACCAAATAAAACGGATAGCCATCTGATCAACATTTGTAGAAAATTTCGTTTTGGAAACAAATCAAATCCAGAAGCAATTTATAGGCACAAGGAGGATGACATATTTCAAGGTAACAAGGAACAAGAAATTCCTCTTTAAGGACTAAGATTGCCTATACCCAATATGGCAGAAAAAGAGATTGGGTGAAGGGAGTGGGCATACAGGCCATAAATTAACTGCTAAGTGGTTAAAAAGGAAAAACTGTACTTAGGTACTTGAACCAAGGCTCTGTGTTTGGGCATGCAGGTCTTTTGTCTTCTCTTGCTTTGAGAATCATTACAAAAAGAAACATTCCACATTCCTTCCACTATGCTGAATAGTGGGAACAAGTCACAGGTAGAGCATGAATTTAGATGAAATAAAATTAAAACTACTTCCTGAGTCAAGAAGTCTGTAAAATAGTTGCTCAAAAGTGGAGATGAGAACCTATAAGGAGAAGAAGATACGTGAATTATACATGTTTCTATTATATAGAAAAACAACTCTTCTCCTTTTCCATTAAAATATTAGAATCTGAGAAAATATATTTAGACAATCAGTGTGGAATGTTAGGAAAAGGAAAAATTTGCAAGTCATTAAATTGAAGCTCAAGTTTTGTTTTGTTTTGTTTTTTTAATTGACTTGGCTGCACCAGATCTTAGTTGTAGCATATAGGATCTAGCTCCCTGACCAGGGATTAAACCCAGGTCCCCTGCATTGGAAGCATGGAATCTTAAACACTGAGTCCTAAGGCCTAGGTCTTTACATTGCTATTTGCTAGGAATGTGACTTCAGTTTTGGGTTTTTTTTTTTTTCTTTGCCTGTAAAATGGGGACAGTGATCTCCACCTTTTAGAATCATTATGGGGATTTAAGTAAGGTAAAATATTACCACCTCTAAACTTCTATAGAAATCAGCATTTTGCCTGTCTTCTTTCATAGGTCTACCACACATTTTTTCTGGAGTATTTCAAAGCAAATTTCAGTCATCATGTCAATTCACCTTAAGTATTTCAGTTGCAAGGATTTCTGTTATTTTTACCAAAAGAAACCCCAATATAAATTCCTGAACAAAAAAAAAAGAAGAGAGAGAGTGAAGATTTTTTTGTACGTGTTACTAAGTTTGGTTTACCTGTTAAGTTTAATCCTAACAGGTTCACTGGATCACTCTTCATTTCTCTGCTTTGTGTATGTCCTTTGAATAAACTAATTATGCTCAATGCTGTTATAATTTGGAATCAGCTGCATGTCATGTATGCAGTGTCTTAACTGTTTAAGTGAGTGTTTGTTAGTAACAGTTTCTCTTTCTGGTTTTGAATCACTGATCAGGGTAGTGCTAATTCAGTTGCAGGCTTTCTTCACTGCTTGGTTCAAAGATGTTTCATGGGAGGTTTTCCAGTTACTGTCCTGTACTCTTTGGAGATGCTCCTTCATTTGCCTGAGTTTAACTTTCACCCGTATATTCTCTTAACCAGGCCCGTGAAGAAGCTTGATTCACAGTGCACTTTAAGCTGTATTTCTCCTTGCCAAGTCCACTGGGCTCTTCAAGGTTTCCTACTCTTCATAATTTCCTTCAGGAGATTTGTGCACCTTAGCTGCCTATCTTACTCCAGCCCTGCAGATCTCAATGTCCCAGCTATTTTTCATTTATGTGGCATTTCAAATAAATGATGTGCATGTCACTTGTAAAGTATTATATAAACATTGGCTAATAAAATTACCACAGCCATCCCCTCAAGATCCCTTAACCCAGTGGGCAATACACCTCAACATAGAAGAGCCTTTGTGGGGAGTTAGGAGACGTTAGTTATTTTTCCAGATAATTCCTTAGCATTAGTTTTAAAAAATTCTAAAAATGCATTGAATGCCTAGTGGGTTCCAGGTTCCCAGTAGGGTGCTAGGTTTAAAAATGAATGAGGTGGCTCTTGCTCCAAGAACATTCTTGCTTCAAGAATACTGTAACCATCTTTGTAACTTCCTCTGGGATGTGACACAGTCCATGGAACCTATCTTATAAAGGCTTGTCTAAGCCTGCAGATCAGGATTGAGCTTCAAATCCTGTATTTTAAAACCGTTCACTATATTATACCATGGACATGAATCTGAGCAAACTCCAGGAGATACTGGAGAATAGATGAGCCTGGTGTACTGCAGTGCGTGGTGTTGCAGAGTCAGACAGCACTTAGTGACTGAACATCAAGAAACATTACATCAACCATCCATTTCCTCTATTTTCATGTAATTCCCAAACAAACTCTTTTACCTGGGGATGACTCCAGAAATTTGGATCAGCAAAAGAAAAAAAGTTGGGAAAGCCACGAGGTCATTCAGGTATGACCTAAATAAAATCCCTTATGATTATACAGTGGAAGTGACAAATGGATTCAAGGGATTAGAATTGGTAGACAGAGTACCTGAAGAACTCTGGACAGAGGTTTGTAACATTGTACAAGAGGCAGTGACCAAAAACCATACCAAAGAAAAAGAAATAAAAGAAAGCAAAGTGATCGTCTGAGGAGGCTTTACAAATAGCAGAGAAAAGAAGAGAAGCGAAAGGCAAGAGAGGAAGGGAAAGATACACCCAACAGAATGCAGGGTTCCAGAGAATAGCAAGAAGAGATAAGAAAGCCTTCTTAAGTGAACAAAGCAAAGAAAAACAGGAAAATAATAGAATGGGAAAGACTAGAGATCTATTCGAGAAAATTGGAGATATCAAAGGAAGATTTCATATAAGGACGGGCACAATAAAGGACAGAAATGGTATGGACCTAACAGAGGCAGAAGTTGTTAAGAAGAGGTGGCAAGAATACACAAAAGAGCTATACAAAAAAGATCTTCACGACCCAGATAATCACCTAGAGCCAGACATTTTGGAGTGTGAAGTCAAGTGGGCCTTAGGACGCATCACTGCGAACAAAGCTAATGGAGGTGATGGAATTCCAGCTGAGCTATTTCAAATCCTAAAAGATGATGCTGTGAAAGTACTGCATTCAATATGCCAGCAAATTTGGAAAACTCAGCAGTGGCCACAGGAATGGAAAAGGTCTGTTTTCATTCCAATCCCAAAGAAAGGCAATGCCAAAGAATACTCAAACCACTATACAATTGCATTCATTTCACATGCTAGCAAGGTAATGCTCAAAATCTGTTAAGCTAGGCTTTAGCAGTACATGGACTGAGGACATCCAGATGTGCAGGCTGGATTTAGAAAAGGCAGAGGAACCAGAGATCAAATTGCCAACATCCACTGGATCATAGAAAAAGCAAGAGAATTCCAGAAAAACATCTACTTCTTCTTAATGAACTCTCACATCCATACACAAGTGAAAGACCATAGCTTTGACTATAATGGACTATGCTAAAGCCTTTGACTGTGTGGATCACAACAAACCGTGGAAAATTCTGAAAGAGATGGGAATACTAGACCACTTTACCTGTCTCTTGAGAAATCTGTATGTGGGTCAAGAAGCAGCAAAACTGGACATGGAACTGGACATGGAACAATGGACTGGTTCCAAATTGGGGAAGGAATACAACAAGGCTGTATATTGTCACCTTGTTTATTTAACTTATATGCAGAGTACATCATGCGAAATGCTGGGCTGGATGAGTCACAAGCTAGAATTAAGATTGTGAGAAGAAATATCAACGACCTCAGGTATACAGTGATACCACTCTAATGGAAGAAACTGAAGAGAAACTAAAGAGCCTCTTGATGAGGGTGAAACAGGAGCGTGAAAAGGCTAGCTTTAAATTCAGTATTCAAAAAACTAAGATCTTGGCATGCAGTCAAAGTGGAAACAGCAACAGATTTTATTTTCTTGGGCTCCAAAATCACTGTGGAGGTGGTTCATACATAGAGTCACTCCAAAACGACTGTAGCCATGAAATTAAGAAATGCTTGCTCCTTGGAAGAAAAGCTATGACAAACCTAGGCAACCTGCTAAAAAGCAGAGACATCACTTTGCTGACAAAGGTCTGTACAGTCAAAGCTATGGTTTTTCAGTTGTGTATGGATGCGAGAGTTGGGCCATAAAGAAAGCTGAGTGCCAAAGAATTGATGTTTTCGAATTGTGGTGCTGGAGAAGACTCTTTAGAGTGCCTTTGACTGCAAGGAGATCAAACCAGTCAATCCTAAAGGAAATCAATCCTGAATATTCATTAGAAGGGACTGATGTTGAAGCTGAAGCTCCAATCCTTTGGCCACCTGATGTGAAGAGTCGACTCATTGGAAAAGACCCTGATACTGAGAAAGATTAAGGGCAGGGGGAGAATGGGATGACAGAGGATGAGATGGTTGGATAGCATCACTGACTCAAAGGACCCGAGTTTGAGCAAACTCTGGGATATAACAAAGGACAGGGAAGCCTGGACGCTGCAGTCCATAGAGTCACAAAGAGTTGGATGTGACTTATTGACTAAACGATAACAGCAACAAGGCTCTGCGTTAGTCAGGACAGGCTGTGTTACGCTCCAGGAGCAACTTCCAGTTTTCAATGGCCCTATCAGCAAAAGTGAGTTTCCTCACCTAGGCTGAGTGTTATTCCCAGGTCAGCTTTGCTGCATGTGATCTTCCGTCTAGGATGAAGGCAGATGGATCACCCTCTATCCTGAACATTGCTGGTCATCAGGGCAGCAGGAAAAGAAAACAAAGTGAAGTGCTCTGACTCAAAGCTTCCAGGTTGACGCAAAGCTTCCACCTGGAGGTGGCTCATCCATCCAGTCGCTCACATTTCACTGACTAATGCAAGTCACATAACCAAACCTGCTGCTGAGGGAGCGGGGGAGGTACAATCCACCCTCCCAGAGACACAGGAAATGTTTGGGAACAATAATGTTTGGGCGCTTTACCCTTTCCTGATTGCAAAACAAACAGATTTTTAGCCTCCTGCACCCTCTTTCAGCAAAGAATATTTGGACTGTGTTTGTTTCAATAGGAAAAATGAAGAGAATTTCTTCGAGATTTTTCGTGTAGAGGTTCCCACCTCAGCTGTGTCTCTGATATGGTTTGAAAGGTTTCCTGAAGTGGTACTTGGATGTAAATACACCCTCCTGCAGTGGCTAGCACCCTGGAGGTTACATTTCTCATATTAATGTAAACTGACAGGTTAGAGGGTCTTTGAAGGTGAGCCTAGAGCCACAGTCCTGGGTTCAAATTCCTACTCCATCACTCTCAAACCACTGAGCATTTGTTTTCCCCCTTCTTTAAAATGGGGATGACCCACCTCATAGTTTTGCTCTAAGGATTAAGTGAAAATATTTGCAAAGGGTCTATCACATTCCTAATCACACAAGGAACAATAAATATCAGCCACTCCCTACCACTATCCCTCTAGCATTGGGGTTTATTGATCATTCTTATTTAGCCTATCAGATGTGGAGAGGTAAATAAGCTCACAATTTGAAATCAAATAGTTTCCTAAATATCATGTTTGTACCCGGAGTTTCAGGATCCTTTGGGCTGCACATCTTGGCTGCTCTTTCCTGCTCACCAGGTTCCTTTCCTTCTATGATTCCAAGAGATGCTCCTAAGTCACTGGAAGAGAGGAAGGTTCCTCTGCCCCCACTCCACTTGAACATCTTCTGACTCACCCTTTCTAGCATCACCCAAACTCCATCTTCGCCACTGCTTGTATGTAATGTATGAACTTTATTGAATCTTTGCATTTGTTCCTGTTTGTTCAGCTGTTTCAGTGCCCTGGTGTCTTTCACTATGCTTTTAATTAGGTCGGTTGATCCTGAGAATGGAGGGAAGCCAAGGCTTAAACCAGGTGGTTACAAGGAAGATAGTTGGAAGGAGGGTATGGGGGAGGTAGGTGGTATGAGCGCACTAGTGTAAATTCATTGCTAAGAAAAAAGATTTAGCCTTCCACTTTCTATTGGTGAGATGTAGTTTAAGTTACTCCTTTCTTGTGAGAATGATTAAGCAGTAGAGTGTTTGGGAAGGATCACATTTTGCCTTAGTACTGACCTTTTCCAGTCCTGTGGCCACTGCTGAGTTTTCCAAATTTGCTAGCATATTGAGTGCAGCATTGAGGTGGGAGGTAGCACATGGCAAAGATCTGAGAGTGGCCCCCAGAAGCTGATGGTGGTACCAGGCTGACAGCTAGCAAGACAATGGGTACTTCAGTCCTCCAATCACAATGAAATGGATTCTGCCAACAGCCAGTAATCTTGGAAGCATGTCCTCCCCCAGAGTTACAGGATAGAATACAGTCCAGCCAACACACTGATCTCACTCTGTGAGGTCCTGAGCAGAGAACCTGAGTAAACCATGCCCAGACCTCTGACTTACAGGATCTGGTAAAGGATCTTATTTAAACCTATAAGCTTGTGGTGATTTGTTACATAGCACTGTAAGAGTAATACACATCCTGAGTTGGAATCTCTGTCATGTCATTTAAGTGTGACCTTAGGTGAGTTACTCTCTTTCTCTGATTCATAGTTCCTATTTCTGTATAACAGGTGCGATGCTACCTCAGTTCCCATAGGACTGTAATACAGACTCAGTGAGTTCATTTATCTGTGCTTTGCATAGTATTTGACATGAAGTGAAAGTGCTTTGTGACCTCATGGACTGTAGCTCACCAGGCTATTCTGTCCATGGAATTCTCCAGGCAAGAACACTGGAGTGGCTAGCCATTCACTTCTTCAGGGGATCTTTCCAACCCAGGGATCAAAACCTGCTCTCCTGCTTGCAGGCAGATGCTTTACTATTGAGTCACCAGGGATAGCGGTTGACATGGGAAACACTAAATGTGAAACAGCAAATTTGTCCATGGTTCATAAGCAAATGAAGTTCATTTCTTCATATGGAGGAAGTATATTTATAATTATATATTGTACATTTATACTCGGTGTGTATATAATGTTTCTACAACTAAGTATAAAATCTTTGTCTTCCTGAATTACCATTAGAACACTTATTCAGTAAGTACTCGGAAGCAAAGAATGTCACTTAATATTTATTTAAAGACCTTAAATTTTATAACTTGAGGTTATAGTGAATCTACCTTCAGAAATGAAATTACAGTGACCAAGTAGCTCTTGTGATATTTCATACACTCCAGTGCAGTTCTTGTTTTGCCTGTTATTTTGGGGGAAGAGAGGTTTCTTTCTTTCTTTCTTTCCTTGGTTGTACTTCATGTGGAACTTCCCTAAGCTGGGATCGAACTCACAGCCACTGCACTGGAAGTACAGAGTCTTAAACACTGGACCACCAGGGAAACCCTGGGAATAGTTTTTTCAAGAGACTGGAACACCAAAAGTACCTAGGGCAAAAGACAGACTGTGGCAAGCTAGAGCTTTGGGAACCATAGAAAGGACTGGAACTCCTGAGACAATCACACAGCAGGACCAACTTGCTATCATTATAACAGGATCTTGGGGCGTCTGTTTTCTATGAAGATTTTTAGCAGTGTATAAGTTCCTCTGAATTGGTATGTGATCTTGGATCTTGACACACATCCTGGATGTACCCTAGTGTGGCTAGCACAATCAATCAATAATTTGTTCATATTCTCTAAATGTCTTATGGAGAGCGGTCATAGCACACTTTGAGAATAATATTCTGACAATGATGAGAGCTGTGCTTTGTTCATTAAACATTTGTTAGATGGAATGGGCCATCAATAGCAAAGGGAAATCCTCTTTATTTTCCCCAAATGGAAAATATGTAAGTGACATGTTCTGTAAGGAACTCAGAAATCAGATTTGGAAGACTTAATAGCTTTGGTGAAAGTGAAAGTTAAGTTGCTCAGTCGTGTCCCACTCCTTGCGACCTCATGGACTGTAGCCTACCAGGCTCCTCTGTCCATGGGGTTTTCCAGGCAAGAGTTCTGGAGTGGTTTGCCATTTCTCTCTCCAGAGGATCATCTTTTAAATGATCCTCTAACTCAGGAGGTTTTCTACCTTTTATGCCATGGACCCCTTTGGCAGCCTAGTGAAAAACCATCTGTCAGAATGAGTTGCTAAATGCCCAAAATAAAATACCTAGGACTACAAAAAAAAAATTGCATTGAAATGTAGTTATCAAAGCATTGGGCTTCGAAGGTGATGCTAGTGGTAAAGAATCTGCCTGGCAATGCAGGAGACTCAAGAGACACGGTTTCAATCCCTGGGTGGGGGAAGATCCATTGGAAAAAGGAATGGCAACCCGCTCGAATATTCTTGCCTGGGAAATCCCAGTGATAGAGGAGCCTGGCAGGCTACAGTCCATGGAACTGCAAAGAGTCAGACACGACTGAACGACTGAGCACAAATCTATCAAAACACTAGAAAATTTGTGATGTGGTAATCTATGGGCTTTTTATTAGCATGTCAAATAAGTCAAATAATTCTTACCTATATTTCAAAAGATCTGCAACACTGTGTTAATAACAACAAAGACAATAATAATAAACCTTTGTTAATAGTATGGTAGCCAAAGCTCCAATACTTTGGCCACCTGATGCAAAGAGCCAATGCATTAGAAAAGACCCTGAATGCTGGGAAAGATTGCAGGCAGAAGAAGGGCACGAGAGAGGATGAGATGGCTGGATGGCATCACTGACTCAATGGACGTAAATTTGAGCAAGCTCCAGGAGATGGGAAGGACAGGGAAGCCTGTTGTACTACGGTCCATGGGGTTGCAAAGAGTCAGAAACAACTGAGCGACAACAACAGCAACAATCGTTGCTTATATTCAAGCTCATGAACTTTCTTAATCCTCTCTATGGACTTCCTATTCCCCGAGTTAAATGCCTTGAACCCAGACTAAGGGGCACTATCCTAATCAGGGCTAAGTCTGACCCTTCAAATCTGTGTCAGACTATAATGAGCAAAGTTCCAAAATTAAAGAAGCATAGATCTGCCAATAAAAATTAATAGTCACATGGTGCTTGTGCCTACTGGGTCAATTTTATGAACTTAATCTACATTTTATTTTCCCCAAATGGAAAATATGTAAGTGACATGTTCTGTAAGGAACTCAGAAATCAGAGTTGGAAGACTTAATAGCTTTGGTGAAAGTGAAAGTGAAGTTGCTCAGTCGTGTCCCACTCCTTGGGGCCTCATGGACTGTAGCCTACCAGGCTCCTCTGTCCATGGGGTTTTCCAGGCAAGAGTTCTGGAGTGGTTTGCCATTTCTCTCTCCAGAGGATCTTCCCATCCCAGGGATCGAACCCAGGTCTCCCACATTGTAGGCAGACGCTTTACCGTCTGAGCCACCAGGGAAGATCATAGCTTTGGTAGCCTCTATGTATCTTATGCTCAAAAACTGTTCATTTGAAATCAATGTGCTCTGTGTTTTGGACAATGATCACACTATCTGTAACTTAGTAAAGCCTGATAGATGCTTGTTGAATGTCAGAAAACTGACAATGGAACATATTATACATTACTTAAGAAGAAAACTAGTAAACAAAATAGTCTTGTGAGAAAAAGGGTAAAATCTGACTTCATTTGATTCAATCCAGCCATCTCATTATTTAAGAGCTTGAAAATATATACTTGAAAAGAAATATAGATGACCACTAAACTACAAAAAAAAAATCACTATTATTATAATCACAAGGATTTTTAAAGTAGTTCTTTAATGACAGTTATATTTTTAAGATCCAAGAAATAAGACCCCAAACCCAAGGAACAAGCTAAAAGACATGTATGTTTGCACCTATAAGCTTTCATAAAAGAACTTTTTCAAAGTTGTACTAAAAACTGGTTATTATATTTCAAGTAACTGGATACTATCCAAAGAAACTTTGAGCTAATCTTTTAACTCGTAGAAGAATTTTTTAAATAGACCCATGTTAAGAAATTACTTAGCTGATGGGCAAACAGGTAAAGTACTTCTATAGTTACTTCTGTCTCAAAGGGGAAAAGGGGGATATTTCAAAGTTGAGATCTTTATTTTTATTGAAAGCTGAGGTTTACATACAATTGCTTAATTCCAAAATATTCTGCTATGTAAAAATGCTTCTGATATTTTATCTTCTGAATGTAGACACTCATGAAATCCTGAAGTCATTTGTAATTGCTTCAAAGATAGATATTACAAACACATTTAATTTGTACGTTAGAGATACTGCTCTAATGGATATAAATAGCTGACTCATCAACAACCACTTCCCTNTTAATTCCAAAATATTCTGCTATGTAAAAATGCTTCTGATATTTTATCTTCTGAATGTAGACACTCATGAAATCCTGAAGTCATTTGTAATTGCTTCAAAGATAGATATTACAAACACATTTAATTTGTACGTTAGAGATACTGCTCTAATGGATATAAATAGCTGACTCATCAACAACCACTTCCCTTCTGGTAACAGGACACCAACACAGTTCCCAAGTCTTTGAATCCAAACTCTTTCTTGTACAATACTTGCCTTTGATTTAAAAAAAAAATCATACCATATTTGCATTTATTCACTTATTAAAGAAATTTTTTCTTACCGACTCTAATATAGCAATACCCATAGTTACAGCCATTTCTCTTCCCTATTTTCCCCATTAATCAAGACAGTTAGACAAAATTTTCCTTCATGAGCATAGAGCACATTGAGAAAAATAGATATGCATAAGAGACAAAGCAGTAGAGTGGCATTTTGTCATAAAACTTATTCTATATTAGTCACCAGTCAAGTGACAGGTTCAACAGCAGGAAAAGAAATGAACACATTTGTAGATGTAGGATAAGTTGTCATTTTTTTTCCTACTTGATATATTTTATTTATTTATTTATCTTAATTTTTATTTTTACTTTATTTTACTTTATGGTACTGTATTGGTTTTGGCATACATTGACATGACTCCGCCACGGGTGTACATGAGCTCCCAAACATGAACCCCTCTCCCACCTCCCACCCCACATCATCCTTCCGGATCATCCCTATGCACCAGCCCCAAGCATCCTGCATCCTGTATCAAAGATATACTGGCGATTCGTTTCTCACANCTTTATGGTACTGTATTGGTTTTGGCATACATTGACATGACTCCGCCACGGGTGTACATGAACTACCAAACATGAACCCCTCTCCCACCTCCCACCCCACATCATCCTTCCGGATCATCCCTATGCACCAGCCCCAAGCATCCTGCATCCTGTATCAAAGATATACTGGCGATTCGTTTCTCACATGAGAGTATACATATTTCAATGCTATTCTCCCAAATCATCCCACCCTCTCCCTCCCCCTCTCCCTCAGAGTCCAAAAGTCCGCTCTACACATCTGTGTCTCTTTTGCTGTCTTGCATACAGGGTCCTCATTACCATCTTTGTAAATTCCATATAAGGTTGTCATTTTTTAGTCTAAATAATAGATGTACAATTTAACAAGAACTCCAGGTCTTAATAATACTCTTCTGTGAAGGGAGGTATCATGTAAGCTTAACAGCCTAATGGGAAATCACCATTTAGGAAACCAAACTACTTATTTCACTGTCACTAAGGTTAATGTGTTTTCTTTACAAAGCCTTCCAGACCGAGAGCTACGTGATCTATACACAGTATAGGAATGTCTCCCTTGGTTTTTGCTGCCTTGTTAGAGGCCGTTTGTAGAGGATCCTTTAGATGGTTTCAGAACAGCATTGTACAATTCCCCTCGTTCTAGTTTGTAAAATTTTCTCATGTTCTTCAGCACAACTTTAAACATTAAAACAGATTTGTCAGTATCAAATTGTATTTCTTTCTGCAACTGTGTGAAGTATTATAAAGAAAAAGGTATGTATGGCCTATGACTACAATGGGAAGACATGTATGTATGATGAGCACTAAGAAGTACAAACGGAAATCTATGTGTAGTGTGTTTTCAACTACTCTAATGATTGTAAAAGGTGTTAAATGTTTTCTTTTTTAGAATGCAAAGAGGGAAAGCATGACGGAATTTCAGTTTGTAGTCCGTCGACAAACATAAATCTTAACTGTTAGTGGCAGATATGTCTGTCTGTTTTACTTACAGTATTTGTTTTTCTTTGAAAACATGGTGCATGCAAAAGGATCTGGATTGGGTTTTGCAGAGTGGAAAAACAAATGGAACAAGAAAAATAGCTGGTGGTGGTGAATGTTGCAGTGTGTAAATTAAATTCCTAATGACATAATTTGGTGAGTTTCTTCTTTTTCAAAAAGTAAGCTTGCAAGGAGTAAGCCTTATTCCCATGGAAACTTGGCACATTCAGCAATCTGCTCGTTTTTATTTTACCTTCCAATATCTGAGTAGATATGAGCTCTTGGACTTGGGTTTCCATTCTATGAATGTTTATTTCCAAGTAAAGTTGGCTAATGGCAACTGCTGATGAAATTTGGCTACAATATGGTAATTTTTTAAAATAGAAATATATACTCATTCAGAGTTCTTGATAAAAATTTCTCCTCTTTTCTTTTGTACATAACTACATCTCTTAGGTTTTTTTTTTTTTTTTTTTTAATAAAGACATCCAACTCTCCTAATCTTCTTTTTTTGGATGATGTTCTAAATAACGACTCTGTGCATCAAGGATACAATGGAATAATCCAGGCTGCCATTTTTTGGGGGAAGATAATGGCATTCTCTACTGATTTATTGAAGAGAGTCATGTTTCCAGGAAATACAAACCACCAAAGGTTAAGATGACCTACTGAATGATTTTACTCATATATCTTCTTCAATATGAACTCTTAAGGATTTTAAAGTATGAGGCTTCAACTGCCCTATAACTAAGAAGGAAACCTCAAAATTCTAGTTCTCTAAAATCCAGGTTGAGGGATTTCATGAGAACTCTGTAAATGCTGATGAACTATGTTATTCATGCCTTTTCTACTTTATTTAGAGAAAATGAAAGTATCCAAAGCCCACACTTTCTAGAATGAAGTAAAACACTCTATTGTCAGACACTCACAGGGGCCCCTTTCATAGGTTTCTTGAGATCAGTCAGAACACTGGATAGCAAATTCCATGTTTAAGTTTGATCACTCATAAACCTTTGCATTTGATTCATTCTGTTCAAATTGTCCCATAACTCAGGCACATTTTTTAGCAGAATCTGCCTGTAATGCAGGAGTAGCAGGACACACAGGTTTGATCCCTGGGTTGGGAAGATCCCCTGGAGGAGGAAATGGCAATCTACTCCAGTATTCTTGGGAAATCCCATGAACAGAAGAGCCTGGTGGGCCACAGTCGGTGGGATCACAAAGTCAGACATGACTGAGGGACTGAGCATGTCAGGAGACAGCTATGTCTCAGTGAGTAATATCACCACTGAGCAGAAGAAATAAATGCAGTATGTGTCTACTGATGGGTCAGGGAATAACTTTTGCTTCATTTATAAGGCTGATACAACCAGTACATATTTCACTATAGAGATTTAGTCTAACTTCAAATCAAGCTTGAACTAATGTATTAGAAATAAAAGCTTTGATGTTTAACAAACAACTTTGTTAATAGTTATTAATACTTTTTTCCAATTAAGCTATTGCATATTATACTAAAAGAATTGATTATGTGGTCATCCTTTTAGTCCTGGTATTTCTAAATATTTTCTGTTATTTCTAGAAATAATATGCAAACTTGTTTTTCTCAGCCATGGACTCTAGGCAAGATCCCAATTATCTCTTAATGGTCATTCTTATAAAAATATATATATAATGCAATTTGACAGCTAACTTGAAGAAGATTATCTGCAGTCCCAAGTAGATTTGGAATATAAAAACACCATTAAATATTTCTGCTTAGTCTACACTATATATCAATGTAGCTTAATAACAGTCACCCTTTCCTGGAGTACAGACTTTGTTCTTTGTAAGTATTAGGACTGAAGTGTTGGAAACATAAGCCAGCATTCTCACTGGGCTGCTTTTGCTCAATTGTGACATTATTCTAGGATCTGCCAAAGAAAAAAGTGTAGTAATTATAAGAAAATTGAGAAAGTTCGTCTGGTTCCCAGCTATCTGGGGTAAATCTCAGGATGTCTGTAAGACTATATCTGTATCAAATATTTTTCTGCCTGGACACTCCTTAACTTCTGGCCAGACTGTGTTCCTGATAAGAAGAGACTCAGTTGTCCTGTATGTCCATATGGCTACATTTGGAGTTGGTTCCTGCCTCTTGGGCATTTGTCCGTCCTATCAAAAAGTTTTGAGAAAGTTTAGTTTGGAAATTGGAGTACCTCCATCTCCACTGGACACCCTATGCTGGCATTATCATCTCGTTATCACCAATGCATCACAAAGTTTTCAATCTTTAGGCATTTGGTGAACTAAGTGTTGCATAAATGGTTATCTTGAACAGAGGAGGAATCCAGTTATTCTGCTCAATCTTTCATTTAAAAGCATTTCTTGCATACTTTCTACAGGACAGGCTCTATACTAGGAACAGAGCATACAGTACGGGATAAAGCAAATGTAATCATGTCCTTTGTGCTGCTGTTCACCACTTAATGGCTTTCCTGAAATGATCCTGATGAGTTTTGTTCAAAATTGAGTCCCCCTTTGATTTCCAAGGCCACTCAGAAACAGTCACTCTTACTCTCAATGTGGCTTCAGTTCCCCTCTGCCCATTGCTCTGACTGAAATATAATCCGGATATGGTTTGGAGCTGTGAACTTTGAAGGGAAAAGACACGTTAGTAGAGATTCCAGTAACATTAGTGCCGTACTACAGAATGCCCTGGAAGTTATTGCATCAAAATGAGACTTCTGAAAGATGCTGTTTAGATGTTGCCTCATCCTAGCTCCATCACCACGGGCAGTACTTGACCATTTTCTCATGCTTTCAAACAAGGGTGCATGTAGCCAATTTTTCAGACACTCCAGCTCTGGCCAATGTCTTCTCTATGTTTATTATTGGGCTCTGACCTATTGACTTCAGAATATCCTGAACTCAGGCTTTATGTATCTTCATTCTCTGGAAATTATTTATGACCCACAATTCCATTGGTCTATCTGGTTTGAGCTAAAAATAAAAAAGGTCAACAGAAATTTAAGATTGTTGTTGTTGTTTTTTCCCTACTGGAGATGCTGTAAATGCTGTTGGCATTTGATCAGTTAGAAGAATGTCTATTCAGTTTCACACTCATTCCCACTCTCCAGCTTTCATTTGCTTTCTCTAACTGCTGCTTCACTCTGAGAACACAGAATTTGGTTAGACATTGTCAATTTCCCAACACCACTTTAATATAGGTGAATTCTGTGCTTACCTTAGACTATGTGAAAAATGTTTAGCTTAGACTACATTAAAAAATACAAATCATAAGAGTAAATAAAATCAGTGGCATTTTAAAATCTTCAGAGTGATTACATTACTATAAAACTTGAACTCATAACAGTATGAAGTAAATATTTTCATGTGGAATTTTAAATTGCCAGAAGGAAAACCTTAAACTATATCTTAAAATTAAGAATTAAATAATTTAAATGTAAAGGAACTAAGATTATCTGGAAAAATTGTTTGAAAATTTGAACAAAAATAGCCTCCAGGGATGTTATGTTTGAAATTGCTACAAGGAAACAAAATGAAAATGATGTATGTTTGAAAATTGCTGTAAGAATATAGTGAAGAAGATGGGATGAAATGGTAAATTGAGAACGAAAATCTAATTCCTGTTCCTTTTGAGAGAAAAACCTGGGTCCTATGTTGGCATTATTAGAATACACAAATAGATCATATAAAAGTAATCCTTGTTGATGAGAAATTGCTCATAAGGGGCAGGACTCTGAGGCGATGGTCTCTAGCACGGTGGGGGGCAAGCTACTCGGGACTCTCAATTTCCAAACTTCTTATCTTTTCTTAGTCACAAGTACCTTTTTTATCTCCCCAAAGTGGTTTTCCAGGTTATTCTTTCCTGACCTATTGTTATATTTTCCAGCGATGGAAAATTGGGATTAAACACACTGTTCGGCATACACACGGAGGAAACCAGAATTGAAAGAGACACATGCACCCCAGTGTTCATCACAGCACTGTTTACAATAGCTAGGACATGGAAGCAACCTAGATGTCCATCGGCAGATGAGTGGATAAGAAAACTGTGGTACATATACACAATGGAATATTACTCAGCTGTTAAAAATAATGCATTTGAATCAGTTCTAATGAGGTGGATGAAACTGGAGCATGTTATACAGAGTGAAGTAAGTCAGAAAGAAAAACACCAATATAGAAACACCAATATAGTATATTAATGCACATATATGGAATTTAGAAAGATGGTAAAGATGATCCTATATGTGAGATAGCAAAAGAGACACAGATGTAAAAAACAGACTTTTGGAGTCTGTGGGAGAAGGCAAGGGTGGGATGATTTGGGAGAATAACATTGAAACATGTATATTATCATATGTGAAATAGATCACCAGTCCAGGTTCAATGCATGAGACAGGGTGCTCAGGGCTCATGCACTGGGATGACCCTGAGGGATGAATTGGGAAGGGTGGTGGGAGAGGGGTTCAGGATGGGGAACACATGTACACCCATGGCTGATTCATGTCAATGTATGGCAAAAACCACTACAATATTGTAAAGTAATTAGCCTCCAATTAAAATAAATAAATAAATAAAAATAAAACAAACAAACAAACAAAAAAAGAAAATTGGGATTAAACAAGGCAGATAGCTGAGAAAGAAAAAAAAAAAGAGAAAATGGCATCCCAAGAAAGAAAAATAAAATTGCTATGAACAGTGGTAAATAGTAATTTGAAAACTCCAACTATGCACCAGTAATCAGTTTACCATGTTTCGCTGCCTGTTTTACTCCCAACGATTTGAGAAAATTTTAATTGAAAGTGCCTAGGGTAGCTATGTATGGTGACAGATGTTAACCAGACTTACTGTTGTGATCATTTCACAATATATACAAATTTTGAATCATTATATCATACAGCTGAAACATCTAAACTAAAAACTTTTCTCTTCAAAAGACATAATGAAGAAAAGGAAAAGTCAACACAAACACTTGGGTTAAATATGTATAAATTACATACTGATAAGGAATGTGCATCCAGCATGTAAAAGAACTCTTACAACTCAATGATAAGAAGAAAAACAATTTAAAATGGTCAAAATATTTTAATAACCATTTCACCAAATATGTGAAAGGCTAATTACCAACTGTGAAAATGTTTCATATCATTAGTCACTCACTTCAGTTCAGTCACTCAGTTGTGTCTGACTCTTCATGATCCCATGAATTGCAGCATGCCAGGCCTCCCTGTCCATCACCAACTCCCGGAGTTCACTCAGACTCACGTCCATCGAGTTGGTGATGCCATCCAGCCATCTCATCCTCTGTCATCCACTTCTCTTCCTGCCCCCAATCCCTCCCAGCATTAGAGTCTTTTCCAATGAGTCAGCCCTTCACATGAGGTGGCCAAAGTACTGGAGTTTCAGCTTTAGCATCATTCCTTCCAAAGAACACCCAGGACTGATCTTTAGAATGGACTGGTTGGATCTCCTTGCAGTCCAAGGGACTCTCAAGAGTCTTCTCCAACACCACAGTTCAAAAGCATCAATTCTTTGGTGCTCAGCTTTCTTTATAGTTCAACTCTTAAATCTATACATGACCACTGGAAAAACCATAGCCTTGATTAGATGGAGCTTTGCTGGCAAACTAATTCCTTTGCTTTTCAATATGCTATCTAGGTTGGTCATAACTTTCCTTCCAAGGAGTAAGCATCTTTTAATTTCATGGCTTTTCAGTTTCATAAAAGTTAAGTATATTATTACCACATACTTTAGCAACTCTTCTAGTTGCTTACCTGAGAAGGAGAACACAGGCCAATACAAAGGCATGTGTCTGGATATTTCTAGCATCATCTGCAGTGATTTTGGAGCCCCCTAAAATAAAGTCTGTCACTGTTTCTACTGTTTCCCATGAAGTGATGGGACCAGATGCTGTGATCTTTGTTTTCTGAATGTTGAGTTTTAAGCCAACTTTTTCACTCTCCTCTTTCACTTTCATCAAGAGGTTTTTTAGCTCCTCTTCACTTTCTGCCATAAGGGTGGTGTCATCTGCATATCTGAGGTTATTGATATTTCTCCGGGCAATCTTGATTCCAGCTTGTGCTTCTTCCAGCCCAGCGTTTCTCATGATGTAGTCTGCATAGAAGTTAAATAAGCAGGGTGACAATATACAGCCTTGACGTACTCCTTTTCCTATTTGGAACCAGTCTGTCACTAGAGAAATGCAAATTAAAACTACAGTCAGATACCACTTTACTTTCACTGAAATTGCTGTATCTCAGGTGTTGGTGAGAATATGGAGAAGCTTCATGTTTCCTTGGATAGGAAGGCAAAATGGTATAACCACTTTGGAAAATACTGACAGTTTCATAAAAGTTAAGTATATTATTACCATATACCTTAGCAACTCTTCTAGTTGCTTACCTGAGAAGAAGGAGAATACAGGTCAATATAAAGGCATGTGTCTGGATATTCCTAGCATCATTTACTTAAAACAGCTGAGACCTGAAACCAAGCTTTGATGCCTATCCACTAGTTCATGAATGCACAAAATGTGGTATATGCATACAATGAACTACTATTCACTAATAAAGAGGAATGCACTACTGAATCCTGGAATAATGTGTGTTAACCTCAAAAGCCTTCTGCTGAGTGAAAAAAAGCCAGGCAGAAAAGAAACTATATTCTACTGATGTGGCAAGAAATTTCTATAAAAGGGAAATTTATAAAGATGGAGCAGATCAGCAGTTGACTGGGGCTGATAGTGGGAGTAGGACCACAGATAGGCAGGAGGAACTCTGTGGAGTGGTAGGAATGTTCTAAAACTGTGTTATGATGGTGGTTACACATTTATATAAATTTAATAAAAATCATTAGCTAGTATACATAGACTTTTATGGTGCATAAATTATATTTTTTAAATATATGAAATTAAAATTATTTGGAGGGCTAGTCTCTACTAACATAACATAACGTAACACAGTTATCATAACAGTTATCTTATTTGTTAAGAATAAACAAACATTAAACCTATTAGGGATTTAGTGTTTATAGAAAAGGGTGAGTGATTTACTGCTGCCTATAAAAATTATTTCAAAGTCAACGGTTGTCACTGTTTCCTAACAGATGGCAAGTGAGCCTCTGTGGATAATTTTCACATAAACTAAATCTAAGGAACACTGTTTTTACCTTGGCCTCTTGGTAAATTCACACAGTAAATCCAACAACTTACAAGATTCATGAATTTTCTTTTTCTTCTTAGTATCCTGGACAGAATTATTTGTGTCTGTCAAAAACTGTATGAAAGTGTTCTTTGCAAATTACCTATATATCAATTGCTCAAGAATCTTGAACAAAGACTAGAAAGGGCCAAGCAACATAAATTCATCTTAGAAATGAAAGAAAATGAATATAAAAACATTTTTTTAAATCTTAATAAAAATTAAAATAAAAATTTCTCCTTAGTGTCACATTCACTTTTTGACTCATCCCAATAGAGGAGCTATCAAAGGAGTTGCGAAAAAGGGAAGGAGAGACGGGGGATGATAGGAGGAAGGGGGAGATTTTGAATAATAAGGAATACAACTTATTTTAAGATCTTTTATTATTGAGTTCTTGACATGTTGCTTTACTTAGTTGTCTTAATTCAGCAAAACAAATCGTATCCATTTTCAAATATCAGGCAATTGATTTGTCAAACCCATCATCAAATGATCCTCTCACTGTCTTTTATTTGGTTTTAACTAGCCATGGTCTATTGAAATTCATTTCAACTCAGTAGAGATTAAAAGAGCTTTTGAGAGAAGGCACCATATGTTATTCGATGTTTAATGTGTAATATAGCCTTCTCTGGTTGAAAAAAAAGTATCTAACACCAGGAAAGCTTTTACCAGCACAGAATCCATTAAAAAAGAATGAAATAGCTTTCTTATGAAAATGTTTCAGTTTTGAGATACAACCTGATGGAAATGATAGGAATATATTAAAGCCAGGGAACTTCAGTTCAAAGTCTATGGGTAAAGCTTCATAGGAGGGAACGTCCACCACTGAGAGCTATGTTCTAAATTAGAGACACTATTCAGAGCAAAATTCAGGACTTTACCACAGATTCAGATCCTTGGAAGAAGCTAGGTATTGCTTCAGTGGGAATGTATGTAAGCTGAGGTGGGAGGCTAAGATCCTGTGGGGTTTTTAATGTTACCAGCTTTAGTATTTTCATAATCATGCTTCAAATGGATGCAAGATTCCATTTGTAATATTTTTATTTCTCTAGAGATGATTGAGGAAAGTAATGAGTGCCTTTATGTGAGTCATTTTGCTTTTGATGATCATTTCCAAAGAAAGTTTTTGTTGGAATATGAACTTATTGTTGAAGTTTCTGTCACAATCATATTGTTATCATGTAGTTAGAAATGTACATCTTGGATAAAGTTATTGAGCAATTAAAGAGATGGGAATACCAGACCACCTAACCTGCCTCTTGAGAAATCTGTATGCAGGTCAAGAAGTAACAGTTAGAATTGGACATGGAACAACAGACTGCTTCCAAAAAGGAAAAGGAGTACGTCAAGGCTGTATATTGTCAGCCTGCTTATTTAACTTCTATGCAGAGTACATCATGAGAAACGCTGGGCTGGAGGAAGCACAAGCTGGAATCAAGATTGCCGGGAGAAATACCAATAACCTCAGATATGCATATGACACTACCCTTATGGCAAAGAACTAAAGAGCCTCTTGATGAAAGTGAAAGAGGAGTGTGAAAAAGTTGGCTTAAAACTCAACATTCAGAAAACAAAGATCATGGCATCTTATCCCATCACTTCATGGCAAATAGATGGGGAAACAGTGGAAACAGTGACAAAGTGACAAACTTTATTTTCTTAGTCTCCAGAATCACTGCCGATGGTGACTGCAACCATGAAATTAAAAGAGGCTTGCTCCTTGGAAGGAAAGTTATGACCAACCTAGACAGCATATTAAAAAGCAGAGACATTACTTTGCCAACAAAGGTCCGTCTAGTCAAGGCTATGGTTTTTCCAGTAGTCATATATGGATGTGAGAATTGGACTATAAAGAAAGCTGAGTGCCAAAGAATTGATACTTTTGAACTGTGGTGTTGGAGAAGACTCTTGAAAGTCCCTTAGAGTGCAAGGAGATCCAACCGGTCCACCCTAAAGGAGTTCAATCCTGAATATTCATTGGAAGGACTGGTGTTGAAGCTGAAACTCCAATACTTTTGGCCACCTGATGTGAAGAACTGACTCATTTGAAAAAACCATGATGCTGGGAATGATTGAAGGCAGGAGAAGGGGAAAACAGAGGATCAGATGGTTGGATGTCATCACCAACTCAATGAACATGAGTTTGAATAAACTCTGGGAATTGGTGATGGACAGGGAGGCCTGGTGTGCTGCAGTCCATGAGGTTGCAAAGAGTCGGACACGTCTGAGCGACTGAAGTGAACTGAAGTCCAGTCTCTGTTAATGATGAGCTGACCATTTAATTTCCATGTTTCTTCAGAACTTTCTGATTCTAAATTAAGTTTCCTTAATGAGTCTGAGTGAACTCCAAGAGATGGTGATGAACAGGGAGGCCTGGTGTGCTCTGATTTATGGGGTCGCAAAGAGTCGGACACGACTGAGCGACTGAACTGAACTGAACTGAATGAGTTCCCTACATTCTAATTTCTCATGTAGCCAAAAAACAGTGTGAACAGTGTTCCTGAGTTTCAAAGATATATCTCCTCTCCATTTTGTTTGGGGCTTTTTGTTTGTTTCTTTTACTAAACCAGTAATCGATTTTTATGCTCTTAACAAAAAGGAATTATATTAAGTATAAAATTTGAGAGAAACTTTTCTTGGTATTCATAATTTAAACTAACCTATTTTGGATGTTTTCCAGTTACATTCTTTGATTTGGCTCTTTTAAATCAGCCTGAAAAAAGAACGCACAACCTATTTACTTGCACATTAAAAAACTCACAGTTACAATTGGGGCTGTCCATGTTTGCAAAAGCAATTTAAAATACATTTAAGAAACATTTTAATTAAGAAAAGTTTTCATTCTTGCCAAAACTGCTGCCAAATATTCATTATCAGACTCTAACGTACCTTCTAGGCTTAGAAATCAGTATCTGCCAGTGATCAGGATTCATGGTAGCAGAAGGGAAGGGGAGACTCAAGGAAATATGAACACAACTTCAGGAAGTTTATTTTTTAGGATAATATTGTTGCTTTTATTAAAAAAAAAAACAGGATGCTGTGGCTTGTTAATTGAGGATGCAATAATTATAATCAAAGTATATATTTGACATCACTGGTGGCTCAGATGTAAAGAAACTACCTGTAATGCAGGAGACCTGGATTCAATCCCTGGGTAGGGAAGAGCCTCTGGAGAAGGGAATGGCAACCCACTCCAGTATTCTTGCCTGGGAAATCCCATGGACAGAGGAGCCTGGTAGGCTATAGTCCATAAGTTCACAAAGAGTCAGACACGACTGACTGACTAACACTTTCAATATTTCGTACTGGAATTAATTATATTTCTTAACTGTGGTGTAGTTGCCTTACAATGTTGTGTTAATTTCTGCTGTACAATGAAGTAAATAAGCTACATGCATACAGATATCCTCTCCTTTCTGATCCTCCCTCCCTCCTCTCATCCCATCCCTCTATATCATCACAGAGCACCAAGCTGAGCTCCCTGAGCTGTATAGAAGCGTCCCACTGAGCTATCTGTTATACGCATGGTAGCATATAGATGTCTATCCCAATTTCCTAATTCATCCCACCTCCTCTTCCCTGCCACCCCCACCACACACACACACACCCATATCCACACCTCTATTTTCTACGTGTGCATCTCTATTCTTGCCCTGGATAGGTTCCTCTGAACCATTTTCTAGATTCCACATGTATGTGTTAATATATGACATTTGTTTTTCTCTTTCCGACTTACTTCACTCCAAACGACAGACTCCAGATCCATCCAAATCTCTACAAGTGACCTAATTTCATTCCTTTATGGCTGAGAAATATTTCATTATGTATTTAGGTACAGTTCTGCTGGTAAAGAATCTTCCTGCAATGCAGGAGACCTGGGTTCCATCCTTTGGTTGGGAAGATCCCCTGGAGAAGGGAAAATTTGTTCTTCCCAACCTTTATTCCCACTCCAATATTCTGGCCTAGAAGATTCCCTGGACTGTATAGTCCATGGGGTCGCAGAGTCAGACACCATTGAGTGACTTTCACTTCCACTATTAACAATATTTTCTCACGTGAAACACAAGAAGGAAAATTCTGAAAATTTTAAAACTGAATTTTACTCCTCAGCAATTGGGATGACATTTGGTGAAAGGACAAGGGAAACAAATATATCATCTAGGTTTTCTAAGCTTCCTCTTCAGCTTCTATAACATTAACTGTTATAGATCTGACTGAGGCTGTGCTGGGTGTTCTCCTTATTATGTTCTCTAAGCTGATAGCAAAATCCTTTGGCAGTTTATTGAATATTAGACCTTAATGGTCTTAAGCCTGAGGAAAGTTGGTGATTGTTTTGCTGATATCAAAGACAGAAATGGCATTTTTAAAATCCAGGTTTTTTTTTTTTTTTTGGTTTGTTATGTATTTTTCCCAGAAGTATGCTTTTTAAGAATTATGGGAGTTGTATTTTATAATTTTTCTAGGAATATCTTTGTGAACATAAAAAAAAGATAGGATGATAGGATATTGATTGTATTTCAAGAGAATTAATGACAGTATATGGTGTCTGTTTTCTTCAGGGTTCCATGCTCCACCTTATGAAAAATTTTTAAGTAAATTTTGTAATCTATCATCCTCATTCTCCTAGAGAATAACATTAGAGTTGGCTATATCCCAGTGACATTTCAAACTCATAAATTCACAAAGGATACTGTCTTCTTAGATATGAGTCAGGCAGATGTTATAAATGAAATTAGACTTAGAATGAAAAGGTGGGAGAGGCAGATGTTCAAACTGAAAGGAGATAGGTATTGTATCTAGTCAGGATGGACTACATTATGCTTCAGGAGTTAAAAAATCACCTCCTAAATTTTAGCCCAACAGAAGATGGTTTCTCATACTCAGTACCCATCTTGTGGCCAGCAGAGTTCCACTGATCCTGGTCACTCAAAGACCTAGAATGACACAGGCTTCATCCTGACTTAACTCTACTGCTGTTATTCAAAGAGGAGTCTGGCTGCTTGCCCTTTGAAAATCAACTCCCCCTCAGTTCAGTTCAGTTCAGTTCAGTCGCTCAGTCGTGTCCGACTCTTTGCGACCCCATGAATCGCAGCACGCCAGGCCTCCCTGTCCATCACCATCTTCCGGAGTTCACTCAGACTCACGTCCATCGAGTCCGCGATGCCATCCAGCCATCTCATCCTCGGTCGTCCCCTTCTCCTCCTGCCCCCAATCCCTCCCAGCATCAGAGTCTTTTCCAGTGAGTCAACTCTTTGCATGAGGTGGCCAAAGTACTGGAGTTTCAGCTTTAGCATCATTCCTTCCAAAGAAATCCCAGGGTTGATCTCCTTCAGAATGGACTGGTTGGATCTCCTTGCAGTCCAAGGGACTCTCAAGAGTCTTCTCCAACACCACAGTTCAAAAGCATCGATTCTT
>SJYX01023030.1:29721-50485 GCA_006410675.1 Oreotragus oreotragus | reverse complement strand
TGAAGATCTTTTCTGTACAGTTCTTCTGTGTATTCTTGCCACCTCTTCTTAATATCTTCTGCTTCTGTTAGGTCCATACCATTTCTATCCTTTATCGAGCCCATCTTTGCATGAAATGTTCCCTTGGTATCTCCAGTTCTCTTGAAGAGATCTCTAGTCTTTCCCATTCTGTTGTTTTCCTCTATCTCTTTGCATTGATTGCTGAAGAAGGCTTTCTTATCTCTTCTTGCTATTCTTTGAAACTCTTCATTCAGATGCTTATAACTTTTCTTTTCTCCTTTGCTTTTTGCCTCTCTTCTTTTCAGTGCTATTTGTAAGGTTTCTCCAGACAGCCATTTTGCTTTTTTGCATTTCTTTTCTATGAGGGTGGTCTTGATCCCTGTCTCCTGTACAGTGCCACGAACCTCATTCCATAGTTCATCAGGAACTCTATCTATCAGATCTAGGCCCTTAAGTCTATTTCTCACTTCCACTGTATAATCATAAGGGATTTGATTTAGGTCATACCTGAATGGTCTAGCGGTTTTCCCTACTTTCTTCAATTTATGTCTGAATTTGGAAATAAGGAGTTCATGATCTGAGCCACAGTTAGCTCCTGGTCTTGTTTTTGTTGACTGTATAGAGCTTCTCCATCTTTGGCTGCAAAGAATATAATCAATCTGATTTCGGTGTTGACCATCTGGTGATGTCCATGTGTAGAGTCTTCTCTTATGTTGCTGGAAGAGGTTGTTTGCTATGACCAACTCCCCCTAATCCCCAACAATCCATGGGCAAGAATTTTTGAACAGGAGTTTCAGAGGTGATGTGAGGGGACTACATACAGTGAGCTATGACAGTCTTGAAACTGATCTTGAAACTGATCATTGCTGGTTTGATCAGTGCATGATTGTTTTAAGTACAGTTAATATTTAATTCCAAAGTTCATTTATTCCCATTTCTCTGAGGCCAATTCTCAGAACTGTGACAACTGATACCATGGCTGGAGTCTGGTCATCATGTTATTATCTCTTTCCAGCTGGTGGGGATTTTAGTGTGTGTCTACAAGACAGTTCACGAGAAATGACTTAGAATATTATCTATAGCCCTTGAGGAAGAACTAAATGTCCTTGACTTTGTTTATTGACTAAGCTATGTTTATTCTGTCCTGGGTGAGTGCTTTCCTTTGTTTTTGCATTTTCTCACTTCCCTGATTAAAGTGGGAACTCTGCTTTCAGTAGGATGTATGTAACCCTTTCTCCTTTGCCTTTCACATCTCTTCTTTTCTCAGCTATTTGTAAAGCCTCCTCAGACAACCTTTTTGCCTTGTTGCATTTCTTTTACTTTGGGATGATTTTGCTTACCATCTCCTGTACAATGCTACAACTCTCCCTTCATCCATAGTTACTCAGGCACTCCATCTATCAGATCTAAACCCTTGAAGCTATTCCTCCCCTCCACTGTATAATCATAAGGGATTTGATTTATATCATACCTAAATGGCCTAAAGGAAATCAGTCATGAATATTCATTGGAAGGACTGTTGTTGAAGCTGAAGCTCCAATACTTTGGTGACCTGATGCGAGGAACTGACTCATTGGAAAAGACCCTGATGCTGGGAAAGATTGAAAGCAGGAGGAGAAGGGGACGACAGAGGATGAGATGGCTGGATGGCATCACTGACCTAATGGACACGAGTTTGAGCAAGCTCCCAGAGTTGGTGATGGACCGGGAAGCCTGGCGTGCTGCAGTCCATGTGATCGCAAATAGTTGGACATGACTGAGTGACTGGAATGAATGAATGAGAGTACACAACCAACACATGTTATGACACTAATCTGCAAGCTTTCTTCACAAAGTAAAATATAACAAACACCTTTTCTTGCTAATAGATCAGTACTCAAAAATATCTAAAGCAAATTTTTCCATGCCCTCCCTCAGTACTACCATAGCACTGAGGTTGAAGAACATCCCAATTAACCACGGTTACTTTAATGTAGAAAGTACTCTTTAAAAACTTACAGAAACTGACTAAAAACGAATAAAACATGAAATGTTTTTTTTTTTTTTATCAGAGTTTAAAAAAAATATCCAGTCATGAATGAATAGAACGTCATTTAGTGATGTGGGATGGAAGGGTAATTCAATGTTTTTATAGTAGATTTTTAAAAAAATCACAAAGCACCATATATTGAACTAGAAACTGAGCAGGAAACACATTTTCTTTTGATTTGAGGTCAAAGGCGCCCTGAGGCTGAGATTTTAAACTTCCCAATAGGTTTCTGGTTTTACAGTGGTTGGCAAAGTTATTTGCATACACCCACTGAATTAATAGTGGGATGTTTTACTTGAAAAATAGAGAAAAATAAACATATTAGAGAGTACAAGTCACTCATAGCCTTTTAAAATTTATGTAGACTCTGAAGTGAAAGTATCTTTGTCTTCTTTAATCCTAGTGTTTTTTTCTCTGTGTGTGTGTAAACACAGATATGAAGTATATATCTTTTAAAAAGAGAAAGGACGTTCTATACACATTTTAAAGTTTCTTTTTAAATGTAATATACCATGTACACTTTTTTTGGTCCATACATCTAAAGTTACCTTATAACTTAAAACGGGTATCATTGTATGTGATGATCTCTAACTTACCTAGTTTTTCTCTTATTGATGGACATTTTTGTGGTTTCTAATTTTATATGATGACAAATCTAGCTGAAGTAAGTATCTTTTTAAATATTTTGGGACTATTTTTAAATGTCTGAGTTATAAGAATCAAAATAACTATAAGAAAATGTATTAACTGCAAGAATGATGGAATCATAAGAAGTCAGAGAGGGACAGAAAATGGGTAACAAGAAGTCTTTGTTGGTTAACAAACAACTGCAGAAGTCACTGCATAGTGTTTCTCTATGGAGTAATTTTCAGAATATTTTAGATGTGATATTATTGAAGCATATAGGGTGATACATCCTAGCATCATATACCTTCGACCCTTTACGGGTCTAAATATGTGTCCTCAAACAAGTTTCAATGTACACTTTCAAGCATCACATGGTTTGGGAATGGACATAACAGAGAGAGATGCTTATTAGGTAGATGATACTAACAGTGGATCGTCAGGGCTACTAGTTCTCAATGTGAGATTTTTGTTTGGCTTTAAAGCCAATGAAGAAAAATGTCTTGTCCAAATGTTCCTTGGGAAAATGTAAACTTTAAATGTTAATGTCCAAAATGAAAGCCCATATGATACTGATTTACCATTTACTATTGATTGACTAAGGTTTATCTTGCAAAGACTCTGTCCATATATATGGCATGATTATTTTCCATGAGGGTTTCTTCTCCAGTAATTTGCAAAACAAAACAAGAGGCACAAAACTCAAAATGAAACTTTACTGCAGAATAATGAATTTCATGATCAAATCTGAAAAAGATTGGTTATTTTTAAAAATTATGTGTGAATTTAGGCTTTGCCAAAGTTCACATTTCCTTCTAATTTGGTTCTGGAACATTTGAAATCTACCTCAAGCTCACCTAAGCTTATTCCTAGTGACTGTGATATGTATGATATCTCCAACTTTTTAACTGATTATTTAGTTTTACACATTTCTCCTACCATTCATTTTATTGTTTAGATTAGATTTCGGGTATTGTGATTTTTCCCAAACTACTTAGCAACTTTACATTAGGAAATTGAGAGGCTAGTTTATTTTTAGTTTGCTTTAAAGGTCATAGTTGAATTCTTTGTATATTATGATCATGTAGAAATCCTAAGGTATGAGAGAATTTATTAGTGTCTTTGCCATCAGCTTCATAGACAAGGAACTCTACAAAAGGTGAGCTTGAGAATATTTCATTTTAGTTCATGGAAACATATGCATTATATTAATCTTTTAATTTTTATACTTTTGGTTTTAATTTCGTGGTTAGAAAATGCCATTAAGCACATCCATAGCCTCTTTATAGACTTTCAATAGTTCTACATTCTAGTTATATTTTTGTTTCTTCTGGAGAGAATCCAAGTCCACAGGGCCCAATCTGATATAAGTTCTCCTAATTTAGGAGCATAAGCAAATGAATGCAACTGTCACAATAAATAATGTTGGCCAATATTGACAACCTTTCAATTTAATGGTGCAGACATGTTATTAAAAATTAAAAGTTCTAAGTTACCAGAAGTCATGTGATTGTATGTACGATTATGCATTATAGACTTAAATTTGAAATTCTATCCACGTTTCAAACACCTGACTTCCCTGGTGAATATTACATAGCCACCTTGTCCAAAGTAATTGCAACTGTCTATCTTTAGATTAATTTTATGTGCTCCTGTTTGTCACTTTATTTTTTTAACCTAGTCGATCTCATGTGCCTTCTTGCCTGTGTGGCCTTTGTGAGTCTCTGATTCAGATCTTAAATAATCCTTTTTTGATTTCTTATCATCCAAAGGAAAAGGTCTACTAACTGGCTCAATACTGTAGTATTTCCAGTCAGACCCACCTGTCCACAAGACTTTCTGACTGGGAAGTAGTCATGGTGGTCTGAGTCCTGAGGCAAAAGCAGTGGTGTTAGGTTTGGGTTCCAACGGCTTCATTGGAATGACTGATGCTGAAACTGAGGCTCCAATACTTTGGCCACCTGATACAAAGAGCCATCTCATTAGGAAAGACCCTGATGCTGGGAAAGACTGAATGCAAAAGAAGGGGACGGTATAGGATGAGAGTTGGATGGCATCACCAACTCAATGACCATGAATCTGAGCAAGCTCTGGGAGATACTGAAAGACAGGGAAGCCTGGCATGCTGCATTCCACGGGGCTGCAAAGAGTTGGACAACTTAGCAACCAAACAACAACAGCCAGTGGCCAGTGCGCATGGTATTGGTGGGGCATTCCGCCACACTTAATGCTCAGCAGTAACAACAGCAGTGGTTAGTTCTACCACATGACTTTTCAACCTTGTTCCTGAAGTGGGAGCTCTAAGCAGCTCTCCAGCTCTCCTGATGAAGCTGTGAGCTACTCAGCAGCCATTAGCAAATTTCTTTTTTGTTTAAATCAACTAGAAACTTGACTAACTGCTCTCAACTTTTATAAAACATGTGGAGTTACCTTTCTCTACTGCTTTCTCTACTCTGTAAAGAGCCAGATGGTAAATATTGTTGGCTTTGCAGGCTGTATGACCTCTGGAATAACTACTCAACTCCACCATTGCAATGAGAAAGCAGTTTACAATAATAAACAAATGAGCATGGTTGTGTTTGGATAAAACTTCATTAAGAAAAACAGGCAAAGGACTGGGTTTGGTCTGCAGGTTGTGGTTTGTCTATGCTGGCTTACTACTTATTGATGGAGCTTGTAGGGGACTGGACTCGGTGAATCTGTTGGTTGAAACCATGCCATCCAATGCAGCCATCCTTGTCTTCTCCATATCCAGCATTGCTAATTTTAACAACTGTATAACTTCTAACATCTTTCCAAGACTGAATCTCACTTTGACACTATTAACTGCACATAGTTCAGTTCAGTCGCTCAGTCATGTCTGACTCTTTGCAACCCCATGGACTCTAGCACACCAGGCTTCCCTGTCCATCACCAATTCCCATAACTGCATTGAACTTGCTTCTAACTCTCAAAATAAGTGTTTGGCTTATGAACTTTTAAAAATTAATTTCTTTTCTGTAATATAAACACAATTTTAAAATCTCTATTTAAATGTAATTCATCTTTGTATAGTATGAATGCCATGTATTCTTATACAAAAAGGCTGTTTTAATTTATTCATTAATGCAATAATAATTAGGTGACAATTTTAATTTTATGTGGATAATATCTCTATAGGGATGTTGGAAGCATTCTATCTAAATAAGCATTATGGAAACCACTGAGGGCATGGTATATAAATTTGAGATGCAGAAATTATCATACAATTTTAACAGAATCAATTCTGATATGTTTGTTGCTGCTACTGCTGCTGCTAAGTCGCTTCAGTCGTGTCTGACTCTGTGTGACCCCATAGACAGCAGCCCACCAGGCTTCCCCATCCCTGGGATTCTCCAGGCAAGAATACTGGAGTGGGTTGCCATTTCCTTCTCCAATGTGTGAAAGTGAAGTCGCTCATTCGTATCCGACTCTTAGCGACCCCATGGACTGCAGCTTACCAGGCTCCTCCGTCCATAGGATTTTCCAGGCAAGAGTACTGGAGTAGGGTGCCATTGCCTTCTCCAGAAATGTGTGTTATGCTTAATCAAATCATATGATTGTCACAGCTTAAAATATAAAATATTTATTAATGTGTCTGTGCTAACATTCTGTACTGTTAAACTGCAAAGTTATAATAATTTGCCAATACACGTGTTCAGTCAGTTCAGTTGCTCAGTCGTGTCTGACTCTTTGAGACCCCATGAATCACAGCACGCCAGACCTCCCTGTCCATCACCAACTCCCGGAGTTCACTCAGACTCACGTCCACCAAGTTGGTGATGCCATCCAGCCATCTCATCCTCGGTCGTCCCCTTCTCCTCCTGCCCCCAATCCCTCCTAGCATCAGAGTCTTTTCCAATGAGTCAACTCTTTGCATGAGGTGGCCAGAGTACTGGAGTTTCAGCTTTAGCATCATTCCTTCCAAAGAAATCCCAGGGTTGATCTCCTTCAGAATGGACTGGTTGGATCTCCTTGCAGTCCAAGGGACTCTCAAGAATCTTCTCCAACACCACAGTTCAAAAGCATCAATTCTTCGGCGCTCAGCTTTCTTCACAGTCCAACTCTTACATCCATACATGACCACAGGAAAAACCATAGCCTTGACTAGACGGAGCTTTTTTGGCAAAGTAATGTCTCTTGCTTTTGAATATGCTATCTAGGTTGGTCATAACTTTCCTGTGTGTGTAGTGATTACTTATCAAGTCAGACACTTTACTAATGTTTTCTCAAATTTGGTAACTTAAATCACTTACCAAGAGTGGGAACTGTCTTTCAGAAAACACTCCTGTAAGATTTGTATTGCTTCAGATGATATTTTTTGTTTGAATAATGCAGACTCTGTTCTACTTTGGAAAGAAAGCAAATTATGAAAACACTGAAGGGAATTTTCTCCTGATGTTCTTTCATATATGTCAGTATTCTTGTCCACTGATCTTAAGTAATAACTTTTAAATGAGTAACAACCAAATCAACAAGAGAAGTTATTTACTATTGTGGTTTATTGCAAGTCACAAACTACCTTTTGTATCTATCTCTAGTCTCATGTCTTCTTCCATCATCCAAGAAACTGTGGCAGGCTATCTTGTTATCTTGCAAGCAGAATAAAAAAAAAATCATAAATTCTACATCTCTATATTGAGATACAGATATATGGTATCTTATATAAATCAGAAGATGTCTAAATAGGTAGTCTTCAATCTTTTCAATTTCTGGAAGGGAAAACTTTTTGGAAATATTCTTGTGTGTGTATGACGTGGTTTAGACTTATTTGGCAATGAAAAAGAAGAACTGACTTTGTCTTGGATCCTGGGAGAAAACACACGATCTGGTCATATTGGGTTAGCAATGAAAGAAGATACAACTAGAGTGCAGAAAACCAGATTCACACTTGAGAAAAGTTGACTTCCTTTGAGTCAAAATAACTGTGAACCAACCACTTCATGTATCCTTTCAAAAATTGAATTATTCTCTTTCAATCTGCTTCTAAAATTCTATTCTAGTGAATATTCTTAAATACTAAAATATAAAAATTATCTTTTTAGCTTTGTATTCAGAATAGAATAATCTTGAGAAGGTCAGGTCACTCAGTCGAGAAAGACTAAGCAAATGAAAATAGAGGCAGAGATGAGGGAGAAGAAATATTTGGGGAAAGTTAGTCAAGCTCAGAGACAGACCGAAGGATCTAAGGAGTATCTTGAAATGCCTTAGCGAGGTCTGCCTATATCCAGAGCTCTGCCAAGACACTTAAGACCCAGGGGGAATCCACCCCCATTTAGACTGAGTTTTGGGTACTGTCCTTTTAGAAACCCCATGAAAGTTCCCTGATGAACACCTAAATGTCTTACTTGCGAAATCTCTTCTTATCAAAATTTATCCATCTGTTTTTCTGCTGGCTTTGCCTTATACTTTTACATTTTGTTAACATACTATTTACTGATTTTTGGTCTGAATTTTGTTAAAATTCAATTACTTTTGTTCTGTTTTATTTTTTTTTTCCAGTCTCTCCATATCCCTTCCATGTTTGTCTATACTATCTGTTCGTTGGCAGTCATCTAAGATTAGACTTCCATTGAGGTATTTCTGGCAAGCATTTTTCAAAGACAGCTCTACATAGGAAGCAGTAGACGAGTAAAATTATTGTTGGCTCTTTGCCTGAGAAAAATATGCAGAGTTGTCCACAAATACCAACTCAGATCTTGTAGTATTTCTGTCAAATGAGGTGTGAAGTAGTCACAGATATAAATCAACTAACAGAGAGAGGCTTTGGGTATTTTATTTTACCAGAAACATTAGAATACGTATGGTCTGAATCATGAAACACTGAAATGTCTGAATCTATGTATTAATGATGTCCTTTTTACAAACTGCAGGAGAAGCTTCAAGGTTAAAAATGGATCTGTGTTAATAATCAAGTATTAATGACATAGTAACATTTTTACAACTGAATATCATGTTTATAGTTTTAAGTGTTTTAGAAGATGGGAACTGAAAATCATCTCAACCCAATCATCCTATTCAAGAAAAATAGGCTATTTTTTAAATATATATACCAAAACCTCTGCTATAAAGTCCACATAAGGCAACATTTTTCTTTTTTCCCCAGCTTTATTGCAATATGAGGAAAAGGCAATGGCACCCCACTCCAGTACTCTTGCCTGGAAAATCCCATGGATAAGAGCCGGGTAGACTGTAGTCCATGGGGTCGCTAAGAGTTGGACACGACTGAGCGATGACTTCCCTTTCACTTTTCACTTTCACGCACTGGAGAAGGACATGGCAACCCACTCCAGTGTTCTTGCCTGGAGAATCCCAGGGACAGGGGAGCGTGGTGGGCTTCTGTCTATGGGCTCACACAGAGTCAAACACAACTGAAGTGACTTAGCAGCAGCAGCATTGCAATATGATACACAACATTATGATTTTATATATCTGTGCATATATCAGGGCTTCCTTGGTAGTTCAGCTGATAAAGAATCCACCTGCAATGCAGGGGACCCTAGTTCAATTCCTGGGTTGGGAAGATTTTCTGGAGAAGGGATAGGCTACCAGTGATATGAAACAACAGACTGGTTCCAAATTGGGAAACCAGTATGTCAAGGCTGTATATTGTCACCATGCTAATTTAACTTATATGCAGAGTACATCATGCAAAATGCCAGGCTGGATGAAGCACAAGCTGGAATCAAGATTGCCAGGAGAAATATCAATAACCTCAAATATGCAGCTGATACCACCCTTATGGCAGAAAGTGAAGAGGAACTAAAGAGCCTCTTGATGAAAATGAAAGAGGAGAGTGAAAAGGCTGGCTTAAAACTCAACATTTAGAAAACTAAGATCATGGCATCCAGTCCCATCTCTTTATGGAAAATAGATGGGGAAACAGTGGAAACAGTGACAGACTTTAACTTTTGGGCTCCAAAATCACTGTCGGTGATTGCACCCAGGAAATTAAGACACTTGCTCCTTGGAAGAAAAGCTGTGACCAACTTAGATAGCATATTAAAACACAGAGCCATTATTTGTCAACAAAGGTCCATCTAGTAAAAGCTATGGTTTTTCCAGTAGTCATGTATGGATGTGAGAGGTGGACCATAAAGAAAGCTGAGCACTGAAGAATTGATGCTTTTGAACTGTGGTGTTGGAGAAAACTCTTGAAAGTCTCTTGGACTGCAAGGAGATCAAACCAGTCCATCCTAAAGGAAACCATTGTTGAGTATTCATTGGAAGGACTGATGCTGAAGCTGAAACTCCAATACTTTGGCTACCTGATGCGAAGAACTGACTCATTTGAAAAGAGACTGATGCGGAGAAAGATTGAAAGCAGGAGGAGAACAGGATGACAGAGGATGAGATGGTTGGATGGCATCACCAACCCGATGGACATGAGTTTGAGTAAGCTCAGGGAGTTGGTGATGGACATGGAAACCTGGCATGCTTCAGTCCATGAGATCACAAAGAGGTGGACATGACTGAGTGGCTGAATTGAACTGAACTGAACCCACTCGAGTATTCATGGGCTTCCCTGGTGACTCAGATGGTATAGAGTTCACTTGCAATGTGGGAGACCTGGGTTCAATCCCTAGATTGGAAAGATCTCCTGGAGGAGGGCATGGCAACCCACTCCAGTACTGTTGCCTAGAGAATCCCTCTGGACAGAGAAGCCTGGCAGATTACAGTCTATGGGGTCACAAAGAGTTGGATACAGCTGAGCAAATAAGCATTGACTGATGCTGAAGCTGAAACTCCAATACTTTGGCTACCTGATGCGAAGAACTGACTCATTTGAAAAGAGACTGATGCGGAGAAAGATTGAAAGCAGGAGGAGAACAGGATGACAGAGGATGAGATGGTTGGATGGCATCACCAACCCGATGGACATGAGTTTGAGTAAGCTCAGGGAGTTGGTGATGGACATGGAAACCTGGCATGCTTCAGTCCATGAGATCACAAAGAGGTGGACATGACTGAGTGGCTGAATTGAACTGAACTGAACCCACTCGAGTATTCATGGGCTTCCCTGGTGACTCAGATGGTATAGAGTTCACTTGCAATGTGGGAGACCTGGGTTCAATCCCTAGATTGGAAAGATCTCCTGGAGGAGGGCATGGCAACCCACTCCAGTACTGTTGCCTAGAGAATCCCTCTGGACAGAGAAGCCTGGCAGATTACAGTCTATGGGGTCACAAAGAGTTGGATACAGCTGAGCAAATAAGCATAGTGCATATATCAAATGGGAAATGATAACCGCGATCTATCTATCTCTTCACATATGTACCTTGTGTGTGTATGTGTGTGTGATGAGAATACTTAAGATCTACTCTCTGAGCAAATTTCAAATATGCTATACGGTATTATTGTGGCTCAGATGGTAAAGAATCTGCCTGCAATGCAGGCAACCTGGGTTCGATCCTTGAGTCAGGAAGATTTCCTGGAGAAGAGAATGGCATCCCACTCCAGTATTCTTGCCTGGAAAAAACCCATGGACAGATGATCCTGGTAGGTCACAGTCCATGGGGTCACAAAGAGTTCGACATGACTGAGTTACTGAGTACAACACATCATTGTTAACTGTAGTCACCATGTTGCACGGGAGATCCTCAGAACTTATTCACCCTAGAACTAAAAGTTTTTACCTTCTGACAAGCATCTCCCCATTTTCCCTACTCCCCAGTTCAGTTCAGTTCAGTTGCTCAGTCGTGTCTGACTTTGTGACCCCATGAATCGCAGCAGAACAGGCCTCACTGTCCATCACCAACTCCCGGAGTTCACTCAGACTCATGTCCATCGAGTCGGTGGTGCCATCGAGCCATCTCATCCTCTGTCGTCCCCTTCTCCTCCTGCCCCCAATCCCTCCCAGCATCAGAGTCCTTTCCAATGAGTCAACTCTTCACATGAGGTGGCCGAAGTACTCCCTACTCCCCAGTTCAGTTCAGTCGCTCAGTTGTGTCCAACTCTTTGCGACCCCATGAATCGCAGCACGCCAGGCCTCCCTGTCCATCACCATCTCCCGGAGTTCACTCAGACTCACGTCCATCGAGTCCATGATGCCATCCAGCCATCTCATCTTTGGTCGTCCCCTTCTCCTCCCACCCCCAATCCCTCCCAGCATCAGAGTCTTTTCCAATGAGTCAACTCTTCGCATGAGGTGGCCAAAGTACTGGAGTTTCAGCTTTAGCATCATTCCTTCCAAAGAAATCCCAGGGCTGATNCCATCCAGCCATCTCATCCTCTGTCGTCCCCTTTTCCTCCTGCCCCCAATCCCTCCCAGCATCAGAGTCTTCTCCAATGAGTCAACTCTTTGTATGAGGTGGCCAAAGTACTGGATTTTCAGCTTTAGCATCATTCCTTCCAAAGAACACCCAAGACTGATCTCCTTTAGAATGGACTGATTGGATCTGTCGCAGTCCAAGTGGGACTTACTGAAATATTTATATGCCAATGTGCTTTGAATTGCTTCAAAGGAAATGCAATCATCAGTATTTTCATACTTTTCAAAATATTAGAACAATTTTTGCAAGTGTGTGTCATCTAGAGCTAGGGTTCCATAGGATATGAAGTTTCCATTAGGTTACACTGCTGGGACAGTTAATGAGCCACAAAATTAAAAGACGCTTGCACCTTGGAAGAAAAGATATGGTAAACCTCACTTCAGTTTAGTTCAGTTGCTCAGTCATGTCCAACTCTTTGCGACCTCATGGACTGCAGCATGCCAAGCCTCCCTGTCCATCACCAACTCCCAGAGCTTACTCATGTCCATTGAGTGGGTGGTGCCATCCAGCCACCTCATCCTCTGTCATTCCCTTATCCTCTCAACTTCAATCTTTCCCAGCACTAGGGTCTTTTGAAATAAGTCAGCTCTTTGCATCAGGTGACCAAAGTATTAGAGTTTCAGCTTCAATATCAGTCCTTCCAATGAAGAGTCAGGACTGATTTCCTTTAGGATGGATTGGCTGGATCTCCATGAAGTCCAAGGGACTCTCAAGAGTCTTATCCAACACCACAGTTCAAAACCATCAATTCTTCTGTGCTCAGCTTTCTTTATAGTCCAACTCTCACATCNTGAAGAGTCAGGACTGATTTCCTTTAGGATGGATTGGCTGGATCTCCATGAAGTCCAAGGGACTCTCAAGAGTCTTATCCAACACCACAGTTCAAAACCATCAATTCTTCTGTGCTCAGCTTTCTTTATAGTCCAACTCTCACATCCGTATATGACTACTGGTAGGATGACTATTACAAAAAGGAAAAAAAGAGAGATCATGGGTTAGGTAGATCAAGAGTAGACAAGATCTACCCTTATCTGCCCTATTCAGGGTTCTTCTAACTTGCAATTTTGTCCAGAGTGCCCTGTTGATCTGGCAGAATATCACATCTGTATCTCAATTTGATGAGAGGTAGGTAGGTCTGATAACCATTGCCTAATCTTCTTTCTATCTATTTTAATAGATTTTTTTTTGGCTGGGGGGAGTCCAAAATCACTGCAGCTGGTGATGGCAGCCCTGAAATTAAAAAACGCTTACTCCTTGTTAAAAAAGTTTTGACCAATCTAGATAGTATATTCAAAAGCAGAGACATTACTTTACCAACAAAGGTCTGTCTAGTCAAGGGTATGGTTTTTCCAATAGTCATGTATGGATGTGAGAGTTGGACCATAAAGAAGGCTGAGCACCACAAAATTGTGGTACTGGAGAAAACTCTTGAGAGTCCCTTGGACTACAAGGAGATGAAACCAGTCAATCCTAAAGAAAATTAACCCTGAAAATTCATTGGAAGGACTGATGCTGAAACTGAAGCTCTAATACTTTGGCCACCTGATGCAAAGAGTCAACTCATTGGAAAAGACCCTGATGCTGGGANTCCTAAAGAAAATTAACCCTGAAAATTCATTGGAAGGACTGATGCTGAAACTGAAGCTCTAATACTTTGGCCACCTGATGCAAAGAGTCAACTCATTGGAAAAGACCCTGATGCTGGGAAAGATTGAAGGCAAAAAGAGAAAGGGGCAGTGGAGTATGAGATGGTTGGATGGTGTTACCAACTCAATGGACATGAGTTTGAGCAAACTCGAGGAGAAAGTGGAGGACAGGGAATCCTCACATGCTATATGTCATGGAGTTGCAGAGAGTCCGACAAGACTTAGTGACTGAACAACATCAATGACAATACTAATACTTGCACTCTTTTTGGTAACCCACCTTTTTTCATTTGTTCTTCACTTTCATTCTCTGTGAGGGCAGATAATGGACCAAGTCATTTTTGCCCACCCTTCTTACCATTCCACTTGATCAAGTTAGCGTCCTCCTAATAGAGAAAAACTGAACAGTTTCCAAAACACCAGAAAGCATGAGTCAACCCACTAGCAGTGCACATGACCTCTAGATGCAAAGAAATGTTTAAAATAGACCCTCGTAAGTAACCATCCAACACTTCATTGTGAGGCAATGATTCTTTCTCTTCAGGTATTTCTTGTAGCAATACATGTCCACAGGGGATTTAGTGTTGTTTAAAAGGACAGGGTAAGTAATGAAAAAGAGTAATTCTATATAAGTCAACCAAAGGGCGAATTAGGGTGATGGGTTAGCACAACAAAAGGCCAGCAAATTGTAAATCCTCTGAGTTGTCTATTGCTCCACGAGCTTTTGCTGAGAATTTCTCTGAAAAAGTTAGTGCAGGTTATCACTATTATCTGTAGATGTCTGAAGTATACTTTATCACCAGAGGAGACAACTTTTAAAGCTTGGAATGAAATTTAGTGGGCTGCCTTTTATCTCAGGGTTTGGTGAAGCCATATTTCAGCTTCTCAGGGGAAACACTGCAGGTGTAATACAATGCCACTTAGATTGAATGTGATGTTCTTTCTTGGTGTTTCACACACATGTACACACATTCATGCATAAACACATACTCATACCAAGATTTAACAGTGTGACACAATGAATTTCAATATTTTCCTGACATTAATGTTCTGAGTGTAAACGGTAGATATTAGTGTGTGTTAGTTGCTCAGTCCTGTGTGATTCTTTGCGATCCCTTGGAATGTAGCCCATCAGGCTCTTCTGTCCATGGAATTCTCTAGGCAAGAATACTGGAGTGGGGTACCATTCCCTTCTCCAGGGAATCTTCCCAACACAGGGATCGAACATAGGTCTCCTGCATTGCAGACAGATTCTTCACCATTTGAGCCTCCAGGGAAGCCCCAGTAGATAATAGCAGTAGGTATCAAATACAACAACATTATCAAATTTTCTTCTTCTGTATATTCTCCCTTGGAAATCTCATGCAATTGTTGCAAAATCCCTTATTTTGTCATTGCAATGATTAGAATCAAATAATTTTTTTTTTCAACCCTGAGCCTTCTCCAGATCTCTTGGAATGCATTTCTATTTTCCTGCTCGACAGTTCCACATAGATAACCCATCAGTAACTCAAGCTCAACAAGCCTCAAATGAGAGTCATTAATCTCTTTCCAAAATACTCCTATTTTCATGATTACCATTTACAAAAAAAATGTTGAGCTTTAAGCCAAATTTTTCACTCTCCACTTTCACTTTCACCAAGAGGCTTTTTAGTTCCTCTTCTAATGAGTATTAAAAGATTTTGCATAGCAAAGGAAACCATAAACAAGATAAAATGACAACCCTCAGAATGGGAGAAGATATCTACAGTCCATGGGGTCACAAAAGGTGACTGAATGACTAACATACACATCCACAAATGAAGCAAGGGATTAATCTCCAAAATATACAAGCAGCTCATGTAGCTCAATATCAAAAATCAAACAATCCAATAAAAAAAATGTGCAGAAGACCTACGTAGAATTTTTCCAAAGAAGACATACAGATGGCCAACAAACATGAAAAAATGCTCAAATAATATTTAAAATCATCCGTTTGCACCCCAAATTTGTAGCATTCTAAATTCAGAAAATGATACCATCATTCACTTAATTGTTCAAGATAGAAATTAGGAACCCTGGACTTCTGTTCTCTCTAGCTGACTACCTCCTTCCCTCATATATAATCACTCTCTGTGTTCTATTAGTTTTACTTCCCAATTAATCCCTTAATATGCTCATCTCTCTGACCCTCATGGACACAAACCCAATAGAAGCCACCACCTCTCTTGCCTGAATTATCTCAAAAGCATCCTAAGTTGTCTCGAAATCTTTTGATATGCTATTCAGCAGGTAGAGTTATCTTTACAAAATCCAAATTTGACCATGTCGTTTCCCTGATAAAAACTCTTTAGTAGCTTCTTATTAACTTAAAGAAAAAGTTCAAATTATTTCTTTGGCCTATAAAACTCCTGCTCACTCCTTCACCCTTGTCTCATTACTCTGCCCAGCATTCCTCTACATGCCATCTACACACTGGTCTTCTTTTTGATTTCCAAATACATCACCCTCTCACTGCCTTGGTACATTGTACACACCCTCTCTTCTTTGCCCAGATTCTCTTCCTTCTCTTTATTTAATTCCCTCAACTCAAGCATCCCCTCTTCAGGGAAGTCTTACATAGTCCCAAGTTATGTGCTCTCATAGCTTATTATTCTTATTTTCATAATTTAAAATTTTGATTAATTTATTATGTGAATTACAGCTTAATACTGAGCTTGGTTCCCCAATGGCTCAGTGGTAAAGAATTCTCCTGCAGTGTAGGAGACACAAGAGATGCAGAAGACGTGAGTTCATCCCCTGATTGAGAAGATGCCCTGGAGCAGGAAATGGCAATCCACCCCAATATTCTTGTCTGAAAAATCCCGTGGACAGAGGAGCCTGGTGGGCTACAGTTCAAAGGGTCACAAAGAGTCAGACATGACTGAGCAACTGAGCACTAAGCTACACACTTGAATGAAAGTTGCATGAAGACAGGGGCTTTGCTGGGACAAAGCTAGATGTTGTATCCTCAGCATATAGCATAATGCTGGGAACAAAGTAGGTGCTCAGTTAGTATTCGTTAAATTAATGATATATAAGTGTTAAGGCAGAAAGAAGAATAAAAAATTATAGCATGATTTCTGGCTTTTGGGATGAAAACTGACTTTTTCCAGTCCTGTGGCCACTACTGAGTTTTCCAAATTTGCTAGCATATTGAGTGCAATACTTTCACAGTATTGTCTTTTAGGATTTGAAATAGCTTAACTGGAATTCCATCTCCTCTACTAGCAGTATAATGCTGCCAATGGTTACTAAACTCTTGGGAAGCCATTAAATTATTTTTAGTTAATGTATGCTTAGTATAACAAATTTTAGTTAATAAACTCATTTTATCACAACCCTCAGCAGTAGGCACTGGTATTATCCCTTTTTTACAGATGAAGAAGTGAAGCACAGACAGGTTAAGATACTTGCTTAAGGTCACACAGCTAGCAATCTCCGTAAAGATGTGAAACCAGAGAGTCTGACTGTAAAGTTCTGCATAATCATTTTGGTATGGTATTCTTCCCCAAGAGCCACATCTTTTAAAAAAAGGATTCATCAACCCTTTTTAAAAACTCTGATGAAAGCTTTGGACCCTCTGTCACCCAAAATACACAGAAATCCACACATGTATGTTTTTACATACTATTTTAAGGTGTTCACTCACTGATCTTTACTACTGGCATAAATCCCTTCCATGTAGCTCATGTAGGTATCTCAGATTAAAATTCCTTTTTTTGAAGTCTAAATTTCACCAGTCTTCCACTTTAACTTAGCTTCAAATCCTGTCATAACAGCTCAGATCTAGAAACAAAGAGAGAACAGCTGAGGCTCTTGCGCTACACTCTACTGCTGCCTACTGGACTGCCTGCTGTAATGACAATATCGCCATACCTGGAGCTTGCTGCTGCTGCTGCTAAGTCACTTCAGTCGTGTCCGACTCTGTGTGACCCCATAGACGGCAGCCCACCAGGCTCCCCCATCCCTGGGATTCTCCAGGCAAGAATACTGGAGTGGGTTGCCATTTCCTTCTCCAATGCATGAAAGAGAAAAGTGAAAGTGAAGTCGCTCAGTCTGTTTGACTGTTAGCGACCCCATGGACTGCAGCCCACCAGGCTACTCCGTCCATTGGATTTTCCAGGCAAGAGTACTGGGGTGGGGTGCCAGCGCTTTCATAAAAGGATGCTGCCACAGCTCGGGATTCCCAAACCCCAATTTCAGAATTGATGCTTTTGAACTGTGATGTTGGAGAAGACTCTTGAGAGTCACTTGGACTGCAAGGAGATCCAATCAGTCCATTGTGAAGGAGATCAGCCCTGGGATTTCTTTGGAGGGAATGATGCTGAAGCTGAAACTCCAGTACTCTGGCCACCTCATGTGAAGAGTTGACTCATTGGAAAAGACTCTGATGCTGGGAGGGATTGGGGGCAGGAGAAAAAGGGGACGACAGAGGATGAAATGGCTGGATGGCATCACTGACTCTATGGACGTGAGTCTGAGTGAACTCTGGGTGTTGGTGATGGACAGGAAGGCCTGGCATGCTGTGATTCATGGGTTTGCAAAGATTTGGACACGACTGAGACTGAATTGAACTGAACTGATACAGTTGTCCCAACCTTTTAAACCTCCCTCCAGCCTCCCTCTCAATCCCATCCGTCTAGGTTGTTACAGAGCCCCAGTTTGGGTTTCTTGAGTCATATAGTAAATTCCCATTGGCTATCTATTTTACATATGGAAATTTATGTTTCTATGTTACACTCTCCATACACCCCATCCTCTTCTCCCTCCCTCTCCACCATGCCCATAAGTCTGCTCTCTATGTCTGCATATGCATTGCTGCACTGCAAATAGGTTCATCAGTACCATCTTTCTACATTCCATATATATGCATTAATATACAGTATTTGTTTTTCTCTTTCTGACTTACTTCACTCTGTATAATAGGCTCTAGGTTCATCCACCTCATTAAAATTGACTAATGTGTTAATTATGTGTTCCATTTTATAGCTGAGTAGTAGTCCATTATATATATGTACCACAAGTTCTAGACCTATTCATCTGTTGGTGGACATCTAGGTTGCTTCCATGTCCTAGCTATTGTAAATAGTGCTCCAAAGAACATGGGGGTACATGTGTCTTTTTCAGTTTCCTCAGGGTATACACCTAGAAGTGGTATTGATGGTTCGCATGGTGGTTTTATTCCTAGTTTTTAAAGGAATCACCATACTGTCTTCCATAGTGGCTATATCAGTTTACATCACCACCAGCAGTGCAAGAGGCTTCTCTTTTCTCCACACCCTCTCCAACATTTATTGTCTGTAGACGTTTTGATGATGGTCATTCTAACAGGTATGAGATGATACCTCACTGTAGTTTTGATTTGCATTTCTCTAATAAGGAATGATGTTTAGCATCTTTTCATGTATTTAGTAGCTGTTTATCTGTATATCTTCTTTGGATAAATGTCTGTTTAGGTCTTCAGCCAACTTTTTGATTGGGTTGTTTGTTTGTCTGGTATTGAACTGCATGAGCTAGCTGCTTGTATATTTTGGAGATTAATCCTTTGGCAGTTGTTACATTTGTCATTATTTTTTCCCGTTCTGAGGTTTGTCTTTTCACCTTGTTTATAGTTCTCTTCACTGTGCAAAAGCTCTTCAGTTTAATTAAATACCATTTATTTGTTTTTGTCTTTATTTCCATTACTCTAAGATGTGGGCCATAGAAGATCTTGCTATGATTTATATCATACAGTGCTCTGCCTATGTTTTCCTCTTAGAGTTTTATAGTTTCTGATCTTATATTTAGATCTTTAACTTATTTTGATTTTTTTTTGTGTGTGTATAGTGTTAGGAAGTGTTGTAATTTTATTCTTTTACACATTCCTGACCAGCTTTCCCCACAGTAATTATTGAAGAGATTGTCTTTTCTCCATTGTATATTTTTCCTCCTTTGTCACAGACAAAGTGCTCAGAGGTGTGTGGGTTTAATCTCTGGGTTCTCTATCTTGTGCCATTGGTCTATATTTCTGTTTCTGTGCCAGTGCATATTGTCTTGATGAATGTAGCTTTGTAGTATAGTCTGGAGCCAGGAAAGTTGATTCCTCCAGCTTCATTCTTCTTTCTCAAGATTGCTTTGACTATGCAGGGTCGTTTGTGTTTCCATACAAATTGTGAAATTATATGTGCTATTTCTGTGAAAAATGCCTTTGGTAATTTGATATGGATTGCATGAATATATAGATTGCATTGGATAGTATAGTCATTTTCACAATGTTTATTCTTCCAGTCCAAGAACATGATATAGCTCTCCATCTAAAAAAATGGCTATGCATGTCCTCTGCCAATTTTTAAATCAGGTTGTTGTTGTTGTTTGATGTTGACTTAAATGAGTTTTTGTATATATTGTATGTTAACATCCTATCAGAGATTTACTGTGTATTATCCAATTGTCAGATGCATGTAGCAAATATCTTCTCCCTTTCAATTGGCAACCTTTTCATTTTGATGATAATTTATCTCCACAAAATCTTTTTAGATTTATACAGTTTGATTTGTTTGTTACTGCTTTGATTCTCTCAGCTGAGGAGATATATCCAAGAAATTATTTTTAAGACTGATGTCTATGTTTTCTCTTAGATGTTTTATGGTTTTAGGTCTTACATTTAAGTCTTTTTTTTTTCATTTAAATTTTTTTATTTTACTTTATTTTACATTTAGGTCTTAATGCATTTAAAGTTAATGTTTATATGTGGTGTGAGAAAGAGGTTCACGTTCCTTATTTCACATTTGGAAGATCATCTTACCCACACCACTTGTTGAATAGACTGGTTTTTTTCCAAATTGTATGTATATTCTTTTCTCCATTGCCATACATTAGTTGACCATTTCATCATAGAATTGGAATGTAAAAGTAGGAAGTCAAGAGATATCTTGAGTTACAGGCAAGTTTGCCCTTGAGATACAAAATGAAGCAGGGCAAAGTTTAACAGAGTTTTGCCAAGAGAACGGACAACCCTCTTGGCAACCACCCTCTTCCAACAACACTTGAGACAACTCTACACATGGACATGCCAGATGGTCAATACCAAAATCAGATTGATTATATTCTTTGAGCCAAAGATGGAGAAGCTCTATACAGTCAGCAAAAAAAAAAAAAAAAAAAAAAAAAAAAAA
>SJYX01023030.1:13310-29614 GCA_006410675.1 Oreotragus oreotragus | reverse complement strand
AAAAAAAAAAAAAAAAAAAAAAAAAAAAAAAAAGACCTGGAGCTGACTATGGCTCTTTATTGCAAAGGGGTTCCTTATTGCATTAGCTCTTTATTGCAAAATTCAGGCTTAAGTAGAAGAAAAGTAGGGAAAACCACTAAACCATTAGGCATGACCAACATCAAGCCCATTATTATTATAAAGTGGAGGTGACAAATAGATTCAGGGGATTACATCTGGTAGATAGAGTGCCTAAAACACTATGGACAGGAGTTTGTAACATTGTAAAGGAGGCTGTGACCAACCATCCCCAAATAAAAGAAATGCAGATAGGGAAAGTGTTGTCTGAGGAAGCCTTACAAATAGTTGAGAAAAAATGAAATGCAAAGAAGAGAGGAAATAAAATAAAGGAAAAATGAAGAAAGGCTATAAAATAAAGGAAAGAAAATAAAATAAAAATTTTATTTCTTTTATATAAACAATATTTTATTCTCTTGGGTCCCAACTGAATGTAGAGTTCCAGAGAATAGCAAGGAGAGATAAGAAATCCTTATGTGAACAATGCAAAGAAATAGAGAAAAAGCAATAGAATGGGATGGATGAGAGATTTCTTCAAGAAAATTGGAGATACCAAGGAAATATTTAATGCAAAGATGGGCACAATAAAGGATAGAAATGGCAAGGACCTAAAGGAAGCAGAAGAGATTAAGAAGAACAATACACAGAAGAACTGTGCAAAAATGTCTTAATGACCCAGATAACCACAATGGTGTGGTCACTCACCTAGAGCCAGATATCCTGGAGTGTGAAGTTAAGTGGACCTTAAGAAGCATCACTACAAACAAAGGTAGTGGAGGTGATGGAATTGCAGCTGATCTCTTTTAATTTCTAAAAGATGATGCTATGAAACTGTTGCACTCAATACGCCAGCAAATTTGGAAAACTCAGCAGTGGCCACAGGACTGGAAAAGGTCAGTTTTCATTCTAGTCCCAGCGAAAGGTAATGCCAAATAATGTTAATTACCTTGCAATTGTGCTCATTTCTCATGCTCACAAGGTCATCCTCAAGATTATTTAAGCTAGGCTTCAACAGTACATTAACCGAGAACTTCCGGATGTACAAGCTGCATTTAGAAAAGGCAGAGGAACCAGAGATCAAATTGCCAACATCTACTCAATCATAGAAAAAGTAAGGGGATTCCAGAAGTACATCTACTTCTGCTTTGTTGGCTATGTGAAAGCCTTTTTGTGGGTTACAACAAACTGTGGAAAATTCTTAAAGAGATGGGAAAAACAGACCACCTTACCTGTCTCCTGAGAAATCTGTATGTAGGTCAAGAAGCAATAGTTTGATCTGGACGTAGAACAATGGACTGGTTCAAAATTGAGAAGGGAGTATGTCAAGGCTGTATATTGTCACCCTGTTTATTTAAGTTATTTTCAGAGTACACCATGCAAAATGCCAGGCTGGATGACTCACAAGCCAGAATCAAGATTTCCTGGATAAATATCTACAACCTCAGGTATGCTTATGATACCACCCTAATGGCAGAAAGAGAAGGGGAACTAAAGAGCCTCTTGATGAAGGTGAAAGAGGAGAGTGAAAAAAACCGTCTTAAAGCTCAACATTCAAAAAAACTGAGATTATGGCATCTGGCCCCATCACTTCTTGGCAACTGGAGAGGGAAAAAATAGAAAACAGTGACAGATTTTATTTTCTTCGGTTCCAAAATCACTGCAGATTGTAGCTGCAGTCTTGAAATTAAAAGACTCTTGCTCCTTGAAGAGAAGCTATGACCAACCTAGACAGCATATTAAAATGCAGAGACATCACTTTGCTAACAAAGGTCAATATAGTATAGCTATGGTTTCTCCAGTAGTCTTGTAGGGATGTGAGAGTTGGACCATAAAGAAGGCTGGGTGCTGAAGAATTGAGGCTTTGAATTGTGGTGCTGGAGAAGACTCTTGAGAGTCCCTTGGACTGCAAGGAGAGAGAATAGCATTGAAATATGTATACTATCATGTAAAAAAACAAACAAACAAACAAATAAATAAATGTTAAAAAAAAAAAAGGGAAATCAACCCTGAATATTCACTGGAAGATTTATGCTGAAGCTCCAATATTTGGCCACCTGATGTGAAGAACCAACTCATTGGGAAAGACCTTGATGTTGGGAAAGACTGAGGGTAAGAGGAAAAGGGAGTGGCAGAGCATGAGATGGTTAGATAGTATCGCTGACTCAATTAACAGGAGTTTGAGCCAACTCCAGGAGATAATGAAGGACAGGGAGGCCTGGCATGCTGCAGTTCATGGTTTGTCAAAAAGCCCAACACGACTTAGTTACGGAAAAATGAGCAGCAATTACTCATGTGAGTATGGGTTTATTTCTGGGATCTCTTCTCTTTCATTAACCTATTTGTGTGTGTGCCAGTACCAAACTGTTCTGATTACTGTAGCTTTGCAGTATAGTGTGAAATCAGTTCAGTTCAGTCACTCAGTCGTGTCCAGCTCTTTATGACCCCACAGAATGCAGCATGCCAGGCTTTCCTGTCCATCCTCAACTCCCAGAGCTTGCTCAAACTCACGTCCATTGAGTTGGTGATGCCATCTAACCATCTCATCCTCTGTCATCATGTTCTCCTCCTGCCTTCAATGTTTCCCAGCATCAGAGTCTTTTCCAAGGAGTTAGTTCTTCTCATCAGGTGGTCAAAATAGGAAATCAGGTTATCATACTTCCAGTTTTGTTGTTCTTCTTCAAGACTATTTTTGGCATTTGGGGTGTCCTGTGTTTCCCTATTACTTTTATAATTATTTGTTTTAAGTTTTTTCCTTTCTTCCTTTTTAAGGAATTGCAAGTAATTTTACAATGCTTTCTTCTAATCCATGAACAAGGTATATCTTTCCATTATTTAACACTCACTTCAATTTCTTTCATCTCTGTCTTATAGTTCTCTGTGTACTGATTGTTTAGCTCCTTAGAATTATTCACAGCTATTTTAGTCTTTTAATGCAATTGAAAATGGTATTGTTTTCTTAATTCATTTTTCTAATAATTCTTTTTTAGTGTATAGAAATGCAGATTTCTGTGTTTTAATTTTGTATCCTTTAACTTCACTGAATTCTTTGATGAGTTCTAATAGTCTTTTGGTGGTGTCTTTCAGACTTTTTATATATAGTATAATGTCATCTGCAAGCAGTGACAGTTTTATTTCCTCTCCAATTTGGTTTACTTTTATTTATTTTTATTTTCTGATTTCTGTAGCTAAAACTTTCAATAGTATATTCAATAAAATTTTAGACAGTGGGCAGCCTTGTCCTGTACCTGATCTTATAGGAAATTTAAGGTTTTCACTGTTGAGTATGATGTCTGTTGTACATTTTTCATATATGGCTTTTATTATATTGATGTAAATTCCCTCTCAACACACTTTATCATGAATGGATGTTGAATTTGTCAAAAGCTTTTTCTGAATCTATTGAGATGATCATATGATTATTATTTTTTAATTTCCCAATGTGCTGTATCACATTGATTGATTTGCAGATATCATATCTTTCTTGCATCCCAAGGACAAAAATTTGGTTAAGCTGTATCATCCTTTTAATGTATTTTTGAATTTGGTTTGCTAATATTTTGTTCAGCATTTTTACATCCTTGTTAACCAGAGATATTTGCATGTAATTTTCTTTTCATTTTTCTGTGGTATCTGTGCCTAGTTTTGGTGTCAGGGTGACCTTGTACATATAGAATAGGTTTTTAGGAGCATTTCTTTACATACAGATATTTGGAATAGTTTGATAAGGAGAGGTTTCAACTATTCTTTAATTTTTTTGGTAGAATAAACTTGTGAAGCTATCTGGTCCTGGACTTTTGTTTGTTTGGATTTTCTGTTCTTGTTTTTGTTTATTACTGATTCAATGTTGTTAAGGACAATTGATCTGTTCATTTTTTTTTTCTTCTTGCTTTAGTCTTTGGGGATTGTATATTTCTAGGAATTTTTCCATTTCTTTTAGGTTGTCCATTTTATTGGCATGTAGTTGTTTATTAAAATCTCTTATAATGCTTTACTTTCTGGGGTGTCATGTACAATTTCTTATTTTCTATTTCTGATTTTATTATTTTGGGCTCTCTTTTTATGTAATATGCCTGCCTAAGGATTTAACATTTCTTTTGTTTCATAAAACAAACTTATTTTCATTGGCTTTTCTATTATTTATTTAATCTATCATTTATTTCTGCTATGATTTTTTTTATTTCCTTCTACTAACTGGGTTTCTTTTGCAATTCTTTTTCTACTTTTTTTTGTGTAATTTAATTTGCTTACTTAATGATTTTCTTATTTCCTTAGGTAGATTTGTATTGCTATAAACGTCCTTCTTAGAACTGCCTTTGCTACATCCCATAGATTTGGAGTCATTGTGCAGGTATTTAAAAAAATCAACTTTGATTTCTTCAGTGAGCCTTTTGTTGTTTAGTAACATTTTGCCAACAAATGTCTGTATAGTCAAAGCTATGGTTTTCCAGTAGTCATATATGAATGTGAAAGTTGGACCATAAAGAAGGTTGAGCACTGTAGAATTGATGCTTTTGAACTCGTGTTGGAGAAAACTCTTGAGAGTCTCTCAGGCTGTCAGGAGATCGAACCAGTCAATCCTAAAGGAAATCAGTCTTGAACATTCATTAGAAGGACTGATGCTGAACCTGAAGCTCCAATACTTTGGCCACCTGCTCGAAGAACTGACTCATTAGAAAAACCATGATGTTGGGAAAGATTGAAGGCTGAGGAGAAGGGGACAACAGAGTACGAGATGGTTGGATGACATCACTGACTCAGTGGCCATGAATTTGAGTAAGCTCTGGGAGATGGTGAAGGACAGGGAAGCCTGGCATGGTGCAGTCCATGGGGTCACAAAGAATCGGACATGACTGAGAGACTAAACAACAAAAGCATATTGTTTTGACACCGTGTGTTTGTGTTTTTGTAGGTTGTTTTTTTTTTTCCTTGTGGTTGATTTTAGTCTCATACCTGTTAGGGAAATACAAACGGAGGTAGTCTTCTTTAGGCTTCAAAAGCAGGAGAGCAGGCCTCTAACTTTTGACCCTTCCCGGACTGTGTGAGTGTCTGCAAGCACACCAATTGTTACCAGTAAGTCAAATGGCACTTTAGATAAGAGAAGTGGGTCAGATTTGGCCAGCCCCTGGGCTCTGGGAAATCTTGTGACTCACAAGATGAAACAAATAGCATTTTAAAGTTAAAGAAAAATTAGAATTGCATTTTTGCTTGCACACTGATGATGATGTCAGTTTAAAACCTCAAATTATAAGCAGTAGTCTCCAAAACTGCAATTTGAAGTCTCACCTGCAAGATGGACACACCACCTAGGGCCCTTTACCCATCTGGGACTCCAGATTGCTATTACTCAGGACTTCAAGTCTTGATGTAGGTCTCAGCCCAGTTTGGTGATATATATGCTGTTACCTCGGGGAAGGCAATGGCACCCCACCCCAGTACTCTTGCCTGGAAAATCCAATGGACGGAGTAGCCTGGTGGGCTGCAGTCCATGGGGTCGCTAACAGTCGGACAGATTGAGTGACTTCACTTTCACTTTTCTCTTTCATGCATTGGAGAAGGAAATGGCAACCCACTCCAGTATTCTTGCCTGGAGAATCCCAGGGATGGGGGAGCCTGGTGGGCTGCTGTCTATGGGGTCACACAGAGTCGGACATGACTGAAGTGACTTAGCAGCAGCAGCAGCATGCTGTTACCTGTCTATATTTCTATTTCTTTTCTTTTAATGACTGCATATTGAAATTAAGTTAAATAATCCTCAAAGGTGAAATTGTTTATTTTTTGTAACGAGTGGTTTCTTTTGTTAATGAATCCTTCTAATCTAAAACTAAAGTAAACTTTCAGCAAAATAATATGTTTATGGTCAAAAAAGATGCTTGATATGATTTCAATCTTTTAAAATTTATCAAGATTTGCTTTGTGCATAGCATGCATTTTATAGTGGAGAATGTTCAATGTGCACTTAAAAGAATGTGTATTTTGCTGCTTTTGTATGGAATGTTCCTTGTCTATCATCTCCCTCTGATCTAAGTTCAAATGTATTATAAAATCCCTGAATTTTATCCTCCCTCCAATGTATTGACATGTATTTTACATCATTTTTATTTTGTGTATCCCTTAGCTTCTTTTTCTGGATGTACATGATTTTATTGCTTTTTTGCCTTTTATCCTTATTAGCTTTCTATATGTTTTTTGTAGTACCTTTACTGCATATTTATCTTTACTAATGAAATTTTCTTTCATAGTTTTTATATTGCTCTTTGTGACCTCTCTTTTCTGCTTAAGAAGCCCCTTTAACATTTACTGTAAAGCTGGTTTCATAGTGCTCAACTCATTTACCTTTTGTTTGTCTGTAAAACCTTTGATCTCCTGCTCAAACTTGAAAGATAGCTTTGCTGTGTAGAGTATTGTATTTTTTTTTCCCTTTCTTTACTTTAAGTATACCATGCCATCCCCTTCTAATCTGTATATTTTCTGTTGAAATGTCAGTTGATAGCTTTACAGGAGCTCTGTTGTTAGTACTTGCTGATTTTTCCTTCCTGCTTTTAATATTTTCACTTCATCTTTAACTTTTGTCATTTTAATTACAATGAATCTTGTTGCATTCCTCTTTGGGTGGATCTTGTTTGAGACCCTTTGTTTCCTGGACATGGATANCATTTGTTCTCAGTCCCCAGTCACGTCCAACTCTTTGCAACCCCGTTGACTATAGCCCACCAGGCTCCTCTGTCCATGGCATTTTGCAAGCAAGAATACTGGAGCAGGTTGCCATTTTCTACTATAGGGTATCTTCCTGACCTGGGGATCAAGCCCACATCGTCTGCATTTCCTGCATTAGCAGGCAGATTCTTTACCACTGAGCCACCTGGCAAGCCCATATTTATATCTGTATCTATGTTCATGCATGCTAAGTTGCTTCAGTTGTGTCTGACTCTTTGTGGCATTATAGACTGTAGCCCACCAGGCTCCTCTGTACAACGGATTCTCCAGGCCAGAATACTGGAGTGGTTGCCACACCCCTCCTCCAGAGGATCGTCCACTGCAAGGATCAGACCCACATCTGTTATGTCTCCTGAGCTGGCAGGCAAGTTCTTTACTGCTGTGCCACCTGGGAAACCCATCTGTATCTATATCCATATATCTTAATATCTATATATCTATATAAATATATTGGTGTTCAGTCACCAAGTCATGGCCAACTCTTTGCGACCCCATGGACTGCAGCACACCAGACTTCCCTGCCCATCACCATCTCCAAGTTTGCCCAAGCTTGTGTCCTATGAGTCAGTGATGCCATCCAACCATCTCATCCTCTGTCACCCTCTTCTTCTGCATCAGGGCCTTTTCCAATGAGTTAGCTGTTCACATCAGGTGGCTGAAATATTGGAGCTTCAGCTTCAGGGTGAATCCTCCAAAAAATATTCAGGGTTGATTTCTTTTCAGATTGACTAATTTGATATCCTTGCTTTCCAAGGCACTCTCAAGAGTCTTCCATATCTGTGTATCTATATCAATATCTATGTCCTTATCTATATCTGTATCTGTATCTCTGAAAAAGAGAGGGATATAAAGAGAAGCACAGAGAAAAAAGAGGGAGAAAAATTTATTATGAGGTATTAGTTCATGTGATTATGGACTCTAGGAAGTCCCTAAATCTGCTGTTCTAGTTTGAGTCTAAAGGCCTGAGAAGAAGAAGCCAATGGTTTAAGTCCCAGCCCAAAGCTAACACAAGGCACTGTTTCAGCTCAAAGTCAGTCAGGCAGAGAAAGTGATTTCTCTTACTTTGCCTTTCAGTTTGATTTGGGCCTTCAGTGGACTGGATGAGGCCCATCCACATTGGTGAGAGCAGGAGCTCTGCTCAGTCTACAGATTCAAATGTTAATCTCCTCTAGAAAGACCTTCACAGGCCCAGAATAATGTTTGGCCAAATGTCTGGGAACTCTGTGTCCCAGTCAATTTGACACATAAAACTAACCATCATGGACCTACTCCTGGGCTATTCTGATAAAACCTCATGGGATAATCAAGAACAATGTTGCAGAGATCATAAAATGTACTCTGTGGGTTATTATGTGCCTTTGTTGGGGGAATGGAGTTGTTTGGATCCTAGAGTGATACCAAGTTCTGTGTATAGATGTTGTGGTGCTCCAGAGAGAAGAAGGATTTATTGATAGTATCAAAAATTTAAAAAGAGGCTTGCCTCTCTCTCTTTCTCTCTCTCTGCCACTCTCACACACTAATCACATATTAGTGGATAGTAGAAACTCTCAAGACTGAGACATAAGTATGTGAAGCCTCTGTGTGTCACCTCTCTGCTAAGGCCAGTAATCACAGTCATATCTTACCAAAAGAAGATTGATGTTTCTGGAGAGGGTCTGGAATGGATTACAGGAAGCAAAAGAGAGGTAAAAGATCTGAGCAAGGAAGATGGTAGCTTGGTGAACCATCTCTGGAGAAGATAAAACAAATTTTTCTCTCCTAAAAATTAGAATGAGAACATAAAGTGTAACAAGTTTTTATAGGCAGGTTGGCATTAGAAAAAAGAGGCATTTGAACTCATTTGAAAAATACATTGGCTTGTTCTGAAAGATAATCAGTACTTGGCTCCTTACAAAAATTTCTCTGACATCAAGCAAATCCACAGTTCATGTTTATCCACATAAAAGCAGAATCTATGTCTATAGGTTTAATATTACCTGGCAGTAAAGGTTCTCTCAAAATAGATGCTTATTTTAAAAAGCATAAATTCTTATTGGGTCTTCTACTTTCCTGTGTAGCCCTACCACTTAGCACAATGGTGCCTGACCTCTGCATCCATCTCCATTGTAGAAATGCACAAAGATGTTGGGTCAGTGTCTTTGATGTTTTACATCTGCTCAAGGTGCTTGCTCTTTTAAAGGAATTCTATTATCAGTGATTTTGCAAAGAAAAATGAAACTGTTGGGTCAAGAACTGTTTATCTAATTTATCTTTCATGATTATCTGGATATTTTAAAGGAAAGTGGGCTTGAAGGAAGAAGTAATAAGTATTTTGCTCTGAGCACAAGGCATATTTCATTCAAAATATACTTGGTTTTTAGCCAGGCTTTCCAGACTTTCATTTGTCTTTACTTAAATTCAAGAGTGTGACTGAAGCTAAAGGTCACTTTATTTACCAAAACCAAAATGTCAACAAATAAGCATTCTTTATCCTGCTTTTCTCAAATCAGCATGCAGAGGACAGGACACAATGCTCTAAGACCTTCTCCACAGAGATATTAAATGAAAGAATTAATCCATACAAAATGTGTTAATTCCTGGTCTACTTACCCACAGGAACAGAAAGGATAATGTATCAGGAATCAAAACCTGTGTTCTAAATAATCCAGAGCAGGAATCCATGGGAATAATTGTAATGATTCTGGAAGATCTGGCCTGAGAAGTAGGACACATTGGTTCCCAGGGCATCAGAGCGATCAAGTGCCTGTATATCTGTAGACAAACTGTTCTGACCCTCTGGCCCTCACATTTAACTTCCTGAAAATTGATGATAAAACTGTCTTTAAAAGTGATTGCTGTAAAATGAAACAGGACCCTGGAAATGGTGGGAATTAGATACACTACAAGAGCTAAAAAATATTATATACACCTGAATTTTAACAATAATGATTATGACAGTGTGATCATACTAAGTGTGGACACTTTTTTGGGAATATAACTGATTTACAATGTTATATTAGTTTCAGATGTACAACAAAGAGAATCAGTTATACATATGCATATATCCACTCTTTAGATTCTTTTCCTTATAAGTTACTACAGAGTATCAAGTAGAGTTTCCTCTGCTATACAGTAGATCCTTATTAGTTATCTATTTTATATATAGTAGTGAATATGGACACTTAAGATGAAGCTTCTGTGTCCTCGCACACATGGGGACACATCCATGAATTCTGCCATTCTGCAATCACTTTTTTGAAGCCTTATTATGTGCCATGCACTGTGATACATGCTGTGCAAGGCAGCAGTAATAAACTATAACACTGTTACAATGGGAATTAATGTTTAAATGAGAAATCAATGGGAAGTTGTATTAAAATGTGAACACTGTTGTGATATAAAGCCTAGGAATTTAGGGACCACCTAGGAGATACACTGAACTTAGACATCCATGAGGAAAACATCCAGCTGAAGGGATGGACTGTTTCAGGGATGGTTGCCTGTGTTCTTAGAAGTTGAGGTTCAATTCTTAAAGAAAGACTGATAAGTAACAGTTAAAGTACAACTTCCATTTTTTTGGCTTTTAGGAGAAATAATGACTAAATTTATTCTNATCCATGAGGAAAACATCCAGCTGAAGGGATGGACTGTTTCAGGGATGGTTGCCTGTGTTCTTAGAAGTTGAGGTTCAATTCTTAAAGAAAGACTGATAAGTAACAGTTAAAGTACAACTTCCATTTTTTTGGCTTTTAGGAGAAATAATGACTAAATTTATTCTATATTGTGATATAGCATTCTTAAAAACTGTATATTCTGAAAAATTGTGCATAAAAATATGTCTTGTGGAAAAAATTGAAACAATGCAGATCACTCTAAAAGCTATTATAAATAGAATGTTCATAAAACACAACTATAATCCTAATAAAAATAGCAGCTGCCAGGTGGTGCTAGTGGTAAAGAATTCACTTGCCAATGCAGGAGACATAAGAGACTCGGGTTCGACCCCTAAGTTGGGAAGATCCCCTGTAGGAGGAAATGGCAACCCATTCTAGTGTTCTTAAAGCATCTGGCTTTAAGGAGACCTGTGTTCAATTGCTGGGTCAGGAAGATCCCCTAGAGAAGGAAATGGCAACCCATTCCAGTATTCTTGCCTGGAAAATTTCATGGATGGAGGAGCCTGGTAGGCTACAGTCCCTGGGGTCACAAAGAATCAGACACGACTGAGCAACTTCACTTTCATTTTCTAGTATTCTTGCCTGGGAAATCCCATGGAAATCTCATAGCCTGATGGTCTAGAGTCCATGGGGTAGCAAAGAGTTGGACACGACTGAGCATCTGGGCATGCAAAGATGTATTAAATCCTTCAGAAACAAAAAGTGCTCTGGAAATGATAGGACTTTACCTTAAAAAAGTAAGAGACAAGTAGCCAAAGGGAACTTGTTTAAAAAAAAAAAAAATGCCTGAAAGACTGTATCACAAGGACGAGGTTAAAATACATACAAGTCAGGAAAATGTCCAAAATAGAATAGGCAGTCAATATGAGCCCTGGGAGGACAGTGGACGTGGCTGACAACAGGACCAGTTCCTCAACTGCTTGCTATGCTTAGCTGATAATTACCACAAAATTAGCTGACTAGGAAGTATCCCTTTTGAATAAATGTGACTTCTCCATTATGCTAACATCAGCCCCTTATTTGTCAAGTGCATATGAGCTGATTCACCTTATAAAAACTCCCATTGTTGCAGAAGAGATGAGATATTTATTAAAATATGATGATGGATTCTGAGGAGTTCTGCCCTCGGGCACATTATCTTGCTTGCCATACTTCCTCACACTTCATGTGAGGTGAATAAATATGTATTCCATGAATGGCTCTAAAATCTAGTACTCCTTGGTGGTATTGTGCAGGAAAAGCTAGTCTCACTGTGTCCACCTTTCCCAAGCTCCAGGTGCCTGGTACTTCAATCGCTTGTCAACACTCACTTACTTCTTATTCCTTTGTTAGGAAAGATGTATAATTTCTTTAATTTTAAGGGAAGTTGGAGATCAACTGCTACTTATTGATTGAGCACTGTATTATGCTTGCTGCTAAGTCACTTCAGTCGTGTCTGACTCTGTGAAACCCCATAGACATAAACCCACCAAACTCCCCCATCCCTGGGATTCTCCAAGCAAGAACACTGGAGTGGGTTGCCATTTCCTTTTCCACTTCCTGAAAGTGAAAAGTCAAAGCATAGTTGCTCTCTTAGAGACCCCATGGACTGCAGCCTATCAGGCTCCTCCATCCATGGAATTTTCCAGGCAAGAGTATTGGAGTGGGGTGCCATTGTCTTCTCTGGTTTTATGTTTAAATAAGCTATTTAATCCTAAGGGCCAAACAGTTTGCTAAGTTTTATAAGTTCAACCAAAAAATGAAAAAATAAAAAATAAACAATTGAAGTTCATGAGGATTGGGTACTTTGTCCAAAGACATGCTCAGGTAGGAGTGGTTGGGACTATTGCATAAATCTAAGTTTATCTTCCTCTCAACGTTTACACTCTCTTCCCCATCTCTTGCTAGTGCTAAATGATAGTAGTAGAAGGCTTGAAAGTGAAAGTGACTCAGTTGTGTCCAATTTTTGTGACCCCATGAACGATACAGTTCAGCTCAGTTCAGTCGGTCAGTCGTGCCCGACTCTTTGCAACACCATGGACTGCAGCACTCCAGGTATCCTTGTCCATCACCAACTCCTGGAGTTTCCTCAAACTCATGTCCATTGAGTCAGTGATGTCATCCAACCATCTCATCCTCTGTCATCCCCTTCTCCTCCTGCCTNCACATAGCGTTGAGTAGAGTTTCCTGTTAGTTATCCATCTTAAATATAGCAGTGTGTACCTGTCCATCCCGAACTCCCTATCTGTTCCTCCATCCTCCCCTCCCCACTGTTGCTGCAACCATAAGTTCATTCACTTAAGTCTGTCAGTGTGTTTTGGTTTTATAAATAAGTTAATTTGTATGTTTTTTAGATTCCTCATATAAGGGATGTCATTTGATGTTTCTACTTCTCTGTCTAACTTACTTCACTCAATATGACAATTTTTGTTGTTGTTCAGTTGCTCAGTTGTGACCGACTCTGTGACCCTATGGATTGCAGCACTCCAGACCTTACTGTCTCCCGGAGCCTACTCAAACTCATGTCCATGGAGTCTGTGATGCCATCTAACCATCTTGCCCTCTGTCGTCCCCTTCTCCTCCTGCCTTCAATCTTTCCCATCATCAGGGTCTTTTCTAACGACAATTTTAAGGTCCACATCCATATTGTTGCAAATGACATTATTTCATTCTTTTTGATGGTTGAGTAATATTCGATTGTAAATATGTATTGCCCCTCCTTTATGCATTCCTCTGTTAATGAACATTTAGGTTGCTTCCATATCTTGGCTGTTGTAAACCGTGCTTGCATTCCTTTTTATTGCCAAATAATATTCTATTATGGTATATTTTCTTTGTCCATCAGTTAATGTACACTTGAGTTGTTTCCACTTGGGAGCTATTGTGAATAATGCTACTTTTTAATTGAAAGATAATTACTTTACAGTATTGTGTTGGTTTCTGTGAAACATCAACATGAATTAGTCATAAGTATACATATGTCCCAACCTTTTAAACCTCCCTCCCACTTCCCTCTCAATCCCATCCCACTAGGTTGTTACAGACCCCCAGTTTGAGTTCCCTGAGTCATGTAGTAAATTCCCATTGGCTATCTATTTTACATATGGCAATGTATGTTTCCATGTTACACTCTCCATGCACCTCACTGTCTTCTTCCTCCCTCTTCACCATGTTGATAAGTCTGCTCTCTATGTCTGTGTCTCCACTGCTGCCCTGCAAATAATTTCATCAGTACCATCTTTGCATATTCTATGTATATATATGTGTGTGTGTGTGTGTGTGTGTGTGTGTGTGTGTTAGTATACAATATTTGCTTTTTCTCTCTGTATAAATAGGCTCTGTGTTCATCCATCTCATTAGAACTGACTCAAATTCATTCCATTTAAGGACTGAGAGATATTCCATTGTATGTATGTACCATAGCTTCTTTATCTACTCATCTGATGGTAGACATATAGGTTGGTTCCATGTGTTTGGTTCAGTTGCTTAGTCATATATCCAACTCTTTGTGACCCCATGGACTGCAGCATGCCAGGCTTCCCTGTCCATTACCAACACCCAGAACTTGCTCAAACTCAGGTTCATTGAGCCAGTGATGCCATCCAAAGATCTCATTCTCTGATGTCCCTTTCTCTTCCTGCCTTCAATATTTCCCAGAATCAGAGTCTTTTCCATTGAGTCAGCACTTCACATCAGGTGGCCAAAGTATTAGAATTTCAGCTTCAACATTAGTCTTTCCAAAGAATATTCAGGACTGATTTCCATTAGGATTGACTGGTTTGATCTCCTTGCAGTCCAAGGGACTCTCAAGAGTCATTTCCAACACCACAGTTCAAAAAGCATTAATTCTTCAGCACTCAGTTTTCTTTATAATCCATCTCTGACATCCATACATGATTAATGGAAAAATCATAGCTTTCACTATATGGACTTTTGTTGGCAAAGAAATTTCTCTGCTTTTTAATATACTGTCTAGGTTTGTCTAGCTTTTCTTTCCCCAAGCAGCAAGCATCTTTTAATTTCATGGCTGAAGCCTTCATCTGTAGTGATTTTGGAGCCCCCCCAAAATGATGTCTGTCAAGGGTTTCCATTGTTTCCCCATCTATTTGCCATGAAGTGGTGGGACTTGATGCTATGATCTGGCATTTTTTTCAATGTTGAGTTTTAAGCCAATTTTTTCACTCTCTTCTTTCACTTTCATCAAGAGCTCTTTAGTTCTTCTTCACTTTCTGCCATAAGGGTGGTGTCATCTGCATAGCTGAGCTTATTGAGATTTCTCCTGGTAATCTTGATTCCAGCTTGTGCTTCATCCAGCCTGGCATTTTGCATGATGTACTCTGCACGCAAGTTAAATTAGCAGGGTGACAGTATATAGCCTTGATTTACTTCTTTCCCAATTTGGAACCAGTCTGATTTTCCATGTCCAGTTCTAACTGTTGCTTCTTGACTTGCATGCAGATTTTTCAGGAGGGAGGTAAGGTGGTCTGATATTCTCATCTCTTTAAGAGTTTTCCACCGTATATTGTGATCCACACAAAGGCTTTGACATAATCAATAAAGCAGAAGTAGATGTTTTTCTAGAACTCTCTTGCTGTTTCTATGATTAGACAGATGTTGGCAATTTGATCTCTGATCCCTTGGCTTTCCTAATTCCACGTTGAACATCTGGAAGTTCTTGGTTCATGTACTGTTGAAGCCCGGCTTGGAGAATTTTGAGCTTTACTTTGCTAGTGTGTGAGATGAGTGCAATTGTGTGGTAGTTTGAACATTCTTTGGCACTGGTTTTCCTTGAGATTCAATGTGGATTTCATGTGCTAGCTATTGTAAATAGTGCTGCAATGAACATTAGGGTACATGTGAGTTTTTCAATTCTGCTTTCTTCAGGGTATATGCTTAGTAGTGGGATTGCTGGGTCATATGATTGTTATATTCATAGTTTGTTTTTTTTTTTAATGGACTCTGCATGCTTTTCTCCATAGTGTCTGCATATCAACGTACATTCCCACCAACAGTGCAAGTTCAGTTCAGTTCAGTCGCTCAGTCATGTCCGACTCTTTGCAACCCCATGAACTGCAGCATGCCAGGCCTCCCTGTCCATCACCAACTCCCAGAGGCCACCCAAACCCATGTCCATTGTGTTGGTGATGCCATTCAGCCATCTCATACTCTATCGTCCCCTTCTCCTCGTGCCCTCAATCCCTCCCAGCATCAGGGTCTTTTCAAATGAGTCAGCTCTTTGCATCAGGTGGCCAAAGTACTGGAGTTTCAGCTTAAGCATCAGTCCTTCCAATGAACACCCAGGACTGATCTCCTTTAGGATAGACTTGTTGGATCTCCTTGCAGTCCAAGGGTCTCTCAAGAGTCTTCTCCAACACCACAGTTCAAAAGCATCAATTCTTTTGCACTAAGCTTTCTTTATAGTCCAATTCTCACATTCATACATGACCACTGGAAAAACCATAGCCTTGACTAGACAGACCTTTGTTGGCAACGTAATGTCTCTACTTTTTAATATGCTGTCTAGGTTAGTCATTACTTTCTTTCCAAGGAGTAAGCGTCTTTTAATTTCATGGCTTCAATCACCATCTGCAATGATTTTGGAGCCCAGAAAAATAAAGTCAGCCACTATTTCTCCATCTATTTGCCATGAAGTGATGGGACTGGATGCCATGATCTTCGTTTTCTGAATGTTGAGCTTTTAACCCACTTTTTCACTCTCCTCTTTCACTTTCATCAAGAGGCTCTTTAGTTCTTCTTCACTTTCTGCCATAAGGGTGGTGTCATCTGCATATCTGAGGTTACTGATATTTCTCCCAGCAATCTTGATTCCAGTCTGTGTTTCCTCCAGCCCAGCATTTCTCATGATGTACTCTGCATATAAGTTTAATAAGCAGGATGACA
>SJYX01023030.1:0-12717 GCA_006410675.1 Oreotragus oreotragus | reverse complement strand
GAACTGATCTCCTTTAGGATGGACTGGTTGGATCTCCTTAGAGTCCAAGGGACTCTCAACAGTCTTCTCCAACACCACAGTTCAAAAGCATCAAGTCTTCAGTGCTCAGCTCTCTTTATAGTCCAACTCTCACATCCAAACATGACTACTGAAAAAACCAAAGCTTTGACGAGACGGACCTTTGTTGGCAAAGTAATATCTCTGCTTTTTAATATGCTATCTAGGTTGGTCATAACTTTCCTTCCAAAGGGTAAGCATCTTTAATTTCATGGCTGGAATCACCATCTGCTGTGATTTTGGAGCCCAAGAAAATAAAGTCTGTCACTACTTCCACTGTATCCGCATCTATTTGCCATGAAGTGATGTGATTGAATGCCATGATCTTAGTTTTCTGAATGTTGAGCTTTAAGCCAACTTTTCACTCTCCTCTTTCACTTTCATCAAAAGGCTCTTTAGTTCTTCACTTTCTGCCATAAGAGTGGTGTCATCAGCATATCTGAGGTTATTGAAATTTCTTCCAGCAGTCTTGATTCCAGTTTGTGCTTCATCCAGCCCAGTGTTTCTCATGATGTACTCTGCATATAAGTTAAATAAGCAAGATAACAATATACAGCCTTGACGTACTCCTTTTCCTATTTGGAACCAGTCTGTTGTCCCATGTACAGTTCTAACTGTTGCTTCCTGACCTGCATACAGATTTCTCAAGAGGCAGGTCAGGTGGTTTGGTATTCCCATCTCTTTCAGAATTTTCCACAGTTTGTTGTGATCCACACGGTCAAAGGCTTTGGCATAAACAATACAGCAGAAATAGATGTTTTTCTGAAACTCTCTTGCTTTTTTGATGATCCAGCAGATATTGGTAATTTGACTTCTCGTTCCTCTGTCTTTTCTAAACCCAGCTTGAACATCTGGATGTTCACAATTCATGTATTGTTTTAGCCTGGCTTGGAGAATTTTGAGCATTACTTTGCTAGCATGTGAGATGAGTGCAAATGTGTGGTAGTTAAGTCCATTGAATTCTCCATGCCAGAATATTGGAGTGGGTAACCTTTCCCTTCTCTAGAGGATCTTCCCAACCCAAGGATCAAACGCAGGACTTCTGCATCGCAGGCAGATTCTTTACCAGCTGAGCCACTTGGGAAGCTTAAGAATACTGCAGTGGGTAACCTAACCCTTCTCCAGCAGATCTTCCAGAGCCAGGAGTCAAACTGGGGTCTCCTGCATCACAGGCGGATTCCTTACTGATCTATCAGGGAAGTCTTATTCACATCTATGTAATGTGTTTTCTTACAGAAACAAAAATCTTCACCTTAAGTGGTAAAGATTTATATTAAAATATTATTAATCTTCTCTGATTAGATAAAAGGGAATGTTGTTCTTTCTTAAATTTCACATATATAGTTCCACTTAAAACAATCTGAGAAATAGATGTCTAGAGCCTTCAGTTTAAGTGGACTCTATGCCATTAATTCTTGATTCAGCTCCCAAATAGAGCTGGTAAAACTTATTATATTAATAGAAATAGAAATGGTTGATCTCAATTTTTAAGACCTTTAAGAAACATTGAAGGGTTTTTGGATTTCTGTCTAGTCATATATATTTTTATAAACACCCTAGAATTTTGATAGTACTTTTTTTTTTTCAAACACTGGAAATATAATTGAAAGGATCAATTCATTGTTTAGTACAGTATGTGTCTTAACTCATAAAAGAGTCCAAATAAAATAACCTCAGTTTTCTTGCCCAAAGAAAGAAATTTCTTTTCTTTAAAAGAAATTTGCTCCACAGTTGGGTTCTGACTCCAAATTCTGTCAATCTTGTTGACAAAACGATTTTCTTTTAATCTATTGTGTGTAAGTTCTGATCTTACTTCCCTAATAATTCCCTTATTTGCTTGCAGTCATAATTGATTTTGCTTTCAGTTCAGTAACTCATTCAATGGTTCTGTGTACTGGGAATATGTTGGTAGAAACAAAACATAACAAAAGCTGGTTTATGTTTTCTTGTATTATATATTCTGGTGGAGGAAAAGTTTTAGGGAGAATTTATAAGCAATAAAAAGTTAATTTCAGATTTGTTTTATAAAACTGATAATTAGTTTTATTCAGAGGGACAGTTCAAATCCATCACTAAATAATAAAAAAATATATTTTTCTTTTCTACATATTAGCAAGTTAATGTAATTTAAAAATATTATACATGTTCAGTTACTGTATTTACCTGACTAGCCCTTACTAGGACTCTTGTCTTATAGAGAACAGGGGTCTCAAGAAATGAGACACACTTTCTCTAGGGTATAAAAAGTACAAGGGTTTCCCAGGTGGCACTAGTGGTAAAGAACCTGCCTGCCAATGCAAGAGACATAAGAGATGTGGGTTCAGTCCCTGGGTTGAGAAGATCCCTGGGGGAGGGCATGGCAACTCACTCCAGTATTCTTGGCTGGAGGCTACAGTTTATAGGGTCATGAAAAGTCAGACACATCTGAAGGGACTTAGCACACACTCACACACACAAAAGTTACAAAGTATCAGGTGAAATGCTAGAGTCCCTGGCATGGTGCTAGAAGCAAACAACTTCCTTTAGCCATGTGGGTGGGCACTATGACAGGGCGATTGTCTTGGAGCGTCTCTGGTTAATTGTACTTTACAAAAATGACCATAACAATATATTGCTGCTACTGCTGCTAAGTTGCTTCAGTCATGTCTGACTCTGTGCAACCCCATAGATGGCAGCCCACCAGGCTCCGCTGTCCCTGGGATTCTCCAGGCAAGAACACTGGAGTGGGTTGCCATTTCCTTCTCCAATGCATGAACGTGAAAAGTGAAAGTGAAGTCGCTCTGTTGTGTCCAACTCCTAGCGACCCCATGGACTGCAGCCTACCAGGCCCCTCTGTCCATTGGATTTTCCAGGCAAGAGTACTGGAGTGGGGTGCCATTGCCTTCTCCATAGCAATATATTGGGTGTTACAAAAATTTTTCAGACTCTTCTGAGCAAAAGGTGAATTCTGAATGTTGTTCCTTTAAAAAAGGAATCACATGTGGTGACATGCTTTGTGTGGTAGAAGTGACACTTCAGGGATTTCATGGCTAACAAAAGTTACAACAGCTTTTAGCTGCTTCTCCTTCTCTTTGGGAATCTGAAACTTGAGATACATGAGCTGACGTATAGGTGTCCATCTGGTGTGGTTTCCATATTTAAGAAGCCACATGGCAATAGATAAAGATGTCCGAGTAACCCTCAAATTTCAGTACCTGATCATTTGAGTCTTAGTGTCAGTCTCCAGAAACACAAATGAACAAACCAACCTCAGCCTTCTGGCTGCCCTAGCTCATGCCATGTAGAACAGAGATGAGCTATCTCTATAGAGTCTTGCTTAAATTACAGATAAGTGAGCAAACAAAATGCCATTGTTTCAAACTATTCAGATTTGTGGTGGTTTATTACGCAGTGCTGCAACTGAAACACTTACATATGTATAAATCAAGAGATAGTACCATGGACATGTTACAGAAACTTAATGTGTCCTACATAACTCAGAGGGACAGTTGAGAGACTTGCCCTGACTATTGAATGTGTTGACTCTTAAATACACAAAAAATGCACCTCAAACAGATTTCTAGAACCCTTTTTTGTTCCACTGAATAATTGTATTTAATAATAGAAAAGTCAGAAGTAGTAAATACATATTTGCTTTTAAATCATTGTCTTTGTGGCATTTTCTGGGTAAAGTTCAAGCAAAACACTGGTATTTTTTAAAGAGTTTTGCTCTATATATTATAAAGTGATTACAAGCAAAAAAGGAAACTGAATATGGAAAATTGAAGTATTTGGCTGTAATTTTTGCCCACCTTTAACCCATATTCTCTGTCATATAACTTTACAGTGCCAGCCCATTATGGACAAGCTCCACCTCATCTCTTGAATTTGAACTTGGCCTTATGACTCATGATCAGTGGATGTTAGTTAGTAGACTTGAAACCATGAAAAGGCTTATAAACAACTTTATATAATCTGTTTGTGCATTTGTGTCTCTGTTAATTCCATTAAAACATGCCTGAGGTTACATATAGGAGGTTGGAGTCACATGCAGTAGAGTGGAAAATACCAGTAGCCTAGTCTCCCAAGAAAGGACCATCTAAATCAACTGACCAACCCAGATGTAGAACTGAGGCAGGCAGAAATTGAAAACAACACCCAACCAAGGTCAATATAAATCTCTTTCTCTTAGACTCATGAGATTATTAAAAGCATATTGTTAAAACTTGCCAAGTTTCTGCATGGTTATTATAAAGCACTGACAGTGAATATAGCTTATATTTAATTTCAACAAATGACTTTAACATTACAATAGGAAAGAAAGTTACACATGTGTAAGAATGGAATTTTTACTTGACTAATAATTTGACAATTCCTTTTTGGTGTCTATATTTGTAGTTCAGACACTTTAAAATGTCTTGTAGTGACATAAGAAGTACAAGGTTGTCTGAGAAAGAATAATTAACTCAGGATTGCAGTGTGCAAAAGATTACAGGAAAAGGTGAAATGCAACAGAATATGAAGTAATGGGAGCAACCACTAAAAAAACTAAAAAGAGAGGTATAACTGATATGCTAAGAAAAGAGAGAAAGTGAAATCATATAAAATGATCATTTAAGACCAAAAAAGGTGATTGTGCTGAGGATTGTGGCTGTGCGGGCGCCAGAGGTAAGGTGCAGAGACTGGATGGTCACTGCTCTTCTCTGTCCACCCTCCAGTGCCCAGCCTGGTTAGGGTTAGGTAGTGAGAGACTTGTGGAGGACCTGGGCCTGGTCTTCTCCTTTTGTCCTTGGGTGTCAGGCGAGATGCAGAGTTGACTACCTACACTGACCTTCACTGTCCCAGAAACCCTGGTTATCTCCAAGGTGAAGATCAAAAAAGTCCATTCACATCAACTCAAAGAATAGGCCTTGAAATGTGTGTTTTGTGCCAATGATATCACAAATATTATTTATAATTAGGCTGTGGAAAATTCTGAAAGAGATGGGAATACCAGACCACCTAACCTGCCTCTTGAGAAATCTGTATGCAGGTCAGGAAGCAACAGTTAGAACTGGACATGGAACAACAGACTGGTTCCAAATAGGAAAAGGAGTACGTCAAGGCTGTATATTGTCTCCCTGCTTATTTAACTTATATGCAGAGTACATCATGAGAAACGCTGGACTGGAAGAAACACAAGCTGGAATCAAGATTGCCGGGAGAAATATCAATAACCTCAGATATGCTGATGACACCACCCTTATGGCAGAAAGTGAGGAGGAGCTAAAAAGCCTCTTGATGAAAGTGAAGGAGGAGAGTGAAAAAGTTGGCTTAAAGCTCAACATTCAGAAAACGAAGATCATGGCATCCGGTCCCATCACTTCATGGGAAATAGATGGGGAAACAGTGGAAACAGTGTCAGACTTTATTTTTTGGGGCTCCAAAATCACTGCAGATGGTGACTGCAGCCATGAAATTAAAAGACGCTTACTCCTTGGAAGAAAAGTTATGACCAACCTGGATAGTATATTCAAAAGCAGAGACATTACTTTGCCGACTAAGGTCCGCCTAGTCAAGGCTATGGTTTTTCCTGTGGTCATGTATGGATGTGAAAGTTGGACTGTGAAGAAAGCTGAGCGCCGAAGAATTGATGCTTTTGAACTGTGGTGTTGGAGAAGACTCTTGAGAGTCCCTTGGACTGCAAGGAGATCCAACCAGTCCATTCTGAAGGAGATCAACCCTGGGATTTCTTTGGAAGGAATGATGCTAAAGCTGAAACTCCAGTACTTTGGCCACCTCATGCGAAGAGTTGACTCATTGGAAAAGACTCTGATGCTGGGAGGGATTGGGGGCGGGAGGAGAAAGGAACGACCGAGGATGAGATGGCTGGATGGCATCACGGACTTGATGGAGGTGAGTCTGAGTGAACTCCGGCAGATGGTGATGGACAGGGAGGCCTGGCGTGCTGCGATTCATGGGGTCGCAAAGAGTCGGACATGACTGAGCGACTGAACTGAACTTGGTAGTCCTGAGAAAGGATGCTTTCTACTGTCTGTATCTGGCTTGGAGTTCCTGTATATTTTTCATTATAACGTTCTGTTGGGGTGAATCAAATGAATCACCATTTTCACTTCACTTCATATCCTGGGATGTCTGAGAAGGCTTAGTGTCTAAAAACAGTTGAGTGCAAATAGGTAGTTTTATGATAAGTATTAATTAAAACTAGATAACGTTATTTTGGGCTTTCCAGGTGGCAAAATTGTAGAGAATCGGTCTACCAATGCAGGAGACATGAGTTCGATTCCTGGATCAAGAAGATCCCCTGAAGTAGGAAAGGACAACCCACTCCAGTATTCTTGCCTGGGAAATCCCATGGACAGAGAAGCCTGGAGGGCAAGCTCCTCTGCCCATGGGGTGATAAAGAGTCGGACATGACTGAATGACTGAACAGACGCATTGTTTCTTAAACCTTTAAGCTATTTAAACAACAGTGAATACCTGCTGGACATGTCATGGTCTGTTATAGGAATATTAATGATTCTTTGAATCTCAACCATGCTGTTAAAAGGCTTACAAAATTTCCTAAAAATGACAAACTCTCATTTAATATATACAAGAGTATTCCAAGGATTAATAAGTCAAAGGAGGTTTTTAGGAACTATACCAATACTTTGATTACCTAGGCAAATTGTCGTTACAGGCATATCTTAGTGACTCCTCTTTGAATTTGATCTCAGCTGGTATGGGATCGTCTGTCCAGGGAGAGAGTGGAACCCTTTCAGTGGTCGGTGAAGAGTATCAATATCCCTTGCAGTGTTGTGCTTATATGCCAAGAGGCTGCAATGAAGATCAATTCATTGAAAAAAGCTTTGTACCCAAATCAAATGTCAAGTCCATGGCTTATCCCACCATTATGGCCACTGGAGTTGCAGAGTTAGCCTTGAAAGATTCTAATTGGCGTCTTCAGTCAGAAGCTGATTGTGTGTTGCAATTGGCAAGGGAATGGTTCCTCTTGGAGTTATTTCTGAAACTGCTGTGATGTTTCAAACAAAAGGCTACAATAAAGTCAGCCCATTCTTTGTCCCTCAGTCTCTGATCAATATGGCAGCAGGCCAGGTCATCATTCAATATAAAGTCAAGGGCCCCAATAAAGCATTACTCACAGCCTATACCACAGAAATTTATGCAGTGGGAGACTCTTAGATTTGTAACACATGACTACTGATGTGATGGTGACTGGAGGTACAGATTCTCGCATCAGCCATTTATCACTTGCTGGATTTTCCAGAGCCTGGGCTCTGATCCTAAGTCAGCATGTCGACCATTTAATCCAGAGATGGCTTTGTAATGGGAGGAGGTGCACTGTGCTGGTGGTAGAAGAAAGGAGCAGGCTGTACAAAGAGGGGGCTGGATTTACGCAGACATCTTGAGCTATGGACTCTCAGGTGATGCCGGTCACATGACTGCCCCCAGTCCTGGAGGAGAGGTGCTTTAAGGTGTATGGCTGCTGCTGTAACAGATGCAGGTGTATAACCTGAAGAGATATCCTGTATCAACGTGTATGATACTTCCACACTGTTGGGAGACACTGCCAAAAACAAAGCCATCAACACCTTTTCAAAGGCCGTGCATACTCCCTTGCCATTTCCTTCACCAACGGAGCCATGGGACACCTGCTGGGGGTTGCCGGGGACACTGAGGAAGATTACCACCCTGGCTTGCTGTTATAGAAAACTGCCATCTACTTTAAACCTGGACTGTACAGAATCACAATTTGGTCTTAGTTACGTTCCATTCAAGGCATGCACAATCCCCATTATCTACATCCTGCACCAGAGTGGTACATTTGGTACAACTGATGAACCTGCAATGACACATTGTTATCATACAAAATCCATAGTTTACATTTGGTTTCACTCTATGTTGTGTACTCTTTGAGTGTGGACAAATGTATAATGAAATGTATTCACCGTGATAAAATCATACAAAGTGCTTTTACCATCCTAAAAGTTCTCTGTGCTCTGCCTGTTCTATCCTCCCTTCCCTTTAACCCCAGGCAACCAGAGCTCTTTTTTTTTCACTGTTTCTATAGTTTTGTCTTTTACAGATATCATCTAGCTGGAATCATATAGAATGTAGACTTTCAGATTGCATTCTTGCACTTAGTAATATGCATTTGCAATTCCTCCGTGTCTTTTTATGGACAGATTTTTTTTTTTTTTTTTTTGATGCTAACTAACATTTCATTTTATGTGATGCACCACAGTGTATTCATGTTTCTACTGAAGAATGTTTAAAGTAGATCCAAGATTTTGTAATTATGAATAAGGCTGCTATAAAACATCCATATGCAGTTTTTTGATGGAGGTAATGTATAGTTCACAAAATACTGATGACTGCTATTGAATAATATGATAAGAGTATGCTTAGTTTTCAAAGAAACTACTAAATTGTGTTCCAAAGTGGCTGTATTATTTTGCATTTTGGCAAGAACAATAAGTGAGAAGTTATTCTCATTTATTTACCAGCAACAAATGAGAATTTCTATTGCTCCATATCCTCGTCAGCATTTGGTGCTCTCAGTGTTTTGGCTACTCTAATACTCTAATAGACACATAAGAGTTTCTCTCTGTCTCTCTCTCTCTCTCTCTTTTTTTTCTTTGTTAATTTGCAATTCTCTAAGCTGAGCGCCAAAGAATTGATGCTTTTGAGCTGTGGTGTTGGAGAAGACTCCTGAGAGTCCCTTGGACTGCAAGGAGATCCAACCAGTCCATTCTGAAGGAGATCAGACCTGGGATTTCTTTGGAAGGAATGATGCTAAAGCTGAAACTCCAGTACTCTGGCCACCTCATGCAAAGAGTTGACTCACTGGAAAAGATTCTGATGCTGGGAGGGATTGGGGGCAGGAGGAGAAGGGAACGACAGAGGATAAGATGGCTGGATGGCATCAAGACTGACTCAATGGATGTGAGCCTGAGTTTACTCTGGGAGTTGGTGATGGACAGGGAGGCCTGGCGTGCCGTAACTCATGGGGTCACAAAGAGTCGGACACGACTGAGCGACTGAAATGAACTGAATAACATATGATGTTGAGCATCTTTTCATGTGTCTATTTACCAAAGGTATGCTTTCTTTGGGAGGTGTCTGATCAGGTATTTGTCTATTTTTAAATCAGGATGTTAGTTTTTTGGGGGTGGGGATTGTGGCTAGTGGCTAGTCTTCTCATTTTCATGACATTATCTTTCTCAGAGCAGAAGTTTTTAACTTTAGTGAAATCCAGCTTATCAATTGTTTCTTTCATTTTGCCTTTGGTGTTGCGACTTCATTTTTTAGCAAGTGTTTCTCAGCCCAGAATTAAGTGGAAAGTTGAATCAATATGGTTTAAATTCTTGTTATAAAATAGCTTTTTGTGTGGGAAAATGAGAACTAAAGAGGTTTCAAAGGAAATAAGAATTATAATAAACATTCATTTAATATGTGTAAAGTTTCTGGAAAACACCTAAGACCTTAACATTTAATATTTGATTTAATCCACACCACATTTATAGATACATGGTCCTATAATGTAACAGTCATTTTACAAATTAGAAATGTGAAACTAAGAGAGATCCATTGCATTCCCAAGGACAGGTAGCTGGCTACTGTTACAGCCAAGATTTAAACACAGAAAGATCCAGGACAGGATTCTGTAACACCATCATATTTATTCACTTCACTAATTCAAGAATGCTTCTGGAGAGCAGTGTGCAAGTGTTCAAGCTCACAAGTGGATTTGGTTATAAATGCAAGAAAGGGTTTCAGTGGTTTGAGAAAATGAAGCAAAAGTCTTTTTCAGTATTTTTAGAGCCAAGTTCCTTGGCACCTCTCTCTCTCTCCTTTCATACCTTTTTATCATTTCATTATTACGAGCCTTGGATAATCATTAATTATGTACCATCAATTATGCTTATAATATCATTCCCAATAGATACAATATCTGATTGATTTGACTAAAATAACCCCCTTGTTTGGTTGTCAGTTTTCATAAATTCACATGCAATGAGGTGTTGCACAGTGATTCATTAGGAGTTGAAAACAGCAGCAACAACCTGAACAACAGGAGGCACAGGCTCAAAAATAACTGTCATTTTCATCTGGAAAGGAATTCCATGAAAACTGATTTTCCTTTGTCTAAAATTGTGATGAGGAGATTGAGCATTTACGCTACCATAGACCTCATAGGGCGCTACTACCAGGGAACACAAAACCAGGACCACTGGCAAAACACTGTCCTCCAAGTAATTAAAACTCGCTCCTATGTTGGGCCAAGGCTTTGATGGCAGGGTGATGGGTTCCCATGCTGGTGTTCTCATTACAGGGCTGACAATTTACCCACAAGGCCAGGGAGTTCAATGAGCCACTTTCCCTTACTGACTGAAAGTGAGATTTCTGTTGAAGATGAATGAGGTGAATGGACAAATTTACTCTGTTTCTCTTTGTTTCTTTAATGACAACAATTTCACATGCCTACTATATACTAGGCATGCATTAGGAATCATACACAATTTATGCACATTGAATATTCACAATAATCTTAAGTTTATGATGATAACGTATTTCCATAGATACAAACTTTACAAGTGGCAAAGCACTAGAATCTCTGACAAGATCTTAAGTCTAATGGACTCAGATCCCTCCTATATTATCTTCCAGAACCTAAGCGAAACTATTTAACTAGGACCTAGAAGAGCCTAGAGATATTGTTATTCATGTATGGGACAGATATGTCTTAAAAGTATATTAAAATAGTTTCTTCCATTTCTAGTGGGGCTGCATTACTTAAGCCACTACTGGTCCAGAGACAATTTCGAACAAAGCATGGTTACACAATATATTTTCTGGAGCTTTTTTCTTGTTATACTTGAATACATTTGATATCCTTATTCTACATTTCTGAAGAACATCAAAGCTATGGTGAATAACATAGTCTCTATGGCATTTTTGGAATATAAGTAATATTTCCATTCCCATTTTACAGATGTGAAAATTCAGAAATTTACTTGCCCATAGTTGCAAAAGGACTTGACCTCTAACCTTATTCCTCTGTATCTCTGATTTCAGGTAATCATTGTACCACAATGGCCCCTTACTTTTCAGAATATTTATACAACACTTACAGAATGCAGTGAGTGTCACAAATAAAGATACTTTTCTATGAAGTCCCTTACCCTATTAGACATATGGTCCCTGAGTCCCACACTATTACGATCCAGAAAAATAATTATTGTTTATTTTTCTGTCTTCTCTACTCTAGAGATCAGGTGCTGAATGCTGGGAAATCTCTAGCTTCTAGTCTCATTTACATCAGACTAATTTCCCAATATACACCAACAATCACAATAACTTAAAAGTTAATAAAAGTCCACTAAATTTAGGTCCTTAGTATGTTTGAAGGAATAACAGTATGCATTAAAAAAGAACAAGAAGTAGTAACAAAACAAAATAAATGGATATGTATCAAGTACTGATGAGTATAAAAAGTAACCAAGAGGAAATTTAGAAAGAAAATATATGCAATCATTAAAATAATAGTATCCTCAACAGCTGGAATAACAACTAGCTTAGGCATAATTACAGAGAATATTAGTATATTTGTAAATTGGAAAAAAATACTAAGGCAGTTATTAATAAAGAAATACCTATATAAGTGTAAAAAATTTTAAGATGAAGAAATTAACAAAGTATGATGAGGAACCAAACATAACAGAAGTTCAATGGTGTATCTTTAAATTCTTTCTTTGATGCTATTAGTTGGGGAACAGGTGTGTTCAATCATCTATGTTGATGAGGGAAAAAGAAAATAATAGACTGTAAATCTTTTTTGTGGCCACATAAGAGCGAAGCATGCAAGATCTCATTTCCCTTATCAGGGATTAAACTTGTTTCCCCTTCAGTAGAAGCACAGAGTCTTAACCATTAGACTGCCAGGAAAGTTCTTAGATGGAGAATCTTAATAAAAAGCAAAAGTTTGGAGTCAGNACTGTGAATCTTTTTTGTGGCCACATAAGAGCGAAGCATGCAAGATCTCATTTCCCTTATCAGGGATTAAACTTGTTTCCCCTTCAGTAGAAGCACAGAGTCTTAACCATTAGACTGCCAGGAAAGTTCTTAGATGGAGAATCTTAATAAAAAGCAAAAGTTTGGAGTCAGTTGGAGTCTCTTTTCTTAATACTCTTTTTAATACTTTTGGATATATAAATAAGTCAATATGCTATTTCAGTGTTTTGTAGCCTTTATTTGATTATTAAAATCTCTTTATGCAGAACTGCTAATTTTAAACACAAGGCTGGAGATTAAACCACAGAATTTTCCCCATTCTTGATGATGCCATAGTGGTTCCAGAAATAGACATCCTCTTTGCTGGTTTTTTGAGGTATAACTATCATAGCAATATGAAAATGAGGCTCTGGTTGATGTGATTTTTCTAATACAAAGAGAGTGGAAAGGATGTGAGTTGAATAACAAAACCTCACTAGCTGAAGTGTTTGCTTTGGGAAATGAAATACTTTTCTTTGTCCAGGATGAGTGCTCATATGCAGTGTGAGAGAACTGTAAGTTCAGTTCAGTTTAGTTCGGTTGCTCAGTTGTGTCTGACTCTTTCTGACCCCATGGACTGCAGCACATGAGGCCTCCCTGTCCATCACCAACTCCCAGAGTTTA
>SJYX01023029.1:6437-20202 GCA_006410675.1 Oreotragus oreotragus | reverse complement strand
CTGTGGCCACTGCTGAGTTTTCCAAATTTGCTGGCATATTGAGTGCAGCACTTTCACAGCATCATCTTTCAGGATTTGAAATAGCTCCACTGGAATTCCATCACCTCCACTAGCTTTGTTCATAGTGTAATAAGCTCAATTCTGATCTTAAGTATGTACCTAACAGAATTTCATGCTCATAAGTATCAAATAATACATATAACAGTGTTCATATAGCCCAGCCCTGGAAACAGCCCATACATTTACCAGTACTACACAGCAATGAGAATGAATAAACTATAGTACACACAGTAGCATGGGTGTATCCCAGGAAGATAATGTTGACAAAAAGAGCCAGACACAGAATATGTCATGCTGTTGAAGAAGGCAAAGCCAAACTATACTGTTAGAATTTGAAAAAATGCTTCCTTTTGAGATACAGGTTTTGCCTAGTAGGAAGGCCAGTGTGGCCTCCTGAGGTTCTTTTTGTTGAGCTGAGTGAAAAAACTGAGTAAAATTAATTGAGTTCTAGGTCAGATACTCTCTTCTCTGTAGAACCTTCTCTAATTCCCTGGACAAAGTCAGTTCCTCCATCTTCTCTGACCCAGTATTAGAATAATTATATTGTTAATTATATCGTAATTATTACATTTTTCAAGGGAAGGAAGTCATTTTTTTTTATTAATTTAAGTATCTTGACTTGTGTATAGTAAGTTCCCTGGGAATATTTTCTGATGAAATAGTGCCTAGTCACTCTAGTATCTGACTCTTTGCTGCCCCATGGACTGTAGCCTGCCAGGCTCCTCTGTCCATGGGATTCTCCAGACACGAATACTAAAGTGGGTTGCCATGCTCTCCTCCAGAGGATCTTCCTGACCCAGGGATTGAACCCACGTCTCTTACATCTCCTGCATTGGCAGGCGGATTCTTTACCACTAGCACTACCCGGGAAGCCCATTTTCTGATGAAAGGAATGAGTAAATGTAGGAACTTATAATGAACAAATAAGCCAACAGCTTCTGTCTTCCAGTACTGTACCTTCTTCATTGCCTTTCTCTAGACGAGCATCGAGAGAGTACCTCGTATTGTGTCTGGAGAGTCAAGGTTTGTTGGCACCTGTTTGTCATTAGAGAAGAAAGGTGTTGAGGTGTTTAGGTAACCTGGTGATCTCAGACAGGAAATGGAAAGAGATTGGATTCCTGAGTTTTAGTAACCCTGTAAAGCTAAAGGAACAGCAGTGTCTCTGCCTTCTGGTTATGCGTGGCTGTAGGGAATAGTATGTGATTTGGCTTATTCAATAGACCCTGCCAAGAATATTTTCTCCACAAGTTTATGGAAGTTATCTGCTACCATTAAAAATCTGTTTGCTTTGTTGGGTGTTTTCCCCACACAAAAATTCTGTTAAACCAAGGTATTATAACTTAACAGAGTTCTCTTTGTTCCTTTCAATTTTGAAAATTTCAATAAACATAAACTTAGAAAGGGTAAGAAAACCTTACTAAAGGGAGCTTACTAAGCAAACTGTGTAGACCCAACGAAGGAAATTCCTTCCAAGTTCATCCTTACTGGAAATGCCTGGACCTCAGTGAAGATTTTAGCTGAGTTCCAAATGATGAGTCTAAATTTCTGTGCCAGATTTTATTAAGGAACCCAGGATAGCATCTGTTCACTTTGAAAAGAATTTTGGCAATTCAGCAGTGTCTTAAAATTCTAAATGTATATTTTGATTAACACATTTTTATTGGCACATATAGTCATTTCCTTTTGGCTAACATTACTGTGAATGTGTGTCTTTCTGTAGCTGTGGTGCTCCCATTCAAGTTTCTGAGGTGAAGCTGCTTTCCTTTTCATCAGGGCAACTAACCGTTTTCCTCCCTGCTGAGGTGAAGGCCATAGGGACAGAGAAGGATCATGTCCTGCCTCTGCAGGAGCTGGCCATGAGGACTCTACATCACACCTACCACGCTTCTCTAAAAGGTACATGGGACCTCTCTTTTCTTTTTTCCCCTACTTCTTACTCAGTGAGCTTAGGGATTGTGTTTTATGCTCTTTTGATGTTCACTTTCAAAATTGTGGTAAGATGTACCCAACATAAAACTTACCACCTTTACATGCTCAGTTCAGTGGCATTAAGTACATTTGCTCAGTTGTGCAATGGGACATGGTTTGTAAGAGAAAAGTTTACTATTTTGTCAATACTGATCCCTTCATCAACCCCTACAGACACAGAGAAGCGTTCACTAGATATGGTGTTCAGTCAAAAGAACAGGTTACATGTTAAACTATGTGGTTGAAATTGAAAGAAATTGGTTTTGGGGAACACATATTTGGTAGAAGTGAGAAGACTGGCATTGGTACTTTCTCCCATAAGAAAAAATGTGCAAAGATCTTACCCCTAAAGCAAAGTTGGTACTTCTTCCAACATAGCAGGCTTTTGCCTTGCACCCTCCTCACATCTGAGAAATTTATATATGTAAAGGAAAATTAATTCCAGGACCCTGGGGCAGTGTTACCACAGGATGCCAACTCTTGGTTTGGAAAGTCTTTAGTAGTGTATATATGTCTTAGGTGATGTGGAGTGGACCTGAGATGCTTTAAAAAAGCACTGCTGCTGGTGCTGCTAAGTCACTTCAGTCGTGTCCAACTCTCTGCGACCCCATAGACGGCAGCCCACCAGGCTCCCCTGTCCCTGGGTTTCTCCAGGCAAGAACACTGGAGTGGGTTGCCTTCCTTCTCCAATGCATCAAAGTGAAAAGTGAAAGTGAAGTTGCTCAGTCGTGTCCGACTCTTAGTGACCCCATGGACTACAGCCTACCAGGCTCCTCCATCCATGGGATTTTCCAGGCAGGAGTACTGGAGTGGGGTACCATTGCCTTCTCCTAAAAAAAAAAAAAAAAAAAGCACTAGGAAATGTTAATGAGAAAATAAATTTCAAGTGTTTTTAAAACTGCTAAATGTTTTNTAACTCACATTGCTAACTGAAAGTATGTGGCTGAACATTGTGTGTGTGTTTCTGTTTTGAATTTCTAACACTTCCAAATGGCATTCTCTTGCCACTCTGTTTCTTGGCACAGTGCCTTGAATTTGCAAAGAATGTTAACTAAATAAAAAACTCCATACTGGTAGTTTAAAAAAGAATACCAGACAATTAAAAATAGGACATGAAATGAAAAATCCTCCATTAGCCCTGCCTCAGCTTATAGATTTTCTAAATTTAGGATCTAAGTTCGCATTTTTCAAAGTTGAAAAAAAAAGGTGCCATAATACCTCACTTATCCTCAAATGTGGTATTTTGGGTTAGTACATTTTTCAGGAAAACTTGTTACCCCTATCCAGTCCCAGAAGTGTTTCCTTTATAATCATTTTTGTAGAATGAGAGCAAGCGTGGGCAGGGTACTGCACCTCTCAGAGCCTCAGAATGGAGCTGGAACAGCCTGCTGGGCAGGGCATCTGAGGATCAGCAGACGATGAAGGCAGACACCTGGCACATAATGGGTGCTCAGCAAATGGTAGTTACCTTTCCATCTCTCTACCCACTCCTTCCCCAACTGCATTTGTCTTTTTTCTTACCTGAATAATCCTGTTTTGCTATACTTTCAGTTCCCGTTTCAACTTTCTGTATTTTTAGTTTCCTGCTTCTTTACCGTGCCTGCCTCCAGAAGTCCTCCTCCAAACCTTGCTAATTTCCTCCTTCTGATCAGAAAGGATGGAGTCAGGATTTGAGTGTTAACTACATGAGTAATATTAACAAATGAAATAGGCACATCTGTAAGAAGCAGTAGGGAATATATTGATCAAGTCACCGGCCATGATTCTGACTCCTTCCCTGGGAGATCTTGGGCAAATTGACGTAACATTTCTGAGCTTCATCTTTTCATCAGTAAAATGAACTTAGTAATCCTATCTATTTAAAAGATCATTGTGGACCCGTGCGAACATGGCACTGCGTGCGGTGCGTAGCGTGTGGGCCGCAGTCGGCAGCCTGCGCGCCATCTCGGCACCGAGCGTGCCCTGCTCGCCGCGGCCCTGGGGACTGCGAGCGGTGCCGTCCGGGCGCTGCGCACCGGCCCTGCTTTGCTGTCGGTGCAGAAATTCACAGAAAAACATGAATGGGTAACAACAGAAAATGGTNATATTTTGAGAACTGCTCATCTATACTAGTTGTTCTCAATCTTGCCTACATGCTAGAGACCCCAGACTTCACCCCAATTTATCTATCAGCATCTTTGGGTCACAGGCATCAATATTTTTTATGCCCCCTAGGTGATTCCAATGTGCAGTTAGATATGATAAACATGCTTTAAATTCTGAGAACCACAGACCTACATAATAAAAGTCTTTCAGGTGACTGTGAGGACAAGTGTACATTTCCCCTCTGTTGCACAGTGGAAGCACCTGATGAATCCTTTCCAAGTTACCCTGTCTTGTCTCTCCTCACACCCTTACTCCACGTGACACACAGCAAGGTGAGGCTGCAGCCACCTCAAAGTAAATCTCAATCTGTCTTGATAATAGTCCTTGACAGTGAGCCATTTAGGCTGGCTACATGATCCAGTTCCACTCCAGTACTCTTGCCTGGAAAATCCCATGGACGGAGGAGCCAGGTAGGCTGCAGTCCATGGGGTTTCTAAGAGTCAGGCACCACTGAGCAACTTCACTTTCATGCATTGGAGAAGGAAATGGCAACCCACTCCAGTATTCTTGCCTGGAGAATCCCAGGGACAGAGGAGCCTAGTGGGCTGCCGTCTGTGGGGTCACACAGAGTCAGACACGACGGAAGCGACTTAGCATCAGCATGATTCAGTTTGGCCAATGAAAAATTTGAAAAGAGGTCTCTTGGACACTTCTGGGAAAGGTCAGTTTGGTAATAAAAAGAGATGAGTTCAAGGGCCGCTGGACACTGTCTGGTATAAGACTGCTGGAACTCTGACAGCTACCTTGAGACCATGGGGTACAATCTGAAGATGGCAAAGCAGAAAGATGAAAGGAACATGCATACTTGATGAGGTCTTTAAATAGCTAGTGTAACAATGAAGCTGAACTACTGCCAGCCTTCTATCTGGATGAGAGCTTAAATTTCCTTTTATGATGGTTGAACCAGGATCCCACTCTACTACTGACAATGAAAAGCCAGGATCCTTTACAAACAAAGAGACATATAACATGACAATGCACATAAAATCTTGGGGGATTTATCTTCTATCCACCCCAAAACCCACCATCCATTATATATTTTGTCATGAGCTATATTTTCAGATACTCATCAAATAACTCATAGCAAAGTGTACCCGTCTTCTGAAAATATGGCACAGAAATCAACCCAAACACATACTGTTTGTTTTAAACAGGAAAAGTTCTAAGATCTGGATTAGTTATATATTCTTCATTTCTTTTTCCAACTATTCTCCACTTCTCTATTGACTGTAAATATCAAATTGTAAACTTCTTCCATTGCATTTCTGTGAGAGAAATAAAGTCCATGGGGTCGCAAAGAGTCGGACATGACTGAGCGACTTCACTTTCAGGGGTTTGGTGAGGATTACAAAGATAGTGCATCCCTCCCAGGCACATAACAAAGGCTCAGTGCACTCAGAGGAAAAGACAACTCAGAGGAGCATGACAGCCCTTGCAAACTACTGCACAGATGTGTTGACATCCCCAGTTTTGTGAGGCAGAATCTCAGCGCAACATCTGGGTCTCCCAAACACACACACACACATATATTCGCACATATACATGCATATACTTCAAGGTATACCCTGTAATACTGACAGTGTGGAGACTGAGGCGTTTCTCACTCCAGTGTTTCTTTGCTGATTCTCGCCTACTCCACAAAATCTGTGTTAAAGGTGAGGTCTTTTTCCAAACCTAATTTTCTGTCTCCTTGGATTGGGTGAGACATGTCTTCTGCTTTTCTCCTAAACTTTCAGTCACAGGACTGCTTAAGCAAGGAGCTGATCATGCTGGGTCTCAACTCTCTGCCTTTTGACTGCTACTGCAGTAGCTCCTGCAGTATAGACTCCACCAGAAGCCACTCCTGAACCTTCAACAAGTCCTTGCCCCTCTATGAGCTTCATGATTAGGTTTCTCCCCTCTTTGGAGACTGTAGGGTTTGGGGAATATGCAAAGTAATAAAGTTTTCAATATTTCAAAAAGTCAAAGAGAAACTGCATTTGTGTTAGCGCACCTTTGGCCAGTGTGCAACAACCAACTTTGGCTGGAATGATTCTTTGGATCTGCTATGAATTCTGCTCTGGGTGACCTTGATCCTCTTTAGAAGGTGGAGACCTCATCTTTTAACAGGACTGGGAGCACCCTGCCTCCCGAGGACCCAAGAGCACCACTCCTGCCTGGAGCCCGTCTCATAGCCTGGGTGGGTCTTGGAAGTCGCAAATCCTGACCTACAGCTTTCTCTCTCCCAGAACCTCCGCCTGAAGGCGTGGTCCCACCCTTCCCGGGACGCCCCGCCCCCGACGCCCCGCCCAGCTCGGCCTGGCCCGCCTAGTCCACGAGCCAGTCCCCGCCCCTCGCCATCGCCCTTTCCGGGCCTCAGGGCTTTCCGAGCGTCCACGCCCCTCCCGCCTGCAGCCCTGTCAGGCCCCGCCCTTCCCAGGGCCCCGCCTCCGCGCCCCTGTCCAGCCAGCTCGCTCCGGCTCGCTCCGGCCCGGGGCCGCCCCGTCCCGCCCCGCCCCCGCCGGCCGGGGTGCTCTAGGTGCCGCGCGGAGACCCTCTGCACCCGTGCGAACATGGCGCTGCGCGCGGTGCGGAGCGTGCGGGCCGCGGTCGCTAGCCTGCGCGCCATCTCGGCACCCAGCGTGCCCTGCTCCCCGCGGCCCTGGGGACTGCGAGCGGGTGCCGTTCGGGCGCTGCGCACCGGCCCTGCTTTGCTGTCGGTGCGGAAATTCACAGAAAAACACGAATGGGTAACAACAGAAAATGGTGTTGGAACAGTGGGAATCAGCAATTTTGCACAGGAAGCTTTGGGAGATGTTGTTTACTGTAGTCTGCCTGAAGTTGGGACAAAGCTGAACAAACAAGAGGAGTTTGGTGCTTTGGAAAGTGTGAAAGCTGCTAGTGAACTCTATTCTCCTCTATCAGGAGAAGTAACTGAAATTAATAAAGCTCTAGCAGAAAATCCAGGACTTGTCAACAAGTCTTGTTATGAAGATGGTTGGCTGATCAAGATGACATTCAGTAACCCTTCAGAACTAGATGAACTAATGAGTGAAGAAGCATATGAGAAATACATAAAATCTATTGAGGAGTGAAAATGGAACCCCTAAATAAACTACTTTGTAACAAACAAACAAAAAAAAAGATCATTGTGAGGATTAAATGAGATTATTTTATATAAAGAGTCCAGGATGATACCTGGCATGTAATATATATTGAGTAACTGTTAACTATAATATCTTTTTGTAGCTCAAAAACTTTAAAAAATTTATTTTGTGTATATGTCTTTAGCAAATGATGTTTATATTAGTAAGATATCAATATAGGAAAATCTTAAATTCATTAAACTGTGGTAAAATCTTTCTGCATTGTTATTGCACAGCGTCCTGTAGAGGACATTTCCTTACAAAAAATGTGAAAATGAAAACAGTACAGTATGGCAAGGATGCTCTGTTAGCAGCTGATAAAATCCTAAATACCGATTTAAAAGCTAAATTTTCATTTCATCATGGTAATTAATTTGTGAAAATAAAGTAGATCCTTCAAATGAAGTCATTTTTGTGTTATCTTTACATAAAATTTGGGAAACTTATTCAATAAGTATTTGCATATTCTGTTTACTGCTACTTGTTTCTCTGCTTCAACCAGTATGAATATCTAAAATCCTTTAGAACATTAATATTGTTAGTTTAGTAAAATGAATGTATCAAATACATAGATCATAGGCCATGCCCTTTTGTTAATCTATGCCAGAAGTGCCTATGTTTATAGCAAAAACTGAAATACCAAGATACAAACATGGCTTTCTGTGGTGAGTTAATGCTAAGATTTGAATTTTAGAATTTGTATATTTCATTTGATCCACTGGACTTTGCTCCTTCCCATGTTGCTATGGAGATTGTATTAAAAGCTTTGACTTTAGTTCCTAACATAGTCTTTAAGGTACTTTCTTTTATAACTGAAAACCAAATACTTCAATCTCAATAACTTATTGCTAAAAATAAATCAATATTTTTAATATCATAAATTCTAAAAGGTCTTGACAATATTGTTTTTAAGTTTTCTAATATATTCTGTTCAGTTTACATTGCTTGTCATAAAATAAATCAGCGTATCAGCCAATATCTAAATTAATGTGGATATTTGGCATCATTTTAAAGGAACATATTGAATATGCTTCTAAAATACCAAGTCTCATACAAGTATTAGTTCCAACCTAAGTTTAATACAGAGTCAAGTAAAAAGAAATTGCAGTATTTTGCATAAACAGTAAATACCGAAATCTTCAAATATCTATAGAGAGAATAATAGCTAGTATGTTCATAACTTTTGATCACAATAGGCATAGCAAGTTTTCATTTCCCCAAATTACCGTTCATTTGTTAAAATGGAGAATGTCAACTCAGAAGATTATTTATTACTAGAACATATGTCTGGCTTTTCCCACATGTGTATGAGCCTTATAAATTTTGTATTTCCCAGTAGGAAATCTGGCTAATCAAGGTTTTGCAAGGGTATTTTATTCATTTCCTACAGATGCCTCAACAGAATACCACAGAACTGTCTGACAAGATCTGCTGTAGATGTTGTCTCAGAGATCTGAAGGCTAGAGATGTGAAAGGATTGGTTCCTTCAGAAGGCTGTGACGGAAGGGTCCAAACCTTGTAGATAGCCATCATCACCCTTCTCTTCACATTGTCCTACTTCTATGTGAGTCTGTCTTGGCATCTAAATGTCCCTTGTTTATAAGGACACCAGTGACATTGCATTAGGGCCCTCCCTGATGACCTCATCCTAACTTAACTCATTAGACGAGCAATGACCCTGTTTCCAAATAAGGTTACTGTTTTACTCTGCTAGGGCCACCATACAAACAAACAAAATACCATAGGCTGGCTTAAACAACAGAAACTCAGTCTCACACAGAAGCTGAAGTGTGAAATCAGGGTGGATATGGGTAGGTTGTGCTGAGGGCTCTCTTCCTGGTTTGAATTTAGCCATTTTCCTGCTGCCTCGAGTGGCAGAGAATATGATCACACACATGTGCAAGGTTTCTGGTGTCTCATCTTATAGGGGCACTAATCCTGTCATCAGGACCCCACCATTGTGAACTCATCTAAGCCTAACATCTCCCAAAGCCCCATATCCAAATACCATCACACCGGAGATCAGGGCTTAAACATATGAATCAGTGGCAGGATGCGGGGACACAATTCAGTCAATAGCAGTCACATTCTGGGGTTTTAGGGATTAGGACTTTAACGTGTGAATTTAGGAGGATACAATTCAACCCATAACAGTCTGTCCTCCAAAACTTCATGTCCTTCTCACACACATAATAAATTCATTCCATCCCAACACTCCCCAAATGCTAACCTGTTCCAGCATCAGCTCTTGAATTCAAAATCTAATCTTAAGTATCTAAATCAGGTATGAATAAAACTCAAGCATAACTCACTGTAGGACAGAACTCCTCATCTGTGAATCTGTAAAACCAGACTGGTTATCTTCTTTCAGTATACGACGGTTGGGACAGGCATAAGGTAGACATTTACATTACAGAAAGGAGAAAAAGAGATCATGAGTTTCAGAAAAGTCCAAAACCTAGAAGGACAAATTCTATTAGATTTTAATACTTGAGAATAATCCTCTGGTTAGACGCTCTGTCCTTTAGACCCTCTAGTGAAGTGGCCTCACCTCCTTAGCCCTGAGTGAGGGCCCTGCTCTCTAAAACCAAGGAAGTAACCCCACCCTCTGGAATTAGGGAGGTGACCCCATCCCCAGGGTTATTCTTCCCTTTACTTGACAGCTTGTTTCCTGCCTGTGGAATCCCAGAAGTCTGACAGCATTTCTTTACCCTTTTGCATCTCTGTCCCCTCCAAGCTATCAGCATTTCTGCTGAAATGGTTGAACAGATCACAAGTCTCACGCCTAATCTTTTAAAGATTGTGTAGCTATACCCTTGGTGTTTTTTCCAGAACATGCTTTCTCATTTTTTGCAGGTAGCCTGGGAGTTTCCCAAATCTTCAAGTTCTGATTCCTTTTTGCTGAACAGCTCCCTCAATTTATCTCTCCTCTCACATTCTACTGTAAGCAGCAAAGAGAAACCAGGCCATGCCTTCAGGACTTTGCTTAGAAACCTCCTCAGCTAAATATAGGCGTACCTCATCTTTTTGTGCTTCATTTTATTGCACTTCACAGATAGTGCAGTTTTTACAAATTGAAGGTTTGTGTCAACCCTGCATCAAAAAAGCCTATTGGTTCTATTTCTCTAACAGTGTTTGCTCACTTCCTGTCTTTGTGTCACATTTGGTAATTCTCACTTGGAACTTTTTCATTATTTTTATACTTGTGATAGTGGGTCTGTCATCAGTGATCTTTGATGTTACTCCTACTACTCACTGAAGGCTTGGATGATGGTTAGCATTTTTCAGCAATGCTTTTAAATTAAGCTACATACATTGGTTTTTTAAAACATAATGGTTTTGCATACTTTTGACTAAATGTAGTGTAAAAATAACTTTTATATACACTGGGAAACCAAACAATTTGTGTGACTTGCTTTATTACTCTATTTGTTTTATTGTGGTGGTTTGGAACTGAACTTGCTATATATCTGAGTTATGCCTATACCCAAGATGATCACTTACAAGTTCTGTTTTCCGTTCAGCATTACACAATTCAGTTGAGTCCTCTGTGCTTTCTAACAATGATGATCTTTCTTTCATTTTACAATAACACATTCCTCAGTTTTGTCTAATACCTCCTATTTCCAGCAACATCCTGTTCATGACAATATATGTGTTGTCTAAAACAGCAGAAGCTTTTGCTATAGCCTACATTTCATAGGATTTTTCCAGGCAAGAATATTGGAGTAGGTTGCCATTTCCTCCTCTAGGGGATCTTTCCACTCAGGGATTGAACCCATGTCTCCTACATCTCCTGCTTGGCAGGCATATTTTTTATGGTGGAGCCACCTGGGGAGCCCCTTTTCTGTAGTTTTCCTCTTTCATTTGTAAGCCCTCACCTGATATTCTTTAATATCTATATTTCTACCAATAGTCTCCACAAGGCAAAACTCTTCTAGCCTCTACTGCTTAATTTCGAAGTCACATCTAGATTTTTAAATGTTTGTTACAGCAGCTTCCCTTACCAGTAGCTGAATTTGTATTAGTTAGCAGTCTCCAGAGAAACAGGACATGTATCTATATCTGTAAATAATAAATATAGGCAGAGATTGATTGCTTTTAAGGAATTGGCTCACGTGATTTGGTAGCTGGCAAGTCCAAAACCACAGGGCAGGCTGGCAGGCTGGCAGGCTGGCAATTCAGGAAAGAGTTGATGCTGCAACCTTGAGTCTGAATTTCACAGGGCAGCAGGCTAGAAACTCAGGTAGGGTTTCTATGTAGCTGTCTTCAGGAAAAGTCCTTGTGCGTCTTTGCTCTAAAACTGATTGGATGAGGCCCACCTACTATGGAGCATTATCTGCTGTACTCAAAGTCTACTAATTTAAAGTCAGAAAGGGCTTCCCTGGTGGCTCAGATGGTAAAGAATCCACCTGCGATGCCTGGGTTCGATCCCTGGGTCGGGAAGACCTATGGAGGAGGGCAGGGCAACCCACTCCAGTATTCTTGCCTGGAGAATCCCCATGGATAGAGGAACCTGGTGGGCTACAGTCCATGGGGTCACAAAGAGTCAGATACGACTGAGCGACTAAGCTGCAGCTGCTGCTACATCTGAAAAACACCTTCACAGCAACATCTAGACTGGTGTTTGGCCAAATAACTGGGTCAAGTCAAGTCAAGCTGATAAGAAAATTCACCACCATACACATTCAAAGGTCTCAATTAGATCACCAGAATGTTTGGGACAGAAACTGCCCAGAATCCCAGTGTTCCTTTCCATATCACTTGATTAAATCTGGTCCATAACAGATACTAACAGTGTATGCTTTGGTGTTGGTGTGGTGACATGTGATATCTCTGCTCTTGTACAGTAAATCCCTGGGGCTGGAATGAAAGAACTCATAAGCATTAGGGGGTCAGGAGACCCAGTTGGAAGTTGAGCTATGTTACTTAATACTGTAAGATAGGTACTATTAGGAGAATCATGTCTTCCATATGGTTCAACCTAATATAATCCCCATGTTATGGGGGTAGGAGGGTGTGGAACTGGATCTCAGGAAGGTTAGAACCTGGGCCAGGACCTCACAGCACAGCTGGGATTTGACCCATTTAGCAGTCTGGCTTCAAATCTGTGTTTTAGACACTATGCTATAATTATTAATAGCTACTGGATAAATCACTACCTACAAAGAAATTTTGAAATACTACTCATAAAATGAAGATAAGCTCTAATATTCCACACAAGATACTTCTGAAAATATATATATGTGTATACATGCATGTGTGTGTGTGCACTAAGAAATCCCACAGGATGTAAATCTAATTATAAACTGTGATCACCTTGAAAGGGAAGATTGTAGGGTTATGGAGTAGTCAGGTGGGGACTTTAATTTTCAGTTCTGTATACTATAGAATCATTTGAATATTCTCAGTAAGAATGTGTTTTTTATAAATACACAAAATAATAATAAAAAGTAGTGTATAGCTAAAGTGAAAAGAAAGTGAGTTGCTCAGTCGTGTCTGACTCTTTGCAACCTCATGAACCATACAGTCCACGGAATTCTCCAGGCCAGAATACTGGAGTGGGTAGCCTTTCCCTTTTCCAGGGGATCTTCCCAGCCCAGGGATCGAACCCAGGTCTCCCACATTGCAGGCGGATTCATTACCAGCTGAGCCACAAGGGAAACCCAGTATATAGCTACAAACAAAGAACCTCAGTCGTGTCCGACTCCTTGCGACCCCATGGACTGTAGCCTACCAGGCTCCTCCATCCATGGGATTTTCCGGGTAAGAGTACTGGAGTGGGTTGCCATTTCCTTCTCCAGAGGAAATTCCCAACCCAGGGATCGAACCCAGGTCTCCCACATTGTAGGCAGACGCTTTACCGTCTGAGCCACCAGGGAAGGGACTTATGAAAACCTTTTGCTTGAAACTTTATAAGGTTAAAAAAGAAAAGGAAAGATTCTGGTAGCAATTTTTAAGTTAAAAATGTTTTTAAACAGGTTACATAGTGATACCCAGTTTTTGTCAGCCATGGGTATATATATAAATACATATGTGTGTGTGTGTCTGTGTGTCTGTGTGTGTATGTATATATGTTGTTTAAATTGTTTGAATATGTAGGAAAAGTCTTGATGGCTCACCGGAGCACTGGTTTTCTTTGAGTAGTGTTGAATTTTTGCAACAAACTGGTGTTGCTTTAAAAGTTAAAAATTATGTTTAATTATTAAAACATTAGCTGACCAATAGTTTCTTTTTTACTTATTTATTTGCAGGGGAAACAAAATAAATTTTTTCAAGTCATACATTATCATTGAAACGAAATTAGGAAAAAGAAGTCTGCAAAAGGAAGCGTATCAGATGGAAGTACTGCCACTGGAAATGACAACTCTTATAATACTATTTTAGGTTAAAGTAGAATATCTCTTAGTTGACTTCTTAACTGAGGATCCAGATTCTTGGTGCTTCCTATTCCTTTTTTTTTTTTT
>SJYX01023028.1:232475-249539 GCA_006410675.1 Oreotragus oreotragus | reverse complement strand
CAAAGAGTCAGACATGACTGAGCGACTGAACTGAACTGAACTGAAAACTGTAAAGAGCTGCCTGGAGAAAGCTGTGGTACTGGGTGGGTGCAGATATCCCAGAAATAGTCTTCATTCTGGCACCCGAGGATTTTCAGAGCTGTGAAAATACTCTCTATGGTATTATGTGTGTCCTCAATCATCCCGTTGTGTCCAACTCTGTGTGTCTCCATGGACTGTAGCCCACCAGGTTCCTCTGTCCATGGATTTTTCAGGCAAGAATACTGGAGAGTGTTTCCATGCCCTCTTCCAGGGGATCTTCCCAACCCAGGGATCGAACCCGTGTCTCCTCCATTGCAGGCAGATTCTTTACCCACTGAACTACCATATAATGTGTCGTATTATAATGATGGATATATGGAATTTAAGATACATGAAATTTATATAGCAAACTCATCAAATAGACAACACTGAAAGGGGACCATAAGGTAAACTACAACTTTTGGTAATTATGATGCGTGGATGTATGTTCATCCTTGTTTACAAAAAAAAAGTACGATTCCGATAAGCACATGGTGGTAATGTGGGAAGGCTACACATGTGTGTACCTCCCTCTCAATTTTGACTCCTTTGAGCTCAAGCTGAGTACACTTTAGTAGAAAGGTCAAGAACTAGCCATGAGGCACAACAGAGGACTCTATAAAGGTACAAGTTGCCATGGAAACAGTGAGAGAGGTGCAACTGATCCCATCTGCAGTGGTACCCAACGCTACCTATGGTTTTTCTAGTAGTCAAGTACAGATGTGAGAGTCGGACCACAAAAAAGACTGAATGCTAAAGAATTGATGCTTTGGAACTGTGGTGGTGTTGGAGAAGACTCTTGAGAGTCCCTTGGACTGCAAAGATATCTAACTGGTCAGTCCTAAAGGAAATCAACTCTGAATATTCACTGGAAGGACTGATGCTGAAGCAGAAGCCCCAATATTTTTGGCATCTGATACGAAGAGACAACTCACTGGAGAAGATCCTGGTGCTGGGAAGAGCTTCCCTAATAGTTCAGTTGGTAAATAATCCACCTGCAATGTAGGAGACCCCCGGTTTGATTCCTGGGTTGGGAAGATCTGCTGGAGAAGGGATAGGCTACCCACTGCAGTATTCTTGGGCTTCCCTTGTGGCTCAGCTGGTAAAGAATNGGCATCTGATACGAAGAGACAACTCACTGGAGAAGATCCTGGTGCTGGGAAGAGCTTCCCTAATAGTTCAGTTGGTAAATAATCCACCTGCAATGTAGGAGACCCCCGGTTTGATTCCTGGGTTGGGAAGATCTGCTGGAGAAGGGATAGGCTACCCACTGCAGTATTCTTGGGCTTCCCTTGTGGCTCAGCTGGTAAAGAATCTGCCTGTAATGCAAGAGACCTGGATTCAATCCCTGGGTTGAGAAGATCCCCTGGAGAAAGGAAAGGCTACCCATTCCAGTATTCTGGCCTGGAGAATTCCATGGACTATAAAGTCCACGGGGTCACAAAGAGTTGGGCATGGCTGAGTGACTCTCTTCACTTCGCTTCACTTCCAAAGCTACCCAGAGCCTGTGTCTGAGCCAAGATTGTGCCTTTCTCTTAACAGACATCTCTAGTTTCGAGAGATACAAAAGGAGGGCACATTTCTTACTGTCTTTACTCAGTCAAATTCCGTTCTTGTTTCTATCCTCAGTTTCCTGCTCAGTACAGTTCCAAAGAACTAATATTGTACATCTGGAATTCCTTGCTAATCTGGACACAGGATGTGGAGGATGTAGTAGACTTGTCATACACAAGACAATGAAGACCTTGCTGTTTGGCCAAGAGTATATCATGTTTTATTATTTTTTTAAAAGACATTCTTGAAATAAATATGAGGATAATTAAAACTTATGATTTTGGCAAAAGAAAAAAAACCCCACATATTTTTAACTTGAGTTGACAAGTTAATCTCACATGCATTTACTGTGAAGTTAAAAGTGACATAGTGTGGTGAACATGTATTCCTGTGACTAAGTTCTCAAGAAGGATATCATTTTGATCCTCACTCCAAAAGGTAGACCCTAAGTTTCATAGCTGCACAGGACTTTCTGCCCTGTACTCTCCATTGTCTTCTACTTTGATCACCTGTTCATCTTCATAACTGTCCTGTTTGATTTTTATCTCTAAGTGGAAGAGAAGGCAAAGTTAAAGCCAAAATATGTAAAGATCTGTAGTGGACAGAGTTGGAGGTATGGATGCAGCAAAGGGGGAAGAGGCTACATTTTCAGCTGTTTATCTGTGGAGATGCCAAGCCTCTTGGTGGCTCAGATGGTAAAGAATCTGCCTGCAGTTTGGGAGACCCAAGTTTGATCTCTCTTATGAAATCATCAAGAAAAAAGGTCACAGTTTATCTAAATTAAAATTAGGATGTGATACCTAATGTTCTCCTTTTCCCCAGAGACGCTGTAACAAGTGCAAAGGTAACTCAATACTGTAATGAGAAGCATATGTGACAACACTGGGAGAGAGAACTTGTCAAGGGGTCTTGAGGTATAAGGTATGAAGGGATCTGTGTGGGCATCCTAGGTGGCGCTAGTGGTAAAGAACCTGCCTGCCAATGCAGGAGACGTACAAGAAGCGGGTTCCATCCCTGGGTCTGGAAGATGCCCTGGAGAAGGAAATGGCAACCTACTCCAGTATTCTTCCCTAGAGAATCCCATGGACAGAGGAGCCTGGCGGGCTACAGTGCATTGGATCACAAAAGAGTTGGACATGACTGAAGTGACTGAGCACGCGCGTGTGGGCTAACAAAGCAGAGACTTCCTAAGTACAGGATGAGGCCCTTTCCATTAAACTATGCTTCTTTCAGATGATGCTACCATCAACACTTTATAACATATGTGCCTAAAAGGATTCCATTTGTAGAGAATTCCTAAAATCACTGTGGAAATTCAATCTGCAAAGTTCAGAAGCAGCTACACCCTTCATAGTTCTTTCATTCTAATCAAACAAAAAGCCTTCAATTGGCTTTTCTCTCTACCAATTACTCTAACAAGCCCTCCCTCTGCCAAAATTAAAACACTTTAATTTCCAATCATTCTATTAAGAAAATAGGGAAAACGTGAATTCATGAATTTGGAAGTAGCAGTGGTTGTACCTTACCCTTTCTTAATCACTTTCAAAGTCCTTTCTACACCTCTAAAGCAGAAAGAACAAATATCTAGCAGCATTTTCACATATACGTTGCTATATTTAAGACCGATAATCAACAAGGACCTACTGTACAGCACAAGGAAGTCTGCATCATATTCTTTAATAACCTAAATGGGAAACGAATTTGAAAAAGAATAGATACATATATATGTAAAAAAATAAAACTGCCCAAAACTATGTTCTGTTTTATAAGAAAAAGAAAAGATTTTAAAATCAGGATTACATTATCACAAAAAGAAAGGGAACAAATGATGATGATTTATGGTCACACACAGATTCTTACAATTAATGGAATGCAAATTAAAACTTATTACATTATTCTATTTTCTCACCACAGATTACCAAAGGTTAAAAACTAAGATGTTAATAATATTGACAATGATGTGAGAAATCACTCAGATCATGGCCTTGTGCTGATAAGAACATATACTGAAATAAAGCTCAATTTAGCAATATCCACCAAAATGTGTACGCATGTGATTAGGTGTTAGCCCAACAATTCCAGGATATCCAAGCACAAAAAAAAAGATATACAAAGTTGCTTACCAAAGTTATCTGTAACAGGAAAAAGCTGAATACAACCATCCACAAAATGTTTACCAATAAGGGGATTTAATAACTTCTCATGCAGCTAAGCCAGTACTCTTGCCTGGAGAATCCCAGGGACGGGGGAGCCTGGTGGGCTGCCGTCTCTGGGGTAGCAGAGTTGGACACAACTGAACCGACTTAGCAGCAGCAGCATAGGCTCGGAAAAGGCACTGGCTGGACAGAGGAGCCTGGTAGGCTACAGTCCAAGGGGTCGTGAACAGTCGGACACGACTGAGCGACTTCACTTTCATGCGCTGGAGAAGGAAATGGCAAACCACTCCAGTGTTCTTGCCTGGAGAATCCCAGGGACAGGGAAGCCTGGTGGGCTGCCATCTCCAGGGTTGCACAGAATTGGACACGACTAAAGCAACTTGGCAGCAGCAGCAGCATGCAGCTAAGCCTAGAATATTATACTGCTGTTAAAAATATTATACTGCTGTTAAAAGAAGGTGAATCTATCTGTGTAGATAAGGAAAATTTTCCATGATGTCACATGAAGTGAAAAGAATCAGAACAGTGTACACTCTAAGATAATATCTGTGTGAAAAATAAAGTGAGATTCAGCTATATGACTGATAAAGACTATTTTGAAAAGATATGCAAGAAATACTTTAGTGACTGCCTCAAGGAAGAGACCGTTTTTTCATTGTATATCGTCTCACAATATAATAAGAAATTTTTTCCACCAATACATGTGTTTTTCTTATTCAATTTAAAGGAATTAGTTAATAAAATATGCAACTGTAACATTAAAAAGCATTAAATAAATTAATGTCAGTAATAACCATAGAAATGTAAGTAAAAGTCTTACTCAATGCCTGTGTGTACAACTAGACCCCTCAACATCTGTGTGTGTGTATGTGTGTTTGTGTGCTCAGCTGCTTCAGTCATGTCCAACTCTTAGTGATTCTATGGACTGTAGCTCACCAGGCTCCTCTGTCCATGAAGATTCTCCAGGCAGGAATACTGCAGTGGGTTTCTTTAGGTGATCTTCCCAACCCAGAGACTGAACCCACGTCTTCTGCATTGCAGCCAGATTCTCTACCGCTGAGCTACCAGGAAGCCCCAACACCTGTGACGGGTATGTAAATAAGACTAGCCTTCGCAGAATACAGTTTTCCATTATACATCAAAAGCCTCAAACATACTCAGACCCATTTACCTAGCATCTATTTGCTAGAGAAATCTTTGTGAACTGACTTATGATCAACTGTTAATATATTAAGTATGTATAGTACATCTTTATTTAAAATAATGACAAATTAGAAAAAAGCACAAACATAGGGAATGGTTAAAAGTATGATATATTCATATGATAGACATAATCATGAATAACTCAGCTTTCAAGAAATAGTTTATAAATGCTTTTAACATGTTAAAATTTAAAAGTAGGATTAAAAACAGAAACTTGGTATTATAAATATTTAAATCTATTCATTTGTTCCCTCCATGCCTTCTAGAATATGTGCCATGCTGGGAAATGTCCTACCCATTCCAGACTTTATAATATTTCTTCATGCTTTCTTTTAATACATTCCACTTTATATTTTTTACATTTAAATATTTGATCTATCTGTAATTTATTTTGAAATAAGGGGAAGAGATGACTCAGCTTTAATTTTCCTTTAAATAACTGTGATGCAGAATAATCCATTATTTTCTCCAGTGATCATATATACCATAGCTTTACCATGAAAGTGAAAGTGAAGTCGCTCAGTCGTGTCCGACTCTTTCCGACCCCACGGCCTGTAGCCTACCAGGCTTCTCTGTCCATGGAATTTTTCAGGCAAGAATACTGGAGTGGGTTGCTATTTACATTAACATAAATTTTGCCTGTAATTCCAGGTAGGGATGAGAAAAATAAAATTATCCATGGCTCATTCAACCCAAAGGCAGGTGGAAGTGAGAGTAAGAGAAGAATCTGATGCAATCTGCAATCACAATATTTGTCCACAGGTAAATTACTAAGAATTCAGATGCTTTAAAAAAATAATTTTTGCCTCGATTTATGTTTAAGGGGTAAAAATACTACTCTAAAGAGTGCTATGTCTCCTTTGGTTTATCCAAAAAGACCTATACCAACTAGAACAATTATACACAGTTTTACCCAAAAGAAGGAGAAGCAGACATTAATAAACAAATTGATCTCCAAATCCATGCTGCAGGATTTATGACAATTTAGACTATAGGAATAGCCCTCTGTCCCCCTCCTCTCTTCTTCTCCCTCTCACATAAGCACACAGACAGCTCACACTGGGTTGCAAAGATTTAATTTTAGCAAGCAAAGAATTTGTTTTGTCTTTTTAAATAATGTTATTAATATTACCACTATTATAATTATTTACCTTTTTGTAGTCTATTTAAAAAATGAACACTTAAGACATGTAAAACCCTGGTAGCATTCTTCTCTTATTATTCTCATTCTCCTTATTAGCATGTACAGGCCACATGACAGGTCAAGGACACAGCTTGCAGAAACTGCTAGGTGTTTGGTTAGCTGGTAATAGAACTCACAATGATGCCTTCTACTGTTAAGTGCTCTGAGTAGAAAATCCATTCTCTGAGTGCATTTAAAATTAGCTAAAAACTTATACCTATATAGAAAGTGAAAGTGAAAGTGAAGTCGTGTCCGACTCTTTGCGACCTCATGGACTGTAGCCTACCAGGCTTTTCCATCCATGGGATTCTCCAAGGAAGAATACTGGAGTAGGTTACCATTTCCTTCTCCAGGGGATCTTCCCGACTCAGGGATAGAATCTGGGTCTTCCGCATTGGAGGCAGACGCTTTAACCTCTGAGCCACCAGGGAAGACCTTATACCTATATAGGAAACCAATAAATATTAATAACAATGATAAACTTCATAGGCAACCAAAAATCATTTCTGTTCTACTTAATACAGTATACTACAATTTCAAGGCAAATGACAGATATGTTATAATTATACTTTTCACTGCAAGTGTTATGATCAAGGTGTCTTCTATACTAGAATGTTAGCTGTATCTTCGTATCCAGGCTGTTAAATTTAAAACAAAGGTTGTGAACATTGTGATCACACTCCCCTTTCTAGCTATATTCTCTGACTGGGTGAGGATACCTTCACTTGAGATTCCCAAACTCATGATATGGCTAAGAGAAAACAGACCTTGAGTACAGAACAGTGTGCAAAAATAGCCATCACTATGCAGGTGGAGTCAATTTCTCAAATCCTTTAGTCTGGGCTGGATAAGTGATTTGCCTGAATCAACAGAATACAGCAACAGAAAGCACAGTGTACCACTTCCAAGTCTAAGATTAAAGAGGCAATGCCTACTTTTAGCCAGCCTCTTGAAAGTCAACCAGCGCATGCTAGTTAGTCGGAGGATAAGAGACATATGGTTCTGTTACCACGTCACCCTAGCCATGAGCCAGTCAACTTCAAGAAGCAGAGAGAGCCATTTAGCAGATCAGTATAGCTAACAGAAGAGAGGAGAATGGGGCCAGCAGAAACCAGTAGAACTACCCAGGCCAGACTGGCAAACTGAAGGATCACGAGCTAAAGAAGTGTTGGTTGCTCTGAGCACTAAGCTACTGGTTGGTCTGTTCCGTAGCACAATTAACTAAGGCTCTCAGGTGTCATATACCTATGGGTTGAGTTCCAGGCTAGAACATTACAATACAACAGGCAGTTCTGAAAGTGCTTACAATGCCTACACAGGCAAGTCCCTCCTCCATCTCCACTCTCTATTTGAACCCTCTGAAGACCACAAAACGCTCATTCCACAAGAAGCTCAACAGAGTGGCTCCTGCCTGTCTCTCTGATCCTCAGTCCCGACACTCTCCCTCCACACACAATGTTCCAGCTAAGCTGGCTTCCTTTCTGTTCTTCAAAATGGCCCTCTCTTACCTCAGAGCCTGTGCACTTGTTGTTCCCGCCTCCTGGAACGCTGTGCTATCAGATCTTTCTATCACTGGTTCCTTCAAATCCTCACACCTTAGTTTAAATGTTCTCTCCTAAAAGAGCTCTTCTCCCTCTCTAGTGTCACCACCTGAAATTTCCTTGTTTATCCCTTTGCTGAAATGTAAACTTCACAAGAGTAGGGACCTTGCACATGTCATTCACTGTTTTTTATCCAGAAAATAATGTCTGACATGGAAAAGAGCAAGTAAGTAGATATGAATGAATGTATTGAGGACTGTAACACAATGAAAATATGAATATATGTTTATATACCACAATTTGATATAGGTCCATGTTATAATTGTAAGATCTATCAAGACTGAAAACATCCTCCACCTTATATAAATACGGAAGTTAAAGTCTATGTACCATTTAGGTGACAATATACATACTTGCACTACACACTAGTGTTATTAAAAATAAAAAGTCAAAATCCAGTTTTACTATATATAATGATGGTATGTAAGCATTTGATATACTTCTCTCTCTGAATGTGAAGTGACTGTGAAAGTCACTTAGCTGTGTCTGACTCTCTGTGACTCCATGGATTATACAGTTTATGGAATTCTTCAGGCCAGAACACTTAGAGTGGGTAGTCTTTCCCTTCTCCAGGGGAACCTTTCCAACCCAGGGATCGAACTCACATCTTCCACACTGCAAGCGGATCCTTTACCAGTTGAACCATAAGGGAAGCCCAAGAATACTGAAGTGGGTAGCCTATTCCTTTTCCAGATGATCTTCCTGGCCCAGGAACTGAACTGGGGACTCCTGCATTGCAAGTGGATTTTTGCCAACTGAGCTCTCAGGGAAGCCCTTTGTCTCTCTGGTCAAGAGTAAAATTTAATTTCCTTTAAAAGGATTAAATTTTAAAATTGATGGCAATAAAGTAAGAACATTGCTCAAAGACAGATATTTTATCCTTATTCTTGAATTAAAATGTAATCATTCTTTTAGAATTATACTGAGAAATGACTATAGTAAACGTTTCATAAAGAACAGTTTATAATCTTTTCAAATTTAATTTTTAAAAGTAAGTTTTGGTAAAATTTGAGCTCTGTACTTAAGTGGGTTGACCACAACACAGCATATGGTAGGAATGCCCTACCTCATGTTGCAGGTCATCACTTGAAGGATACTGACAGACATGCATTCTATAGAAGAATGAGGTTTAACTGGTTCCAAGACCATGCTTACTCCATAGGGGATCTCCTTGAGATCAAAGAGTACAATAGGTGCCCAAGTGTAACTCTACCAGTTATATGGAAGACAGATTTGTAGATCTGGGGCTATCCCAGGAGAAATCACATGATATAACAGTTAATCATTTTTACACTCAGTGTTTATCAAGAAATATGGACTATGGAACTATAAAAGAATAGACATATATATATATATATATATTCATGATTTCCTTTGGCTTTTTCTAATGCAATAAGTGTATATAAATAATGTAAATTTGTAAACAAAACTTCTGGAAACAGGTCATACTTTCAATAAAAGCAATGCTTTAATATTTACCTTTAGATCTTTCTGCAAAGTGTATTTTATTAATGTAGAAAATATATCTACAGTAAAACACTAATTATTCACCACATTATCATTTCTTTCTGATTGCTTTTCCTATATTCTTCAAGTTAACATCTTATCTTTTTTAAATAAGATTTTCTACACAATTGTCCTTAAATTCTAGGAGATGTGATGAAGAAAAATACAAAAGCTACAGGTATCCAGGCAGTTCAGGTGTTAAGTTTTTCTAGTCTTTATAACAATTTAAATACTATTATCTCATCTTACATTGTGTCATATTCTTTTTGAATTGTTATAATTCAATGCAGTTTTAAGGAATACTTCCCTGTTTAAATAAGTATCTACTCATTCATACATAATTGATATAAAAAAGTTTATCAAATCTACTACAGTCTGAGAAATTTAAATGCACTAAAAACATAAGCCAAAAATATAAACTCTTTTCTTCATTTTAATTTCATAAAGAGGAAAATTAATTTTTTTAATGACTGAATAAATCTACTAAAATAAAAGTTAAAAATTTAGCAAAAGTACTGTTTGACCATATTTAACCCTCTCTTCCAGTCTTGCCCATCATTAAGATCAAACTCAGAAAAGAAAGTTGAAAACTGTTATACAATTATTATTCAAAAGAGGTGCTGTAGACACATAGGCTATGGAGACCCACAAATAAAGCATTTGTAAAAGTTAACCACTCTGCCTGGGGTAGCAAATGCAACAAAGATGATTTTAACTGATTAGATGAGAACAGAAAGGTATTTTCAAAACAAAAATATTTGAAGGTCAACAAATTAAACTTTTATCACTGCTTCCAAAGGGCTGCTTGTACATTATTAATTTGACTGCCAGCCACCAGCTTCTTTTTCTGCTGCCCTCTTTCCTGTCTGCATGTTCCTAGCCCCCTAACTCTGTCACCAGGATCTGCATGTGCAAAAAATGAAATATGAAAAAACATCTATTTACCCTAAAATACTTCTAAAAAGTAGACTGGTCTAAAAAATATTGGAATAGTGATTACATTCAGACTTCTATCACAGTGTATCTTTAAGGTATTTCAAAATATAAGCTGTTTGATTATCAAATTGGAACAGAAAGATAATTCAACCAAAGAGAAAGAAAAGAATATAAGGTTCAGTATACTTAAATTGAGACACAAGCCTTGACTTTTTACCTTAAAACTAACTCTTGTTTAGATGGGACTTACTTTAAAGAATCTACCTACTTAATTCGGTAAAACTAGTAACTGCATAACTAAGACATCTTTAGAAAAGACATCACTTTTTAATTCTTTTCATCATTATCTAAAGTGTTATTAGTCCAAGACGAATTTGTCCACACCGATCATGCCACCTCAATTGTTCTCTCACATAAACTGCTTAAGATATTCTTATTTGCAAAGGGCAACAATAAAAAAAAAAAAAAAAAAAAAAAAAGCAAAGAGTAAAAATTTGTGAAGGAAACTGAGGTTAGTTACAGGAAGTTCTGACAGAGGCAAATTGAGGCCGGGGGCGGGGGCATTGAAGTTTTCAAGGCAAGCAACTAACAGCATACCACACTATTCTTGTCTGCCTGGTCTTTCTCTCCCCGAAACAAGAATACTGTCTAGAAAAACACTGCACAAGAAGAAGAGGAAGCCTTCAAAGACAGGTATTAGTTGTATGAAAAGGCTTTGCTACCAACTTTACTTTCATGCCTTTCTGAGTTCAAAACTATTCAATATTAATCTTCTATAATAAAGGGCCATAGAGGCCTTGTCTCTAAAGAATCTCTAATCTTAAAATAATGTTGGTAATTCAAGACATGGGCATTTTGGTGCAGAAAAATGTCAGAGAGGAGATAATTACAAACACTCATCTGCTCACTGAAGAGCTGAATGCCTGAGGACACACAGGCTCAGGTTAGACTGGAAACAACCAACAGAAACATGAAAAGACACAGCTTCGAAACAGACTGACCCAGAGGAGAAGGAAGACACCACACTTGTTAGTGAGACTCTTGCTGCTACTTCATGTCAGGGACACATCTTGATATAAATAATAAAGTCACTTTCTAAAATACTGGTGGCATATGATTACAGTACTCTCCGGAAGAGTAAATTCATTGTTTGTTGTTTTAGTGACTAAGTTGTGTCTGACTCTTTCATGATCCCATGGATTACAGCCTGCCAGGCTTCTCTGTCTACGGGATTTTCCAGGCTGGAATACAGGAGTGGATTGGCCATTTCCTTCTCCAGGGGATGTTCCTGACCCAGGGGTTGAACTTGTGTATTCTGCATTGGCAGGTGGATTCTTTACCACTGCCACAACAGGAAAGAACAAATTATCAAGGAGGAATCCTCTGGTTCTGCCATGAACAGTAGTATCATATGGCAAAAGAAAACATAAGCAATTTCTTTAAAATCATGGTATTTAACCATGAGAACTGATTTTTGAAAAGTAATCTACTGCAGCAAAATAATAAGGTAGTCTTACAACATGATCCAGAAATCCCACTTCTATACATTTACTTAAGAGAGGTGAAAACATGTTTCCCTGAAGGCCTGTATGAGAATATTTAGAGAGGCTTTACTCAAAACTGTCAAAAGCTGCAAACAATCCAAATGTCTATCAACTGGTGCATGGATAAACAAAATTTCAGAGTATATCCATACAATGGAAAACTACTCACCAATAAAAAAGGAACTGATTACTGATACAAGCAACAAGATGGATGCATCACAAATGTACTACTAAGACGTAAAAGAAGCTAAGGCTGCCTACTGTATGCTTCCATTTCTACCACATTCTGGAAAAGGCGAAACTTTCAAGAAAGAAAACAGATCAGTGATTGCCAGGAGCTGAGTGACCCAGGAGGAGCACGGTGAAACTTTGGGGTGATGGCAAACTTCCACTAAAAATGTTCTAAGGTTCTACTGGAGTACTATTCTTCACACATCATCATAGTAGTTAACGGTACTCAGAAAATGTTACCATTTTCAAATATGCAGATAAGAACTAAAATAATATTCCAGAAAGCCATCCTTAGAACGTCTGTGATTTTCATTGTAGAGTGTGCCTTTTTTCTTTTTTGATAAAGTGTTCCAGATCACAGGACTGAAATTTTCAGGTGATAATTTCTACAGATTTTTGCATGATTTGGAGTTAGCTAGATTCTTCTTGTGGTAGGGGAAATTTGAGGTTTTTGAAATGTTCTGGTCAGTTAGAAATAACTTTAGGTTAGTTTTTTAAAACGAAAAAGGGATTGTGTTTCTAATGAAAACTTTTGATATTTAATACAATTGCATAAAGTTTGAATCTCAACATGACAACCAGCAAATCAACTTAAAATCAAAAGTACAGCCAACACTGAAGTTAAAGTAGTATGTACAAGTTCAGACAAGAACGGTGTAAAATCTTCAGATATGAAGTATAATACTTAACCTCTTCGTAACAGTACCTATAGCTCAGAAATTCTGAATTCAGTTTCTAAAATTCAAATCTTAAAAAAAAACAAAAACCTCTTAAAGGGCCACATGTTAATGCTTATTTTGTAATCCAGCTCCAGTAAGTCTAGGAGATATGTTGAGAAAATTCAGAGTTACTGAGATTACACCATGAAACTACTTTCTACTTATAAAGTAGCCAAAAGCTTGAAATACAGTCTCAAGGGTGAAAAGCTTGATTTTTAATGTATGAAATCTTACTCTTGGTAGGCCCTTCAACACTGTTAAATTAAGCAGGCTCAGTTTTATTCATACAAAGTCTTCAGCTTTTTAAACAAAAACGAAGTCTCTGAAATTAAAAATGTACAACCAAACTTAAAATTAATCAGTCAAACAAAGAAATAGCTACTTGGAAACCAGGAAAAAATTTGCCCCCCTCCCTCTTAGTAAGTCCAGAGACATCTGACAATGTCTAGCAACATTTTTGGTCGTCACAATGGGGGTTAGGATGGGGTCTGCTCCTGGTGGCTCATGGCACTGCAATAAGGATAGTCCTTTTACACCAGTGAATTATCTGGCCAAAAATGCCAGTGGTACCGAGGTTAGAATCCCTGGTCTAGATGGGAAATTCCAGCTACTGATATTAAGGAGCATAAGCACAGGAGGAAAAACTATGATTCAACTCTGCACAGGTGGATAAACTTACTCATACAATATGTGAGCTCAATGCCATGTTTTATTTTTTATAAAAAAAGGAGAGTTGTTACCAATTAATACAAATTCACTTATTCTGTAAAATGGGGAATGGGTAAAAGTTAAAAGTAAAAATAAACTGAGATAGCTAAGGCCTGTTAACATATGTACATGCAGGTGTGTGTACATTCACATATGTGTGTATATATATCTTAGATCTAAAATCTAAATGCAAGATTAGTCAAATCAGACATTTGCTTGAACTCTCACTTAAATCTATTATTTGCTTTAAGACTCCCTTTGAAAAACCTGGAGGAGTAACACTCATACTAGGATACTAGGGAGGCAAAGTATAATTTCATAGTTTGTATTAACCAGGCAAATGCTCAGAGCAAACAGAAACAAACTTGGAGAGAGTGGGCATAAATGATTATCCAAATAGGTATGTCTTTTGTGCTGATACTTAATTGTGTTAGGACTTTTGAAACCAAGACTTTAGGATTAACAACAGAATGGTGACTTCTAAATAAAGTTTGATGTACCTATAATTTCAGATGTATTTTTACCTATGGGATTAGTGGGTAATCCACCAAGGGACACCTTTCTGTTGGGGCTTCCCTGATGGCACAGATGGTAGACTCAGGTTGGATCCCTGGGCAGGAAGATCCTCTGGAGAAGGGAATGGCAACCCACTCCAGTATTCTTCCCTGGAGTATCCCATTGACAGATATACAGTCCATGGGGTCGCAAAGAATCAGACAGGACTGAGTGACCAACACTTTCACTTTCATGTAACCATGGAATATGCTGCTGGGAGGATGTGAAAGCAGCGAAATTGTTTTTTATTCAATTCATGTTATATCATTTTTAAATTCCATCAACTTATATGAAAGGCTTCATTTTGTTGTCTTTTGCAATTATGGGTATCATTTTTTAGATATATAGAAATTAAGCCTGTTCATTAATTCAATATCCACAAAGTCAGAGAGTTAAAAAGCTTGTTAACTCAAAATTAATTTACCAGAACCAATTTCACCACTATTACACAAGACTGTAGCTCTAAATCTAAAAAGAGCTGTTATCATGACTCATTGATGATCACCAATAAAGGCTTACCCTAACACTATACTGTGAGGAGGTGTTCAATAGCATACTTTAGTATATTACTCATTCCTTTTAACAAAATACTTGAGAAATATTTGACCTTACTTAATTTAAAAGAGAACTGGCAAATGTCACATGCAGGCAACTATGATCAAAGTTAGAAACATTCCTGCTAGGATTCTAGCAGTTTTTACAAAATCTCGTTTCTATACACAATGCAAGGGAAAATATTATGCATATTCATCTGCCACAATAAACATAACAGTATAAGGCATAAAAGCAAATGGAAGGTTAATATTCAGAACTATTCAAGGCCATTTCTCTTAAATTCTTCAAGACACATTTCTTTGATTTCATCTCTACATCAATAGTGATAAATTAACTCAAGACTACATTCCCATTATATCATCAAATTTCTAGAATTCCAAGATTAAGCTGACTTGCATATGACAGAAAGCAAACATACCAAATAGTAAACTATTTATTGTAAACAGCATCAATGAGTAAACAAGCTTTACAAATTACATATCCGTAGTGTAGAATAAAAAAGTTTAAAAACCAACTTGCCATAGTTGATTGTTATTGGTTGAATTAAAAGCATATTTTAATTAACCTACAGTCTTACCTATAATGACATTTAGCTTACTTGAAAATGTCCAAGATCTTGAAATTGCAACATTCTACTTAAAACTCCTAGAGAAGGTGATCAACGAGAACACTCAATCTAAGTCTTCATTAAAGAGAAAGGCTTAACAGCAGAGAGAGTATTTCAAAAAGCCTGTAGCACTTAATTATGAGCAGGAAAACACATGCAGCAGCTAAAACTTCACAAGCTTAGACCTTCCACAGCTTTTAAATTTTAATTGAAGCACTGCTGATTTACAACGTTGTTAATTTTTGCTGTACAGCAAAGTGACTCAGTTACACACATATATACATTATTTTTTATATTCTTTTCTATCATGGTTTACCTCAGGACATTGAATATTGTTTCCTGTGCTCTACAGTACGATTCTATTGTTTACCCATTCTGTATGTAATAGTTTGCATCTACTAACCCCAAATCCCCAGTCCATCCCTCCTTCACCCTTCTCCCAGCTTTTAAAAAAATTCTGTGAGTTGGTTTTCCTGCCAAGGAAGGTGGATGAGCATGTACTTGGCTCCAAACAGGAGTTATGACACAAATGGAAACCAAGTGCCCGTCTAAGCAGCTCTAGCCTGGGTCAGCCTGACTCCTGGCTGCACTGAAGCAGCCAATGGTGGTGGCCACCCCGCCCCTCACCCGCCGGTCCAGCTGAGTTCTCATAGGCCTGGGCTTCAGGCTCCACCCGCCCTGTCCACAGGCACGGCCCCGCCCAATGTTTGGCAGCTCTGCGCTCTGACCCCGCCCCTCGCCTGCCGCCCCGCCCTGTTTTTGTCAAGTGGGTTCTGAGTGCCGGCCCCGCCCTGTGTTTAGAGGCCTGGGCAGTGGCTCTGACCTTCCTCAGCTCCTTCAGTGCTTTTCCACCATCAGGCACTCAGTTTTAATCATGCAAAACGAGTTGCAACTTATCCAGTCCAAGAAGTTGGGTGGTGATGTTCCTTCTGGAGCGGAGGAGGAAGAGGGGTGAAAAGAGAGACGCACCAGAGGAAACGGAAAAAATTAAAGCACACAGCTTTTGGCAAGCCAAACTGGTGGAGGAGGAGAAGGTTAGGGGGCAAATGAAGCAATTCTGAGTGGAACTGGGGCCCGAAGTGGCACAGGAAAAACGCTCTCTGCCTTCACCAATCCAGCTGGTGTGTTTCGTTTAAATGTTAAGCTGTAGTCAGCAGAAACTTTACAGAACCACGTTTGACAAGGCACTTGCCACCTCCTGCCTAAATTGCCAATTTTCCGGCTCGCAGAAAGCTCCCGAGAAGGAACCCAGGGTCCTGCCAGTCCCGGGGAAAATGGCCACGGAGGCTGGGGCTCAGGCTAGTCAAGTGGGAAGACACACCCGCTCCCCACTCCGCCCCCGCCCCAGCACACGGCTCCCAGGCGGCGCGGAGAGGGGAGGGAAGGCGGGGAGGGCGGGGCGGAGGCTGCCTGCCGGGAAACCTGGAGCGGTGGGCGGGGCGCGGGGCCTGCTGGGAGCTCGCTCCCGGAGCTTTGTTGCACAACCTCGCCCCAGCTGCCCGGCCCGCTCCCCCAGGCTCCTCCGCGGAGGCTCTGCCACCGCACCTCTGAGCAAACACTCAGGATTCCAGGGTCTTCGCGCGGGAACGAAGGGGATTTCTGAACTTGCTTAAATCTTTCCTGTCTCCCGCCCCGACCCCTTTCAGGTTTCCTTGTACCTTCTTCCTAAACATCGTCTGTTTTGTCCGGAGTGCCAAATCGAACCACTGGGTGTATTAATTGCTCAACATATCTTGGTTATGAAAACGAAAAGAACAAACGCAGAGTTGTTTTTAATATATAGAAAAACGAAAATAGTCCTATCAGGGCTAGTGGCTGCAAAGAGGTTCTCTCTCCTTCAAATATTCCATACTCTCCAAAGCCAGACTTTGGCAATGAATAGAAATAGATAAACTATTAGAGTGATGAATGATTAACGCCGAAGCTGACATGCAAGGAAAGAGGAG
>SJYX01023028.1:134802-231674 GCA_006410675.1 Oreotragus oreotragus | reverse complement strand
CCATCAGGCACTCAGTTTTAATCATGCAAAACGAGTTGCAACTTATCCAGTCCAAGAAGTTGGGTGGTGATGTTCCTTCTGGAGCGGAGGAGGAAGAGGGGTGAAAAGAGAGACGCACCAGAGGAAACGGAAAAAATTAAAGCACACAGCTTTTGGCAAGCCAAACTGGTGGAGGAGGAGAAGGTTAGGGGGCAAATGAAGCAATTCTGAGTGGAACTGGGGCCCGAAGTGGCACAGGAAAAACGCTCTCTGCCTTCACCAATCCAGCTGGTGTGTTTCGTTTAAATGTTAAGCTGTAGTCAGCAGAAACTTTACAGAACCACGTTTGACAAGGCACTTGCCACCTCCTGCCTAAATTGCCAATTTTCCGGCTCGCAGAAAGCTCCCGAGAAGGAACCCAGGGTCCTGCCAGTCCCGGGGAAAATGGCCACGGAGGCTGGGGCTCAGGCTAGTCAAGTGGGAAGACACACCCGCTCCCCACTCCGCCCCCGCCCCAGCACACGGCTCCCAGGCGGCGCGGAGAGGGGAGGGAAGGCGGGGAGGGCGGGGCGGAGGCTGCCTGCCGGGAAACCTGGAGCGGTGGGCGGGGCGCGGGGCCTGCTGGGAGCTCGCTCCCGGAGCTTTGTTGCACAACCTCGCCCCAGCTGCCCGGCCCGCTCCCCCAGGCTCCTCCGCGGAGGCTCTGCCACCGCACCTCTGAGCAAACACTCAGGATTCCAGGGTCTTCGCGCGGGAACGAAGGGGATTTCTGAACTTGCTTAAATCTTTCCTGTCTCCCGCCCCGACCCCTTTCAGGTTTCCTTGTACCTTCTTCCTAAACATCGTCTGTTTTGTCCGGAGTGCCAAATCGAACCACTGGGTGTATTAATTGCTCAACATATCTTGGTTATGAAAACGAAAAGAACAAACGCAGAGTTGTTTTTAATATATAGAAAAACGAAAATAGTCCTATCAGGGCTAGTGGCTGCAAAGAGGTTCTCTCTCCTTCAAATATTCCATACTCTCCAAAGCCAGACTTTGGCAATGAATAGAAATAGATAAACTATTAGAGTGATGAATGATTAACGCCGAAGCTGACATGCAAGGAAAGAGGAGAAGCAGGAGGCACCCCGGAGCCAGAGCCCAGGAGAGTCGCGAAGGACCAGCGCTCGCGAGAAGAACTAGGGAGGGCCGCACAGGGAGCGACCCCAGCTGACTCGCTGGCATCGCTGCGTCTGAAAAATCACCCGTAACACGTTTTTTAGAGCAAATGTTTAAAGTTTTAGTTTTCCAAATGTATATTTAACTACCAAAGTCTACAAATAAGCAGCATTCTGTCACCCGTTAAGGTTATACATAATTTATAACAGCGTGCCATATTATTTCTTTTTGGAAGAAAAGGAATCAAGTAGATTACTAAAACAAAATATATACAGCATAAACTCAAATATCATTAATGAGAAAAAATTACTGAGCTATAAACAAGCTCAGTAATATGTGGAGGGAGGTAACAATGGCTTGAGGAAACAAGAAAAATTAGACAAGATTAGTTCTGAGGAAATAAGAGTTTTAAATCATTAATGTGTAAGATTATGAATTTAAATTTGAGTGAGAGAAATGGCTAAAATTAGGTTTCATTGTTGTTTATATGAAACATTTCTCATTTAACCCTACCTAGGAAAAATAACAGAAAAACATTCATGGTTGCATATAGCTAAGGTCAAACAAGCCCTTAAAATTTTAAAGTTTAGGGTAATAAAAAAAAGATGATGCTCATTAAATTTATTTTGGATTCCATATCTATTTTTTAGGTCTCAATTTACAATTACATGATTATAACAACATTTTACCAACACAAAAGATTTGCCCACAAACTTTTTATTTTTTAACTTCAAGTTATATCCCTTATGAAGTGTCGAACTTAATAAGGGTGTAAAAGAGTAACATATAAATAGCATAAATGCTGCTATCTACAAAGATGAAATACAAGAATTCAGAGAAGTATTGAAATCCATTTTAAGTAAATTCTTCATCAGAGAAGAAATGTTCGAAACAATTACACTCATTCTATTTATTTCTGAATGTCAATGATTTTCCTAAAACATACTTTGCACGAAATGGTTTTCAATTTTACTTTAAAGTTTTTTGAAACCAAAAGTCACTGGCATTTCCTTAGTTACACGTGCACTATTCCCTCCTTTCTGAAATAAGTCTCTCCCTCCTCCTGTCCCTCTCACAGCTACTTTTTGGTCTACAGTTTCTTTTCAGTTATCCAAATTATGTCCGTTGGTTGGCAGGTAGGTACTTATGTATATATGTATTTCTGTTTCCATGCACACATATTAGAAGACGAAGGAAGGAGAAAAAAAGTGCTTAAAGGTACCTAATGAGATTTTCAGATAGTTCTAATGAGATAATGACTACTGTGTGACAGTAGTCAAGATGACATCCCAGTTTTCCACTTGCTGGGCTGAATGATAGTAAGGTTATGTCATTAACTAGCAACTAATGAGTTTGGTTTGGGGCTGTTTACTTTCACATGCTTGTGGTACACCCCAAGGAGGAGACAGCCAGCCAGCTGGCAGCAGGAAGTACAGGTCAGGGCACCTTTACTAAAGAATGTGAAGTCATGGGCAATTAGATGGTAGTTGAGTTCATGGGAATGGATGACTGAGCTTATATATAAAAAAGCATGCAGAATCAAGAGAACGGAGCAGCCTGAAACAGAACCTTCATGGGCATCCATCTGTAAAAGACAAGGTCCTCCCACTGCTGATGGAAGCAACAGCCACGAGGCCTAGGAATGTTAGAACCTCAGAACTGTTTTTTTCTCCACATCGGAGGGAGAAACAAATTGAGAGCTTGGGCTCAGGCAAGACTACCAGGGACTGACTGTAATTCCTCCAAGCACTGGCTTGCATGTTTCTCAGCATCTCTGCCTCAACTTCCTCATGTATAAAGTACAATGACTGACGGGACAGTAGTTACGAGAATTAAATAGCACCTGCCTAAAAGTTAATTTTGCTCATCATCCAATCACTCCCCACATCTGAATTTTTCAGATCCATCCTAGCTGCTATTCCTGTTACCCATGCCTTAACTGAGTGCTGCATCTCCCCCTTAAAACCTAAAATACTGAAACAGGCCTCCTTGACTTCAGGCTTTTTCCCACCCATCAACTTTCACAGCACCCCATAATTGTCTTCAGCAAACACAGATTTGAACATGTCACTCTGCTAAAAATCTTTCCTAGTATCAAGAGAATTGGGTTCAAAATTCTTACCCTGGGGAATCTCATTGGGAATCTGTTTCTAATCTGCCATTCAGTTTCATCTTCCTGTACTCACCCCTTTTGGAGAAGGAAATGGCAACCCACTCCAGTGTTCTTGCCCGGAGAATCCCAGGGACGGGGGAGCCTGGNTTCTTACCCTGGGGAATCTCATTGGGAATCTGTTTCTAATCTGCCATTCAGTTTCATCTTCCTGTACTCACCCCTTTTGGAGAAGGAAATGGCAACCCACTCCAGTGTTCTTGCCCGGAGAATCCCAGGGACGGGGGAGCCTGGTGGGCTGCCGTCCTTGGGGTCTCACAGAGTCGGACACGACTGAAGCGACTTAGCAGCAGTAGCAGCAGCAGTACTCACTCCTTTAGTGACTTGTTTGCTGAACCTACTGTACTGGGGGCTGTGTGTGTGTGTGGCTGTATTCCTACAGAGCCCTTCACTTTTCCTAAAATTTTGCCCTTTTGAAATCTCCATGTTTCCTTCCAAGACGACCTTCTTAATCCCCTTCATTAGAATTATTGCACTTTGTACAGTACTGAGTTGGACTGATATAATTTTATATGTAATCATACATGTCTATTTTTCTCTTAGATCTCTGAAGGCAAGGTACATCCATTGTGTATTTATGTATGTCCTCCTACCCATAAAACCCCTAGAAGGTGTGCTACACATAGCAGGTACTAAATTAAGCAAAAAAATTTTTAAAAGAGATAAATGCTAGGAATCAGACATTCTCACAACTCTCACGATACAAATCCTCAGATTAGTAAACAGGAGTAAGGTTGAGACCTGAGGGTTCTCTCTCTCATACACAGACAGGTAATCATTAAATAACTGTAGCAGGGTAAGTATGTCCAGGAAGTAGGCAGTTCTCTGTATTATCATAAAAGAGGTCATTTTTTAAATTTACAACTTAATTTTGAACATTTTGTTCCCTAGTAATAGACTAAGTTTCCACTTTAGATGTTTACGCTACAGACATCAGCACCAAACAGATGGAGCTGGAGCTATGTTTACTTTCAGTTTTAAAACATAATCTGAGAAGGTGAGACATTCCTAAATGTGTGTTCCTCTTCACCTATGGATGGTCCTCTGTAACAGAGTTTTGTTTCTAGGTGAATGAGGTCTGGCCTCAGGAGACAGCCCATAAGAGGGATAATGAGCAATCACCTAGAGGAACATGATTTTTTTTTTAATGGGGATCATTTTTAAAGTCTTTATTGAACTTGTTGCAATATTGTTTCTGTTATATGTTTTGGTTTTTTGGTTGTAAGGCATGTCGGATATCAACTCCCTGACCAGGGATCAGACCTGCACTCCATTCACTGGAAGTCAAAGTCTTAAGCACTGGGCAGCCAGTGAAGTCCCATGAATTTTTACCTCACTGAAATTTTGGCTAGCATGAGAAATTCCTAAAGTAACAAATACTACTCTTGGATTCCTAATACAGTGTCAATCAATTACTTACATTATAAAATTGACTACTTTAAATCCCTTTTGGAACAAAAAAGTAAAAAACGTGTTTTATAAAATCCAATAGTTATTCTCATAGAAATTACAGCCCATACAAACAAAACAACTTCCTGTGGTCCTCAATAGATGGTTTTACTGGTTCCAAGTATTACTTTTCAGTAGCTCAATACATTTAAATTATTTCCCAAATTTGCCCTTTGCAAAATTCTCTGTAATCAACAAAGGTGGTTTTAAAAATCACATGAATTGTTGCTAGATTACCAAAGGCTTCCACACTGGGCAAGTGACATCAGAAACAAGAGCAATCAGTCACTAACAAGTCCACAAGCAGGAGCAATTCATTTGGGGTAAGGGCAGGGGAGTAAGGGTATATTTGGTGTCGATTAGAGTCACACTGTCCAACAGAAATGTTGCAACCATATACGTAATTTAAAATTTTCATGGAGACACATTAAGAAAAAAGATGAAAGTAATTTAATAATATGTTATCTCACTCGATAAATCTGAAATATTGCCATTTCAATGTGTACTCAGTATAACAATAAATGAGATGGCTGACCTTCTGTATGCTGTCTTCAAAACCTGATGTATAATATATAGTTGCAGCATATATTTTAGACTAGCCACAGTTCAGTCAACAGCCATACTTGATAGGAATAGATATCTTGGAAAAATAAAACTATGTGGAACTGGATGACATAGTTTAAATTTATACTGAGGTGGACGTCTTTTTAAAAAAACTAAAGACATCACTGCATAAAGTGTATCAGCGATTCCTTTACTGATATGGAAATAAAGTACAAAACATTAAAGGAGGATCTATAAAGATTAACATCAAAATGTAATAATGTAAAAACAAGAGCCAAGTGCTCAAGTATATAAATTAGTCAAAAGTCTTCTGAGAGACAAATGAAGAAACCATTTCTCCTGACCCTTCCCTAAACCAAACTAGAAACATGTTTCCATCTGTGAGATGCTGTCCCTAGAGAAAGTCTCTTACAGCCATATCAAGAGGCTCTGATCAGTCTGAGAGCATTTTTGCTGACTTAAGGACAATGAAGATGCAGGAATCCGGTCATAATCTGTCTTTCACTCTGAAGGGTGGGAAGAATGTAGTGGTAGGACGGAGTTGATGCTATGACTGGCACAGTAAGGACAGTAGAGCATTTCCTACAATTTTACTATCATGCTAGGGATGAAAGTAGTGAAGGGAAGACAAAATGACAGCAAATGCAATGTTAGACAGGTAGCACTTGCTAAATTCTAAATCAAGAGGACCAAATGAGTGCCAGGTTCTATCAAGGGCGAATGCCTTTTAAATAAATCTAACCAGCTCCAAAAATGTCAATTTGAAAATCTTCTCTTCCTTACAGATCTATCATGGACATTTTTATCACTTACTCACCACCATGGCTTCTGACATCAAACATTTTGATGAATCCTAAATCTTTATTTCCTCTAGTTGAGGTCCAGGACTGACCAGACCTCTCCAACTGCACACTGAACAGTCTCACGAGAATGTCTCTCAAAATCCTTGAATTTAGCAAGTCAGAAGCTAAACTAATTTTCTCTTATTCCACTGATCTCAAACCAACTTCTGTATTCTCTTTGTTCAGTTAATGACTAACTACCGAAGTTTGCCTGAGCTCAAAACTTTGTAATTTATCCCTATCTCCTGATATGGCTCCAATCAGAAATCATACTGCCCTCTTTCTCTTTAACTCAGGCTCTCATCAACTCTTTCCTCTTCAGGGCACATTTCAAACTTAATTCCACAAACACTGTCTACCACAAGTATTGTGTGAAATATTCTTTATACAAAAGATGCACATGACATCAAATATCATGTCTTCTTTCTCAATCTTATATCTCAGTCAGGTTAGCCAACTCTCTCTCAAAATACTGAATTATAATGATCTGATTATTTGTTTTCTACTTCAGCCTGCAAAAGTTCCTAGAAGATGCAGAACAACAAATTTTACTCTTCATTTTTTTATTCCTGGCATAATACAGAGACAGCAAAGTCTCTGTATTGACAGAAGGCAATCATTACATTCTGCTGAATAACTGAAATACATATTTGGTTTATCGCCCTTTAGTTTACAAAGGAGACTTGTCATACCATCCATAGGTTCATACTGAACTAAAAGCTAGATGATCACCCTTCTATCAAAAAGTTGTTTAATGGAGCTGATAACACCCCACTCTGTATTGTATAAAGTAACTCTTGTCAGAAATCTAGAAGCTCTCATATCAAGTTTTACATCTATAAAGCCTAGTAGCAGTAATTGGTAAGACAAAAAGATGCTAATTTTCCATAACAATGTAATTACAAATAAGTTTTAATTCATGTAAGTACAGAAAGACCACCTCATCACTNAGATGAAAGTAATTTAATAATATGTTATCTCACTCGATAAATCTGAAATATTGCCATTTCAATGTGTACTCAGTATAACAATAAATGAGATGGCTGACCTTCTGTATGCTGTCTTCAAAACCTGATGTATAATATATAGTTGCAGCATATATTTTAGACTAGCCACAGTTCAGTCAACAGCCATACTTGATAGGAATAGATATCTTGGAAAAATAAAACTATGTGGAACTGGATGACATAGTTTAAATTTATACTGAGGTGGACGTCTTTTTAAAAAAACTAAAGACATCACTGCATAAAGTGTATCAGCGATTCCTTTACTGATATGGAAATAAAGTACAAAACATTAAAGGAGGATCTATAAAGATTAACATCAAAATGTAATAATGTAAAAACAAGAGCCAAGTGCTCAAGTATATAAATTAGTCAAAAGTCTTCTGAGAGACAAATGAAGAAACCATTTCTCCTGACCCTTCCCTAAACCAAACTAGAAACATGTTTCCATCTGTGAGATGCTGTCCCTAGAGAAAGTCTCTTACAGCCATATCAAGAGGCTCTGATCAGTCTGAGAGCATTTTTGCTGACTTAAGGACAATGAAGATGCAGGAATCCGGTCATAATCTGTCTTTCACTCTGAAGGGTGGGAAGAATGTAGTGGTAGGACGGAGTTGATGCTATGACTGGCACAGTAAGGACAGTAGAGCATTTCCTACAATTTTACTATCATGCTAGGGATGAAAGTAGTGAAGGGAAGACAAAATGACAGCAAATGCAATGTTAGACAGGTAGCACTTGCTAAATTCTAAATCAAGAGGACCAAATGAGTGCCAGGTTCTATCAAGGGCGAATGCCTTTTAAATAAATCTAACCAGCTCCAAAAATGTCAATTTGAAAATCTTCTCTTCCTTACAGATCTATCATGGACATTTTTATCACTTACTCACCACCATGGCTTCTGACATCAAACATTTTGATGAATCCTAAATCTTTATTTCCTCTAGTTGAGGTCCAGGACTGACCAGACCTCTCCAACTGCACACTGAACAGTCTCACGAGAATGTCTCTCAAAATCCTTGAATTTAGCAAGTCAGAAGCTAAACTAATTTTCTCTTATTCCACTGATCTCAAACCAACTTCTGTATTCTCTTTGTTCAGTTAATGACTAACTACCGAAGTTTGCCTGAGCTCAAAACTTTGTAATTTATCCCTATCTCCTGATATGGCTCCAATCAGAAATCATACTGCCCTCTTTCTCTTTAACTCAGGCTCTCATCAACTCTTTCCTCTTCAGGGCACATTTCAAACTTAATTCCACAAACACTGTCTACCACAAGTATTGTGTGAAATATTCTTTATACAAAAGATGCACATGACATCAAATATCATGTCTTCTTTCTCAATCTTATATCTCAGTCAGGTTAGCCAACTCTCTCTCAAAATACTGAATTATAATGATCTGATTATTTGTTTTCTACTTCAGCCTGCAAAAGTTCCTAGAAGATGCAGAACAACAAATTTTACTCTTCATTTTTTTATTCCTGGCATAATACAGAGACAGCAAAGTCTCTGTATTGACAGAAGGCAATCATTACATTCTGCTGAATAACTGAAATACATATTTGGTTTATCGCCCTTTAGTTTACAAAGGAGACTTGTCATACCATCCATAGGTTCATACTGAACTAAAAGCTAGATGATCACCCTTCTATCAAAAAGTTGTTTAATGGAGCTGATAACACCCCACTCTGTATTGTATAAAGTAACTCTTGTCAGAAATCTAGAAGCTCTCATATCAAGTTTTACATCTATAAAGCCTAGTAGCAGTAATTGGTAAGACAAAAAGATGCTAATTTTCCATAACAATGTAATTACAAATAAGTTTTAATTCATGTAAGTACAGAAAGACCACCTCATCACTTATCTGCTGCTGCTGCTGCTGCTGCTGCTGCTAAGTCACTTCAGTCGTGTCCGACTCTGTGTGACCCCATAGACGGCAGCCCACCAGGCTCCCCTGCCCCTGGGATTTTCCAGGCAAGAACATGGAGTGGGTTGCCATTTCCTTCTCCACATCACTTATCTAGCAGAGCTCTAGTTACTAGTGATTCATAGCATACTTTCCCTTAGTTTAAAACGTCTATGGTAACTAGTATACAAACTATACTAATCAGAATTCTTAAAAAGAAATGAAACTGAGTTTATCTAATTTATCCCAGGAGAGAATTTCACAAAATAATATTAGGTTAGTTCACAGAATTGGTTGTAGAGGACCAGGATTAGGAAAAAAAAGAAACCAGGGAGATGAGTCAACAGAAATTAGTTGCCCAGAATATCATCACCAGCATTTACAATAACGGACACACAATCCTTCCAATATTGCTAGACTCTCAACTTCTGTATGGTTTAACCAAGCAAGGGCTTACGACTGGCCCAGCCATAGTCATATGCTCTCTCAACAGTTTATAAGCTCTGGTCTCCTCTGGATTCAGTAGTGAAAAATACAATGTTGCTTTTTACCAAGTCTCATCCTTGGAGGACTAACCCCCCCAAAAGTAGCCTTCAAATACAAACTAAAACATACACCAAATATTCAGTAATAGCATCAAATGTATCATGATGCCCAAAGGCTTTTTTTATGTGTATTAGCAATGGACTAATTTGACATTAGTCAAAGCACCGATTTCAAGCAAGATTTTGGGTATAAGATTCCTACAGTGCTGGCAGAGTTACTGAATATACCCATGTGGCTGACTCCTTAATTGATTTTCGCTTGTCACTTCTATTCTATCCAGGTATGCCTCTGAGTTGCCTTTGTGCTGACATCTAATTTTGCTATGGTGCAACCAGTTTCTAGTAAACACAGAAAAAAATTAAGTTCATGAGACTGTCTGCAAGTACCACTCAATCTCCAGTTCATACTCACCCAAAAACTTCACATGGTATTTAATGTGAGTGTTGGATACCAGGCTCACTTTGGGCAAAAAACACATGGAAATTCTTGCCTCATGACAGATCCTGTTTTCAGTGATCATTACATAATCTGGCAAATAACTTTTGTCCAACCAAATGAAGTAGATGTAAAGCAATAATACTACTCCTAGAATTTATTTTTTTTATCATTAGGTTCAACTGAGACCTATATTCAGGCTGCAAAAGTTTTGATACTGAATTCTTTTTTGGCTGCCACACAAAATGAATAACGCTGAGTTAATATACTTCACAAAATATGGTATCTAAATAGGAGGGACCAGAGTTGCTAGTTCCTGGATCATCCCGGAAGACAAGTACCTTAAACTGCTGAGATCAAGCTTGGTAGGCACTGACTACCTCTACAAGGTGCCACAGGCAATGTCAGACCCGTGAGATGACTAGCTCACAAACTTTATCCTATCTAAAAACACAAGCTTTCTATCATACATATTATTTGAGCACACTCTTTGCTTTCCTTGGTAACTGCAGGGGTATTCATAGATATGAAAGAAATATAGATACTGAGCACTTCTTACTTCACAGATGAAGCAGAGAAAGTGAAAGCCCAACAGGTTAAATGACTTGTCTAAGGCCACAAACATAGTTGTTTGAGAAAATCAAGACTAAACCATCCCAATAATGTCTTGTACAATATCTATATTTGGTGTGACTCAGCTACAAACTGAAGAATCTTTAGGTTAAGAGGCAACCAAAGACAAGGGCAGCTGTGTGTCAGCAGCTTGACCATGCAGTTTGCCGTTAGCCCCCAAAATACCGTTCTATCTACCAAAATGTAGACTGTCTACCTATCACGTATTCTTCATCTAAGTGACTTTGTGGTTTCTACTTCACCTGTCTGCTGAGAATGGAGCCCTCCTTGTCTACTAGGAGGTGCCACTTTAGTATTTCCACAACTGTCTGTTTAGGGTTCTCCCATCTGGATCAGCTCCCTCTGGGAATCAAGATATGACCATGAGCTTCTGACAAGGAAAACCTCTGTCAATAGTCCTGATACACGACACTACCTACCATGGAATCCCTCACATCCTTAAAAACTTAAAAACATGACACTTTTTTAGAGGGCCAACTCTAAAGTAACTTAACTAGCCTCTTTCCAACCCTTCCCTCTAGAACCTGCTTTATACAGAGTAATCTGAAACTCTCCATCTCTCACAGCTTTTACTTCTTAGAATTAAACATTCTCTCTTTCAAATATATTAATCCATACTCTATAGAATAGACAAGCAAGAAGAAATAAAGTTGAATAAACGTAACACAAGGACCGTAAGTTAAATATGAGAAAAACAGTAAGGATTGATTGTTCAATTAATGAATATAACCGGAAGAGTTAAAAATTGATAAAAATTATTAGAAAAAAGAAAGAAAATGGGGAGAAGGGTTCATGGATTTATAGGAGCCTTTAAAAATCAGATGTTATGCTTTACTTATGATATTTGAGTTTTTCAGATATCATATTTTCAGAGATTCCACTGTTAAATGACTGCAGTGTGACTCGGATTTGATGAGTTTTTAAAGCTTCCAGGTCATTCTAATTTTCAACTAAGGTGTGAGAATCAGGGCCAAAGATAAAGATATTGAGTTTGAAAATGTTACAGACCTGCACTAATAGAAATATGAACAGTAACAAATATGATCCACATACATAATTATAAATTTTCTAGTAGCCATATTAAGAAGTTTTTAAGTTGTAATCAATATAACAAAATATTAACTAGACATTTTATATTCTTTTTTTCATACCAATGTGGTATCACCAGACCTGGGAGCTTTTACAAAATTAAACCTTTGCATGTGCATGCAAAGCAGTGAAGAGAAACAAGTGGGCACAGAAAGTAGTTCATTCTGAGCAGGGAGTCTGGTTCCCAGGGCAACCACACGTCTCCAAAGGCTGTGGGGATAGTACACTGTGGTGTCCTCAGAATTACCAGATTGGGATTATAGGAAGTTTTGATGTTTGAGATGTCACTGCCTTCCCTTCACCCTAGATTTCAGCTCTGAGAATCAGGATCCTCATGAACAGTCACCTCCTTCAAACAAAGCAACAGAGTAGCTATACAGACCCAATAGTTTTGTCCCCTAGATGGGAAACCAAGCAGGGACATCTCATGTGGGCACTGATAGTACAGCTTAAAAGATACAGAAGTAAAAGTGCATATCACAAATGCTTCTGAACACAAATGATGGTGACTCAAAGACACTCTGGGTCACATTTCTCTATTGCAAGGAAATATAATTGCTACCAGTTCTACTGGTCAGGACTTTTAAGTCTCTGGAGCAGAGCTCTCTGGTTATTCTGCCATAAACACAGGATTGAAGAACTGGCTCTCCTGGAGCATACGTGAAGGTGTTCTAAACATCTCTCCATACAGTCTCCCCTATTTGCTCTTTTTAACAAAACAACTGCCTCTCAGAAAGAGAGACAATTCACAGGCTAACAAAAATAACAAAAAGAAAGCACTACTGGCATTTATTTCTTTAAGAACACTTGAAGAGTTAGGGGAATCTGCTGCAGAAAGAGTATCAAGGCTTTAAAGTGAAGCCAACTTGGGTTTGGACTCTCCCTTGCCATTGGTCAGCTATGGAGCCCTATTCAGGCTAAACTCTTGCAACAACTAATTTCTACTGTGTGAAATGGACAAAATAATACCTGTGTTCGCAGAGCTGTTGCAAGAACTACAGAAAATAAATAAATAGAACAAGTAGCAAAGTGCAGAGACCAAAGTGGTGCTCAATAAATGAGAGCAATTATTAGATTCAGAGAAGAGGAGAGAGAGATTACACAGACAGAAAAGCATGTGACAATTACTCAACACTAACACAATATATAAGCTACCTGCATTCCTATTTTCATCTAAGATATTTATTTCATAAGCTAAGCACCTGGCAATCCCATGAATGTCAACAATCTTTTTAGGACTCGTAATACATCTCACATACAATAGTAAAGCCTCAGTAACTTCAGTCTCCATTACTGTAAACAAATTTAAGCTATTTAAGATTAAAAACCTCACTTCACTGTTTACAGATTTTCATAATCAGGAACAGGGCTAATGATCTTAAAAACCCTGAGATGCTCTAGTTGAGAATAGTTTATTTTGTTTTTGTAAGATTACCACCAGACTAGTAGAACCCCATCTTATCGTCTCCTCATCCCTCAGTTCACTGTTTTGTAATAGTTTTCACTCTTTTTATTCTTTCAGTGGTTTCCCTTGATATTTTAAAACATATTTAACTAAACAAAATCTCTTTACTTTCTGAACAGTAAAATGACTTTAACTGCAATCTCCCTCATCCCAGCTTACTTACATGCTCTTGTTGAAAAACATACTAATTCTTTTACTTATAATTCCACAAATTAGACCACTATTGTTTTATATCATGTCTGCTTTATAATTGTGCCTTCTATCAGTTTATTATTCCATCTTGCATTTCAGACGTTCCTCCTAGGATAATCTTTCCTTCTTTTGAATTACATTCTACAGAAGTTTCTTAGAGGAACTGTAGAGGTCTTTCAGTCAGCTGTTGTCTATCTCTAAATATTTTCATTTTTATTACAATTCTTGAATGTCAGTTAAAATAATTTTTCTACATTCACACTTTGTAGACATTTTCCTACTTCTTCCGGATTCCACAGCACCTATAGAAATTTGTTACCATTCTGTTTCTTTATAGGTGACCTGCTCTTTTTTATCCAGTTGCTTTCAAGACATTCTCTTTGTCTTTGATGCTCTGCTGTTCAGAGAGGCACACAGTTCTTATTTAAACTTGGAAATAAACTGTTTTATGGATCTATAAATTCCTGATTTTCATAAATTCTGAGAAATTACTATGCCTTTTGAAATATGCAACACAGGTATCAGCTGAGACAGAGTGATAAAGACAATAAATTTTTCAGTACTGATGTATTTAAATTCATTTGTAATAAAAGACAAATTATTTGATAAGATCCACATTAACATCATTTTCCATTCTGAAATAAAACCAGTGTCTAGAAATTGCAGCTGTGTGCTAAAATCTTCTTTATGAAAGAGATAAGAGCACGGGCTCCTCTTTAATCTATTGCAAATATTATGCTGCTCTGAGAATTTTGAACAAATAAAATATTTTTCATCCTGATTACACATTTCTTATCGATACCTTTCAATGTTAAAAAACTTGAAGAGGTTTCTTAACAATTAACAACCGAAATAAATAAAAACTGTATTTGCTGGTAGCTCATTTTCTAAGAATGCTGATGCATATCCAAACAACAGCTTAATCAGAACTGAAATTGATACTCCTTTCCAATGACACACTACCTCTGTACTACAGCAGTATTTTTATAAAATAATATAAATTTGACCGTATGCTACAATTCCTTAAACATATTTTTTTTTCTGTTCAGAATGGTAACCTGAATGCTGGGAGTGGGTATGGGGGCTGGATGGAGAAGAGAATATTGGACGGTAATCCACATCGGGCACATTACGTTGAGCTACTTTCCCCACCAGCATTTGTTTTAATAAAAGGGCCTGCAATACACCGAGATTCTGATATAACATTAATGAAATGATGATATAAAACTGCACATCAATGGTAGAGTGTAGAGATGGTTCCAAACAGTCTTTAAATCAGGTCTCTGAGGTAAGAAACTTTCTTGAGGTAATATGTGCTATGGATTTCTATAATGGTAACACAAGGTATGGAGAAGGTGATGGCACCCCACTTCAGTCCTCTTGCCTGGAAAATCCCATGGACCGAGGAGCCTGGCAGGCTGCGGTCCATGGGATCGCTAAAAGCGACTTAGCAGCAGCAGCAACACAAGGTTATCTGAACTTTTAAAGCTGGAGGGCAGACGACTCTCTTTTGTTTAGGAAAAGGAAGTGGGGGTGGTAAGAGAAAGGATAAAAGAAGAGAAGCTGTAAGTAAGCCTCTTAAAGTAACAGTGTAGCTACAGTACTTAATTTCACGGCCGGAGAAACAAGGCGGCTGCTGCTGCTGCTGCGTCGCTTCAGTCATGTCCGACTCTGTGCGGCCCCACAGAGCAGCCCACTAGGCTCCTCTGTCCCTGGGATTCTCCAGGCAAGAACACTGGAGTGGATTGCCATTTCCTTCTCCAATGCATGAAAGTGAAAAGTGAAAGTGAAGCCTCTCAGTCTCTCAGCCTACCAGGCTCCTCCATCCAATGGGATTTTCCAGGCAAGAGGACTGGAGTGGGGTGCCATTGCTTTCTCCGAGAAACAAGGCTAGTGACCTAAATAAAACAAGCTCAGAGCTCAATTCTGGGAATTGGGAGGTAGCATAGAGACAATTTGGGAAAAGGTTGAAATGTTGGCTACACTTTGAAAAGCAATTAAAAAGACTGAAATTATGGCAGCTCAGGCAGTAAAGAATCTGCCGCTGTGGTAGATCTGGGCTTGTTCCCTGGGTTGGGAAGATCCCCTGGAGGAGAATGGAATGGCAACCCACACCAGTATTCTTGTCTGGAGAATCCCACAGACAGAGGAGCCTGGTGGACTACAGTCCATGGGGTCCACAAAGAGCTGCACACAACTCAGCGACAATACTTTCACATGAACACAAAACATACTACGTTAAATTCACCTGCGTACAAAGCGTGGGTTGTTGGGGTTTCACCTTTAGTATAATTATTTATTTTTTCTGGAAACTGGTGAAGTGGACTTCTTAGAATCAAGACTTTTCAAATGCTGTTTTGGTGGAAAGGAATCTTGTGTCAAAAATGCCCCTGAATTTTTAAAATATAGAGGAAAATAGGTAAGGACAGGAATTACTCTTCTATAGACAATTTCTCTCCTATTCTGAGAAACAATTACATTCTTTTTATATTCCTTGATGAAGATTAACAAAATTAGTAAGCAATATACTACAAAATAATTTTCCTTACAAAAGAGACCGTTTTTAACTTTTAAATTACAGCCTATGTTTAAAAATTTTAAAATCCTTACTTGGTCTCAGTGTTCCATTGAGCCTTTATTTCAAGAAATTACACTTCATAAAGTCAAGCAAAATTATGGTATTTTATTACTTAGATCTGTTTCTAATATTTATTCACAAGAGAAACAAAATGGCTTCACTTAACATTTTAGGAGTCATAAAATGATTGCCTTACTAAACACTTAGCAAACATATAATTTACAAAACAATATAAAGGTGAAGCTCTTTTTGGAGGGGAGGTATATACTTAGTTTTCCAACTTTGAGATATTTCAGTAAAAACCATCATGGTCATGCCCTTAGTTGAATGTGTACTAGAAAAGGAAGAGTGGAAGAAGACGCTGCAAGGTTACTTAACAAAGCTGCCCTTGTCCTTCTGCACAGGATGGGCAATTTCTTTGTGGAAAGGGGATAGAAACTATAAATGGACCTTTATAAACTGTAAAAGTGCTCCTTTTCCTGTGTTGCCTTATCCGCTCAGATAAGCCAAGTCTGAAAACTGGGTGTCTTCCTAATTTGTCCCTCCTTCACCTTCATAAGGAATCCTTTCTAAGACTTGTGGCTCTCCTCCCTCAAGAACTCCTCATTCTGCTTTTCTTCAACTCTAAGGTCGCTGCCTAAACCCAGATCACCATAGTCTCAACTCCCAGTGTCGACAGCTTCTCCAGAGCTGTTGTGTTAACGTCGCCGAGTTCTGCACTAAAAACAGAAGCTGGACCGTAACATTATGCTTCCTACAAGTCAATGCTGTGTAACCTGTGAGGTCATGGTGGCCGTACACAGACAGTCCCTCTAATTCATGCTCTACACTGCGGTCAGAAGGACCTTTCTGAAATTCAACTGTACTCAGGTTATGTCCTCGATTAACATATAATCTCCTGTCCATAGTTTTCCATGCTCTCTGGATCAAGGGTAAACTAATGTGAATTTAAAAGGCCCTTGTGGAGTTGCGCTAGTCATCTACTTCCTAGCTTCTTTCACCAGTGGACACTGTATTACTGGAAGTTCCTAAATTATTCTGTGCTTCCACTACCTGATCTTAGCTGTTCCCTCTTCTTAGAGTTCTCTTCTCATTCTGGTGGCTCACTACTTATCCTTCAGTTCTGAGCTTACATACATGCCTTCCCTGATTTAATAACAGATTAACACCTTGCTTCTGTGTAATTCCATGTTTCTTCTTGATGCAACATTTTATCAGTTTGCATTTTACCTGCAAATTGTTCTGTCCTAGTAAAGTGACATGTAGGAAGATCTGCTTCTTGTTCATTACTCTATTTCTCTACTTAAAGCAGGTGCATCAAAAATGGACGAGATGATCACATGAATGCTTTCATGAAGACCAAATTGAAATACTTCAAACACTGTTTCACAATTCTATCAAATGAGTTTATTATAACTTAAAAGTATTTCCAAAAGACAAATTTAACACAACCGTTAAAAGTTTCAAGAATGAGGAGACCTCAGGAACCAGCAAATGCTTCTGGTGAGATAGCAGTATGGTAGAATAATAGACTACATCCGTATCCTTCCTATAAATGCAAAATTTTGTTTGTTACAAGAGCCAACTTTGCATAGTAAATTTAGCATATGAATATTTTTTAGCCTTCCTACAGAGTAGGAGGTCTTAGAATCTAAGGTTAATGGAGAAGATTCTAAATAACTTCTTTTTAAGTAGTAGGAAGAAAGGTAAAGATGCCTTTGACTGAAGTTTCCTTCAAAATTAAACAGAGACCTTAAAAAGGAAAGATAAAATACTAAAATTTCTAAAAAGTTAAACATTTAACTTCTCAAAGTTAAACATTTGCCTCAAGGTATTAAGTGGGCTACAATTATGAAATTTCTTTTTGACCTGGCAGTCTTAGAATAGAGGTGCAAAAGTAACTGTGAGTCAGCTGATGAAGGACAGCAGAATGCCCTGTTCACAGTTGGCATTTAGGTGCTCATAAACCTAGATATATAATTACTCCTACATTCTCTGTTTGTTTGGGGGAGGGGTGGTTTGGTTAATCTAAATAAAAATCTTAGTTTAGATATAGTACTACATAAAATATCAAAGCTTCCTGGCTTTGTTTACCACTCAGGATTATTAAATTGTTTTATACTCAAGAACACAAATTTCAATAACCTTCCTGGGCCTTCAAAAATTTAAAACAGGGACCATAAGTTACCTGGTTCTCATGGTCAGTCTTTAGGCTACTCAATCCCAGAAAGAAGACCTCTTCTGTCTAGAGAAGCAGAAGCTACCTCAGATAAAATATGCAAAATTAAAAAAAAATGTTTAATGTGCAAAATAATCCAGAACCTCAGAGCCATCTGTAGCTGGTTAAAAAATAATTCACACAAAACCTGCACTACCTCTCAGTTATCCATGACAACTGGGAGGGACCCTGTACTCTGATTTCAAGTCTTGGCTCTGCTATCATGAAATGTATGAACAGGGTCCTAGGTCTCTAAGCAAGCACTGGTTTCTTTACCTAAAAAGGGGAGACAATTTCAACCTGCTTTGCTGGGCTGCTGCAATGAGATCTTTTAAAAAATAATCTGGAATATAGTATGCTCAGCCAAGTTTTTAACCCCTACCCTCTGCTTCCTTATTAGATGGCATTAAGAGAACACCCTTAGAAATGAAATATGTACAAAGTTCTGAGGGGCCATAAAGAGGGCTATAAAATGTGTTCTTCCCAATTTAAAATGCCCTGGATGGTGCTGTGACACTCACTCCTAACCGGGCCATGTGTCTGGAAAGAGTGTAAAGCCATCGTATTACTGGAGAAATCACCCTTTCCCTAATATGTTTACAGTGGTGGGAAACTTAAGACCATCATTCCACACCTAGATAGAGCACTAAATACCAAGCAAATAATCACATACAAAGGAAAAATTAGAAAAATATTCTAAAATTATCTTACTATTCTATATTTTCAATGTGTATCTGGTCCACAGTAATACTCATATGCCCATCACAAACAGACAGAAAACACCTCCAGTTGATAACTAAGAAAATTTTTCAGAGGCAAAGCTGCCCAATATTCTGGTTCACAGTGATTTTCGTGGAGTTCAATTATTTAGCAACATAACACAAAAAACCTTAAACGTGGACTCACTCTGTAAAAACCAGTTAAAGCACCTGACTCTGGCCCTTTCTTCCCCCTGTGACCTAAGTCCAGCTACGTCCCTCCCGTTCCAGTGACACAGGCTTTTCTTTAACTGCTTACTCCCTTTTCCTGGAATGCTGTCACTTTGGATCTTTGCAGAACTGGCTCCTTGTCCTTCGGATTTCTAGCTTAATAGTTTATCTCCTCTGAGAGGTCTTCCCTGACCATACGACATAAATTAGCCACCTGCTCACTCACTTTCACATGGTCACATCTAATTCTATGCACAGCAGTCATCATTCTCTGCCATTTTCTGGACATCTATTTATTTACCAATCACCTTCTTCCACTAAAACAGGCTCCCTGAGAGCAAGCATGCTGGTCACTGCGTGACTGTTCCTAGTATCGCACTGAAAAACAGGTCCTAAACGTCTGCTGAAAAGACTGGCCTCCGATGTGGCTTAGAGGCACCTGTACGTGCACAACCTTGACATCACAGAACCGAACACGTGAACACTGCCACCAAATGTCCTGCTGCCTGTTTGTTCCTTCGGCTTTTTGCTGCCAGCATCAGTGTGTGAAACCAACAGCAGAAACCGAAGACAGAGCAACAGCGTTCTGAATCCTCACAATGGAGCAACTCTCTGTAGTATTTGTGATTGAGCCCACAGGGAAGATGATGACAATGATGAGAATGACAGCGCAACAAAGCCTGACTGGGGTTCTCAGTTGCTGGGCTCAGATATAGGCTGCTCCGATCCAAAAACTATGGTATGATTACCTTCATTCTATAGATGAGGAAATTATAACTTAGAGAAATTGAGAGTCCTCTCCAATGTCACACAGCTCATCGGCTGCATGGTTTGGCTTTACCTGATTAAATGTCCCAAGGATACATGGATAAAATGAAGCCTTTGATGCCAACCCAAATGTACTGATCATGGCAGCAGCTTCTTACATTCAGAGAGCACACAGTACAGGTAAACACAGAATTCATCATGCATTCGGTCTCCACACAATTACACACATTTTGGGTCTCCTGCACTATGTCCATGGCATCCTGGGTTAGAAGTCACTGGGCAGGAACACTGTGAATAGCCCACACAAAATTGAGAGCATCACTGAAGACAGGACATACAAACATTCTTCTTTTTCCCACCCCAAATTCCTTCCAACTACTCTGTTGAAAAACATGGAACATATTCTCACACCACTCAAACCTGCTGAGAGTGCACAGAAATCCTTCCTGAAGAGCCACATACAACGAAGAGAACTTCTTCTTTTCCTCTTTTTCAAGCAGACTGGCTTGGACTTAACCATTTCATCACAGAACCAGAGACAGCGCAGTGGTTGATTTTTACCTTACTGTCACACAGACCAAACTCTGAGGCGAATGGTTGCTTCCTGACTCAGTTACAGAGCTAGAAAGCAACCCCGGTCCTCAGGATGAGGGACAACTGGGTATTAAATGCTGACTGTGGGGTTGGTCAGCTCCACACCCCTATCATCTCATACTCCTACAACCTCTTTGAACTTTTCCTACCTTCTTTCAAAAGAGAAAAAAATTGGGAGTCAAAAGAGAAAAGCCAGGTCCAGGTAAATGACTTGCTCACATCACAGGCACATTTCAGGCTGCTTTCCGCCCACACCCAGAAGCAGCGTGCTAAGAATCCCACCACACTCCCCAGTACCCATAATCCATGCTCTGTATGCTGAGAACAGCAGGCTACCAAAGAGACAACCTAAAAGATGATGCGGCTGCTTTAAGCATTAGAAACAAGCAGGAAGACACCCCCAAATGTTTTCTCATGTATGAATTTATTCATACCATCATGCCAAAATTACGACTTTGAGTATTCATTTTCAGACAAATGATTTCCTGGGATAATGATGTTCTAGGCTTATAGTTTATTTTATATATATATATTTAAAACTTTTAGAAATAATATGTTTAAAATCAAATAACTTCAAATCAATTTTCAGTAAGAGAATCTTTAAATATTAAAATTCATTTCTTTATGTTAAAGTAAACTTAAATGTACAGTTCTAGAAACGACGGGGGGAAGGTTCTTGTGGGAACAGTTGTTATCTCGGAAATAACAATAAAAAAGAAGTTAAAATACATGTGTTTAAATCTCAGCTCTTCCACTTACCATTCAAACTTTGTAATAAAACATTTTCTACACCTGTTACCTCTTATCTGGAAAAAAGATAAAAAATGCTTGCCATATTTACCACTTGGTAACTGTAAATATTTAGTAAGATAACAAGGCAAAACCTATAAATGCTATCCAAAGGTAAGAGTTAGTGACAATAACAACAATAAAGAATTGTATCATGTTGATGTATGGCAGAAACCAATACAGTATTGTAAAGCGATTAACCTCCTGCTGCTGCTGCTGCTGCTAAGTCACTTCAGTTGTGTCCGACTCTGTGAGACTCCATAGACGGCAGCCCACCAGGCTCCCCCATCCCTGGGATTCTCCAGGCAAGAACACTGGAGTGGGTTGCCATTTCCTTCTCCAATGCATGAAAGTGAAAACTGAAAGTGAAGTTGCTCAGTCGTGCCCGACTCTTAGCGACCCCATGGACTGCAGCCTACTAGGCTTCTCCGTCCATGGGATTTTCCAGGCAAGAGTGTTGGAGTGGGTTGCCATTGCCTTCTCTGACAATTAACCTCCAATTAGAAATAAATTAAAAAATAAAAATATATTACGAAAGTAAAGGAAAAAATTTTATCTTCATAATAAAGTAAAAGCCACGCCAAATGTATAATAACAATCCCCAGCCGTATACAGAATAGGAAATAGACTACAGTGTTGTAACAGATTGTAGGGCTCTTAAGACAGAAGACCAGAGGAAACTGCCATACAGACATAAACCTCTATGATTTTGAGATGTGTGTTAAATTCAACCCCTACATTTTTTCAAAAAGAGAAAAAAATGTATATATAAATGAATGGTATAATACACATAGTCAATCACAACTTTTAAGAACATTTTGGTGTTTTCTAAAGCACACATCAATTCATAACGTGCTTGTGAAAACAGATTCAAAAATGAGTTTAAAGCATCTTTAATATTAATTTCTCATTTTAATACTAATTTCTCATTTAAATGCTTTCTTCTTTGCAATCACCTGTGTTTTTTTTTCAGTCTAACTTTACTGAGGCTTTTGAAGGCTAAGTCGAAAATCTCTTGGTAAATGTCACACTGTACTTGAATATATGTGGGTTGTTTTCAAGAGTCTTTTGATGCTGATTTCTAACATAATTCTACAGTGATAACAGAACAAACTCTGTATGACTTCAATAACTTCAGACCATGAAATGTTTGCACTTTGTTTTATGTCCCTGGATATATTCTAGTGTCTTCTAGTTTACAGTCTATGGGAACTTGACTAGAATTTGTATCCTACTGTTGTGTGCAAACTGCATAAATCTTAATTATGTTGAATTGGTTCATAGTGCTTTTCAGGTCTACTATATCTTTCTACTTTTCTATTTGTTCTATTAATTTTTGAGAGTTTGATATTGAAACTCCAACTAAAAATCTTAATTTATCTACTTAAAAAATAATTGCAATGTATAGTGGAACTATATGTAACCCTGTGCTGTATTTTCCAAGTCTTCTTCTGTAATTGTGTTGTTACACTTTCATAATTAAAAAAAATAAAATATATAGAAAACCCAAACTGTTCTTATTTTTTAAAAAAGCCAACCTCTACAAAATCTACTAGCTTTAAACAAATATCATATAAAAACAAAAGATATTAGAGAAATTTTTAAAAAGATAATTCCCTGGAGACTGAGATTACTGAAAATTTATCTGTCATACATAATGCTAGCCACCAGGTCTGCTGGTCCAATTTCATCATACTGCATACTCTCTGTTAATGACACAATTTTTTCTGACACTAACATCATATGTCATCGTATTTTCACTGTGAAGCTTAAGTCTTCATAATAAATAATCAGGATTAAATATTAACATGGCCACTTCAAGCAAAAATGTAGATTTTTTTTTTTTAAAACACACAAAGAAATCAGGAAGCCATTATGAAACCATTAATTCCAAACCACAAAATTTATTAACAATTATGCAGGGGAAAATCTAATTCAATACAAAGCATTGCTGAGGCTTAAAGCTCACCTGGTAAAGAATCCACCTGCAATGTGGGAGACCAGGATTCAATCCCTGGGTTGGGAAGATGCCCTGGAGAAGGGAACAACTACCCACTTCAGTATTCTGGCCTGGAGAAACCCATGGACTGGATAGTCCATAGGGTCACAGAGGGTCAGACATGACTGAGTGACTTTCACTTTCACAACAGCTAAAACACTTGATAAAACTTCCTGAGAAACAAAATGAAGCACAACAGTAATACTAAAAACCATTACATTCTTTATCTGTAGAATACAGTACAATTTATAAAACACTTTCAATACTTTATTTTGATTTATCATTTACTTTGATTCCCCAAACAATCCTTTGAAGAAAGATACTATCCCCATTTTATAGTGAACAAGCTGAGGACCAGAGAAATAAGAAATTAAGTCCAGCTCTCACAGTGAAGCCTTGAGCGTTGGCTCCAGAAGTTCATTCCTCTTTCATTCTGCCATCCTGTCTCTAACCAGGTACCAAGAAAGTGTCGGTGATGGGTTTATAAGATCCCCTTTTGGAGGCTTTAGGGAAATCTTAGAACACTCAGCCCCATTTGGTTGTCCCAGAATCTCATCAAGACACTCCTCACTGCAGGAAAAGAAATCTGCATCTGGGTTAGAGCTCGGCCATGCACATGTTCCTCATGGGTTTTGTACCACTAGTAGGAAAGGTAAGGGTGTCCAGATTCTGGTCAGACTACTTCATCATCATCTAGCCTTCATTAAGGACAAAATTAATGAAAATTAAGATTTCTGTCGATAAAAGATATTTCTATTATTTACATGATACTTGAGTTTGACGCAGGGTTAAAGGATTTAACTGACTTTTGAAGAGCTTAAATATGCAGAGGGCTAAAAATGAAGAATTCTAAAGATGTAGGGTCCTGAGGTTTTCAGCAGCTTATCTCACGGGAGAGAGGTCTCTTCTCATTGTCAAAGTGAATTCTTCTTCTATATGGGATTGTCAGACTTAACAGTATATTCTGTGCAACACGTCCCCTGCAATATATGGGACCTACTTACACTCAACAAATTATTCATTCATCACTTGTCTGAAATCAACTTTGTCCTATGTTTCATCTGGAAACTTCACTTCCATGGCAACGACACAATAACACATTACTAAGCTGCAAGCAGGTTGTCCAGCTAACCTGGTGACAGCTTAATAGCAGCTAGTACAGCATTAACTACAATTTAACCCTCCAGCACACCATCACTGAACACATCTTCACAAGAACTATGCACTAGCCACATATGTGAAAACTGAGGCTCCAAAAGGTTACAGAGTGCAGGTTTGAGGACCTAGTTCCAAGCTATCTATTTTAGAACAGTGCCCAGCATCACCAGCTCAGCACAGAGCAGATACGGCACAATACAGTACCATACATGACTTGCCAACAAATACTTCATCTTTGTAACCATCAGTGTGAAGAGTTTCCAAACCTCTGCTACTCACTGAAGACCCTCTCTGGTCCATGAAGCCCCTCATCAGCGGGTTGCTCAATCCAGCTGTAAGACAGGGTTCAGATGAGCTACTAACACTCTCCTCTTGGCCCTTTTTGTACCTTTGATGTGACAAGAGTTCTTTGTGGTAAGAAAAAAATCAAGAGAGAAAGAAGAATGAAATTAATTTTTCAGGAACTTGTGTGCAAAACATCTCAGCCTATCCCGGGAGACACTGGCTTTCTATGCCCTCAGCAGCCAACTGGGGCACCTGGAAGCCCAGGAGCACAGGGCACAAACCGTGTCCTTGGCACTGCTCAGCTTCTCTCTGCAAAGGGACTCAACTGAGAAGTTCAGCAACCTTCTGTTCACAAGCCTGCGCAGAAGAGGGGAGCCCCAGGGAGAACTCACTGAAGAGTCTGCGTGCCCTGACTTCTCTGCCCCTTGTTTCACCCATGCATGGCTGGGCAGGTGGGGGCTTGAAACTCAGGGTAAAGAACCTCTCCAAAGAGAGACAGAGATAGGGCGAGAGAAACCCAGAGCACAGAGAGGAGAGGGAAGCAGTGTCTTCCAGCAAGAGGAAGTGGTAGAGGACAAATTCTGGAAGCTGTCTTCTGTATGTCAACAGCTATGTGATGGGTCTTGGGTAGGCCACTCACTTCACTGAAGTAGTGTGGGGACTGGAGAGAGAGCACGTAAGGTGACACGAAATAGCTAGAAATGATAATAGTTCTTGGAAATAACAGGGCTTCCGGAGGTGGGGGCGGGGGGTGGTCGGGGGCAATGGTATAGGGTCCGCCTGCCAGCACAGGAGACACAGGTTCGATCCCTGGCTTGGGAAAATCCTCAAGGAAATGACAACCCACTCCAGTACTCTTGCCTGAAATATTCCATGGACAGAGGAGCCTGCAGTCCATGGGGTAACAAAGAGTTGGACACAACTGACTGAGCGCGCACACACACATTCATCCTTCTTAGTGACTAAAAAATTCAAAAGGACAACAACAACAAAAGCTGCTTCTGACTATCCAAGTTTAAGAGCTTTTACTAGGGAAAAGCATTTTATGAATATATTTTTGTTTGTGTGTTTAAATATTGTTCCCTCCTTTGTAGGGAGTAAATCAATAAATGTACCCCATAAACTCTTTGGCACATATGTAAGCAACCACAGGCATTCTTTGGAGTCAAACTGCTATTATTATATGTTTAAAGCCCACTGGTGCAATCTGCATTAAGACCACCTATCACCTACACGTAAGTCAACCTATTATTAAAAGGGANAGAGGATGAGACGGCTGGATGGCATCACGGACTTGATGGACATGGGTTTGAGTGAACTCCGGGAGTTAGTGATGGACAGGGAGGCCTGGTGTGCTGCGGTTCATTGGGTCGCAAAGAGTCAGGCACGACTGAGCGACTGAACTGAACTGAGAATTCACAGAAAGTAATTTCAGAATTGATAATGCATAACTATAGAAAAACAAACTTAACATGAGATACCTATATGAAATTCACTTTTGAAGTAACTATAGATAGATAGGTAGATAGAATGAGAGAATGAAAAACAGGTGTGTCTATATGTATATACATACACATATATGTAAATATTTACATATAAAAACACATGTTTCCTAGCTTTGCCTATGTAGAGAGCCTAGAAATGTGACACCACACTAGCAATGAGCATATTTAGCATTTGAATCTTAATTCGGAAATACCATTCTATATCATAAGGAATCCAGTTTTTTGAAGAACTGGCTAATCCTTGAGCTGATACTGGGAAAATACATAATGACTTTTGAATATCATATTGTGAAGAAAAGAAGAAAGTAGTCAAAGAGTGGTATACATGTGAAAAGCACAGAGAAGCTGGCTTAAATAAATTGTGTTGCTGTTTACTCACTAAGTTGTGCCCAACCCTTTTGTGACCCCATGGACTGTAGTCCGCCAGGCTCCTCTGTCCATGGGATGTCCCAGGTAAGAATACTGAAGTGGGTTGTCATTTCCTTCTCCAGGGGATTTTCCCGACCCAGGGATTGAACCTGTGTCTCCTGCATTGACAGGCAAATTCTTTACTGCTGAGCCGCCAGAGAAGCTCTTAAAGTGTGTACCAATGGCCAAATGAGGGGCAATCTAAGTATTAACATAAACAATGACAATAACATTATAATCCATAGGGAAAAAAAGAATCCATTATACTGATATAAATGTGGAAGAAGGAAGACCTCTTCCTTACAATGGAATATGAACTAGTAAGTGTAGAAGAAATGATGGAATTAGAAAATCACTATTTGGCAGCCATTATAATAAAAATTGATTTAGGCAAGAATCAACAACGTATGCTATAACAAGGGTTAAACGTTTGGTGTATAACAGATTAATACATAGTCCTAAGGTCTCTCCCAGAAGATACTTGTACAAAGGGGAATATTATAACCTCATAGTGAAGAAAAGTGGGAGACAACTCCTTAATGAAATGATCAAAATTATCACAGTTAATGGCATCAGTAATGGGAGAAATTGACGTTTTTTGCCTCTTGATGTGATGCATTGAGAAAAATGCATCAGTTCTGTGCTAGTTCTGCCAAAAAAGGCATAACCAGAATTTAATCAAGAGGACACATCAGAGAAACCCAAACTGAGGGACATTCTACAAAATAACTACTGTGCTCGCCTCAAAAATGTGAAGGTTATGAGAGACAAAAAAGAAATGATGAAATGCTCCAGATTAAAGGAAACCAAGCAAAGAGACACGACAATTGAATGCAACTCATGATTCAAATTCTCTTTTCCTAAGAAAGTACATTATTGAGATAACTGGCAAAATTTGAATAAGGTCTGTAGTTAAGCTGTGTTAATGTTAACCTCTCAGTTTTTGTAATTATGCTATGGTTTTTAAAAGAGAATGACCTTGCTTTTAAGAAATATAAATTGAAATTTTGTGTCTGCAACTTATTTTTAGTGGTTCAGAAAAAAAATCACATATACAAATACATACATAGATATGGCGGGGGGAGAGACAGAATAAAGCAAATATAATAAAATATATTATATTTCGGTAATCCTGGTGATATAAGGGAATTCTTTGTACTATATTTTGAACTTTTCTGTAGGTCTAAAATTATGTTTAAAGGTTTTAAAAAAGCTATCATGCTTGCGTGGGATGAACTGGGAGACTAGGATTGACATATATATATATATATATACACACACACACACATACATATATACTATTGATACTATTTATAAAATAGATAACTAATGATAAGCTACTGTATAGCACAGGGAACTCTACCCAGTGCTCTGTGGTGACCTAAATGGGAAGGAAATCCACAAAAAGAGGGAATGCATGTATTAATATATTTAGAGCTGATTCACTTTGCCATACAGCAGAAACTGACACAGCAGTGTAAAGCAACTATACTCCAAAAAGAAAACTCAATCATGCTTAACAAAATGATAACATTGTGTTAAAACTATTAGCTAAAACTTTTATAAGAACCAAGATACTTTGAGTCTCAAAATATCTCCCTAAGAAATATGTGTCATTTGGAAAAGGGAAAACAGTGGTAAACTCTGACATACCTCACCATGACCAATTATTACATATTAACATCATTAATATTGGAACAAAACAATACCATGTGCCTCCTGATATTGATATTATGCAATGAGAAGGAAATAAGATAACTTCTGTGGTACTTCTGACTGAAAAAAGAAAAGGATAGGGTAACCTCAATTTAATTACGAGGCAACATCACATGAACCCAAATTGAAAGAACTTTCTGAAAAATAACTGACCGATATTCTTCAAAAAATAGAGTCATGATAGAGGAAGACTGGAACTACTTCAGATTAAAGAAGGAAAAAGAAACATGACAACTAAATGCAACACATAATCCTGGATAATAAATTGGAAGTCTAGGTGATGGGCATGTGATAATTTTTGTATTATTCTTGCAAATTTGCTGAGTGAAATAATTAAAATAAAAAAAATTTAAGTGTATCTGAAGGCACTGATTCTTTTACTATGCTCCAAAGTTGTCAACATTTTATTGGACTAAGATTATACTTAAAGGTTTTGTAGAATTCTCCAATGAAGACTTCATAATCTGGTGCCATTTATTGGAGCAAGGGAGATCCCTCCCAGCTAAAGTTAATATTATTATTACTATTAATTTAGCAAGTTGGATTATAATAAAAATTATCCAAAATTTCAAATTTCTTTACATAGAGTTATATAAAATAGTTTCTCTTTTCTGGCTTAAACAATAGGTATTTATTTCTCATGATTTTGTGGGCTGGTTGGATGATCCTTCTGGATGATTCTGAGGTCAGTTGTCAATGGGCCTGAATGATCTTGGAAGGCCTCTCTCACATACCTAGATTGGCAGGCTGTTGACTGAAGCATGTCAGCGCTCCCCCTGGCCTCTTCAGTAAATTATTTCAGGCTCATTCCCAGGAAGATGGACTCACATCTAACTTGGGATGCATCACCTGCCCATGCAGGAGATGCGGTTCGACCTCTGGGTCAGGAAGGTCCCACATGCCGCGGAGCAGCCACGCCCATGTGCTGCAGCTACTGAGCCCCAGTGCCCTAGAGCCCACGCTTCGCGGCAAGAGAAGCCACTGCAACAAGAAGCCCACACACTGCAACGAAGAGGAGCCCTCATTCACGGCAACTAGAGAAAAGCCCACGTGCAGCAATGAGACCCCAGCACCGCCAAAAGTAAATAAAACTTTTTAGAGAATCCCTAACCAAATCAAACGACTTGGTCAAGCCTCAGTTTAAGACGTGGAGTAATAGGCTCTACCTCTTGATGGGGAGACTGGAAAAGTCACTTTGCTAAGATAGTTATGGGGCAGAGGCGGGGAAGGGGGAGGGATAAATTGGGAGACCGGGCGGAGGTAGACATATACACGTGACATATATACAAGATAACTAACAAGGACCCACTGTATAGCACAGGGAACTCCACTCGATATCTTGTAATACATACAAGGAAAAAGAATCTAAAAAAGAGTGGACATATGTATATGTAAAACTGATTCACTTTGCTGCACGCCTGAAACTAACAGCATTGTAAATCAACTATACTCCAATAAAATTTAATTAAAAAATAAAGTAGAAAGGAAACTCTGCAGTCATGTATAAACGTTCTGAGACTTTCTGAAACTAGAAACTGTTACATGGAGTAAAAAAATTACAAAGACACTGAAGATGAATATTTACAGCCAAAAAAAAAAAAGAAAAAAAAAAACTAACGAAACTCCTTCAATGCCTGAATCTGGGAAGAATTTCATTCAATTATAGGGTAAACAAATTTAAACTAATACTAATAAAAATTAAGACCTGCAAAAAAAATTTTTTAAGACATGCATTTAGGAACAGGAATAATTTGCAATCATTTTTGCAAACCTAGCACACCTTATCTGGTTAAGCATTGATAGCCTTCTCTAAAGTGAGTATGTTCTGGTGGGCATGTACATGAGACATAAATATACTCTGTGCTCCCTTTGAGAAGTCCATCTATACATCTCTTCTCCACACTTCCTTGGCACCAGTCTGCCAATGTTGTCCTTTCCAAGTCCCTAACCAGTCAGTCAAGCTATTCATCACTGGTCATGAATAGATACATATTTGAGGCCATTTCTCCTTCCAGTGGACACTTGGGAGTTCTGACCAGTGGTAATATTTTGCTATACTTTTTCTGGGCTGACCCTGAGTGGTCTGCAACGTACTCTCCATCTTCTTCTGGCTGGTTCCAACAATGCACGCAGATCTGTATGTAAGCCAGTTCTATTCTTTTCTTTCCCTGTTTACTGGTCACAGGAAACTCTCTGGGGGCTGAGGGAAAAGGAGTGGAGTATGAGCACTGGACACTGGAGCCATCTGCTTCCTCATGCCTTACACACTTACTCAGCTCTGTGCTTATATACGATTTTCATTTTACAATGGAATACTGATCTATATATGCAATTTTATGATTCGATGGATTAACAATGCACACTTCATGATAGGATATTCAGGTTACATCATTATTTGGTATTTCACAACATGATGTTCAGTCTCTCCTAGGGTATAGTAGCAAGCCAGGAGTTGCTTTTCTAACAGAGAGTGGCTGAGAAAGAAGGGTATGCCTTACTCAAAAACTCTAGGCAACTGTGCAGTAATTCTTTAAGTGGGGCTTGCCAGAGTCTACACAGAGCATTTCTGTCTGCCACAGACACTTCAGCAATTCTAAGACTGTTCAGTTCAGTTCGGTCTGCTAAATCGTAACAGCCAAGTAGTAGGACAGTTTTTCCCCACAGTTTAGCTCTGCTACAGAACCTCTGCTTCCTTCTGGCCCTACTCACAAACGGCAATATTATAGATTTCCTGCTAAGTGGATTGGAGCGGCACACCTGAATATGCTGCCTGTTCTCTACAAAATCCAAAGAAGCCTGCAAGGTATTGTGCTCTCTTCCTGGTTATGGAAAAGAGTGCTAATGTATGGCAACTTCTTTCAGGCCCCTGGACCCCTAATAACTTCACTAATGAGGCAGGACCCTGAGTTTGATGGGGTTTATCTCACATGCATGTGTCTTCCTAAGGTCCTGTTCATCAGCTCAAGTTAATATGATGTCATCATTGTAAGGGTCCTGTGCAGTGATCTGTGTGATATTAAAATGATGATGACCTCTCTGGACTCTCTTCTGACAGACAGCAGAAGGGGTGCCATAGTAAGAAAGTAAAAGAAGTGAAGCAATTTCTCCTGTTTCCTCAGAGGTAGATTTCTTACCATCTGTTGCCGGGGATGAGGGGAGGGTGGAAATCACACTCAGTAGGTCAGTATTTGTACAGTGATGAAAGAGGCATTGGTTTTCCAGGCCCAGATAAAGGTGGGTGAGGAAGGCTAATACTAGAAGAGACATTCTTGCTGGGTTTCTAGGGCTGGATAGAAATTCCACTGGTTTAGAATCACATGTATTTTATAGACATTGTATCAAACCTGTGCATAGAATTGGACATAAATGTTTATGGGAAGAGGAGTAAGTTTGTATGGCTGGATCAACAAGAATTATTCCGTGCACATGGGCTGGGTCCACATCTTGGAAGGCCTTAAGAAGACCTGAGGAATCGGTTTCTCCTTCATTAGGGTCCCAATACATGAATTTACACATTCCCTCCATTGTGTACCTGGTACGCTTTGTACATGACTTAAGAGCAAGCACTTTCCACTTGGTAAAAGGTCTTAGAAAGCAGGGAAGAGTGGCATCCATATGGGTCAGCAAAAAGATATAGCCATGTTGCTGGATGAACTTCCCCAGTCATTTGATATGGTGCATTCAGAGGTCCACAGAACAGCTTGAAGCAAAAAAAAGTCCAGCAGTATTCCCCTGCTCTTCTCAACCTCACTCCAGGGCTATCTCTTGGCCCAAACCCACTGCAGCCCTTTTGCTTCCTTTCAAGGCCTGTGTTCACAAAAGCATTGTGTCTGGACTTGCTGGGGTTAGGTAGGGGGCAGGTCCTGCTTCCAAGAAGTCCTTATAAACCAGTGACTTTGCCTCCTGAGGAATGCGAGGGACCTGGGCAGCTGGATCGCTCATCAGAGCTGACCCTTCCCAACCACTAAGGACATTCTGTTCACAGTTGTTTGGCCAGAAAAGTTTCAAATCTCTGGAACCTACTCATTGTTATTAAATTCAAGCTTTCAGAAGACATATTGGCTGGAACTCTGTGTCTTCATCTTTTTCTTTTTAGAGACATAAAATCTCTATCTATTACAATCTCTAGCCTCCAAGCCTAGAGTCAAGTGGAACAAACGCAGAGAAGTTGTCCTATTTTCTGCACGGTTAAGAAATGGGGAATTCAGTATGTGTTTACAGTGATGGCAACATTAAAATAGCTCATGCTACATTGCCAAATGAAGGATAACAGAGGCATAAACATTGCCTTTTAAAAGATTTTTTTAGAAGAAAAAGTATGAATCGAATCATTTACTGAAGTACTGTTTGAACAGATGGTGTGATTAACAGCTAACATGTAAGCCATCTTGGGAGCTTATGGAAAAGTAAACAAGTGGAGCTAAAAAGAAATCACTTTATTCCCCAAAAGCGTCTTTCATTCATTTTACTAGGAAAATTGGAAAGTCTGTGTTCTGAAGGCTGTGTTTCCTTGGGGGGTGTTAGGAGTGAGCAAGGAGAGACTCTTTAGAGCAAGACCACATCCATGCCAGGTTGAGTTTTGAATCGGCTTCCTGGGGGATGAGATGGGCCAAGCAGTCAACCCCCCAGCAGGGCTGGTCCTGGGAACCACTAAAGACACTCTACACCTCTGCTTGTCCTGAAACACCTCCTGTGCAGGAGGCGGAGAGAAGGGAGTTAAGAGCTGAGAATCAATTACGTAACAGGCACTCTGCCAGGACGTCACATATGCTCTTTCCTCTAAGGCCAGCTCACAATGGCCTCGGGAGTCACATATTCCAAGGCCAATCTCCCAAGGGAAAACAGAGGTTGAGAAAGGAGGGAACATCTCCTAAGCTCCTTTGTGGAGCTGCCATCGAAACTGTTGAGTTTCAGAGCTCTTTGTAGAGGCAGCTGATTGTAGGGGAAAGAACACGGAGCAGAATGTCTGGCGATGCAGGTATGAGAGTCTTCTCTGCTACCTAATGCCTCAGAGACAGACTTTGTTCCTTTCTGGGCTTAATTTCCTCATCCTTAGAATGAGGGCCCTGTATCATGGGCTCCAAGGTCCTCAGGTGGGCATGCAAATGGTGTCATACGTCACATCAGCTTCCCCAGCTCCATTCCTGACCTTCCTCACCTGATGTGAGGAGAAACCCTTGCACACTGGCACAGCTCTAGCCGCTGTGCCCTGACCCACTTAGACAACTCCCAGGTAATGGCTGACCCTTGGCAGAGCTCATTCCCTACTGCCTTCACCAGAAAGTGTTCCATGCACCCACCTCAGCTCACCCACGTGCTCTCTCTCTATTGAACATCTACGGGGGTGTAGTGACCCTCCAGGCCCTGTGCTACACACCGTGGAAGGAAATCAGCGGTGAGCAGGAAGGACACAGTGCCTCTCCCCCCAAAATTAGACCCAGTGTTGGAGACACACATGTGAACAAGTAATAAAAATATGTAGGGGTGAGTGTGAGCATAAGCAAAGGAGCCCAATTTCTTCCTGAGGAGTCAAGGTACGCTTCCCCATGGTAGTAACCTTGGCACCAAACTAAATACATATCTAATCAACCATCCAGATATTTAGAATCACCCAGGTGACTACCAGATTTGTGTGCCTTTCATTCCAGCATTTGGTACCACTTAGACCCACAGGTTGGATTCCCAGGCCATTTTCATGTTTCCAAAGATCGAGAGAATTAATTAAGGAGGAGAGAAACTTTAGCATTATGAATCCAGAAATAAATTCTTTCTCTTGGGCCTGTTCTTGTTAATACTTCTGAACTCTTTCACATGAACTCTTTTCTTCTAATTGCATCTCAGGGACCTAATCGTGGAGGGTTTGAAATGATTTGCCCTTGTGGCTTTGAAACCTCTGATGCTTGTCCCCTGCCAGGTGGGATTCCACTTCCTTCCCTGGACATCTTAATAAACGGACCTTGGAGTCTTCCTCTCCCCATTTACTGAAGATGCTGCTGCTTCTGAGTTACATTTGAAGTTCACTTCAGCCCTCTACTAAGTAGGAAAAAGCCTACTCCTATTGCATGTTCTGTGTTGAGGCATGATACTGCTCAGCCCAAGGATTCTCTCCTGGGATGGAGTGATCCATTGGAACACTGCTGCAGGTTATCAGAAGAAAGCAATTCCTATAACATCTCAGATGCCTCTCTGTGAGGATACTTACCACCCTGTCCCTCACCTTAGAGGTGTTTGTATCCAAATGTCACCTCTCCTCGCCCAAGTCAGGCAACAACAGTATTTTGATTTTCCTGGGATGCTATGTGCCAAGGGCCAATGCGTTGTATGTAGGAGGTGCTTGTCCAATATTTGGCCAATGTCCAAATTTTCAATGTAGCTTTATTGTGCTCTCAGTGCTGTTTTATTGTTATGTAAAGTTTGCCATAATTCATTCTCAAAGTCAGCCATCTTCATTCTTTTCCATATGGTATCAATATTGATTCATTTTTTTTATTTTACCAGGTGCTAAAAATTACACTCTTCATTCCTGGAGAAGGAAATGGCAACCCACTCCAGTATTCTTGCCTGGAGAATCCCAGGGACAGAAGAGCCTGGTGGGCTGCCGTCTATAGGGTCGCACAGAGTTGAACATGACTGAAGTGACTTAGCAGCAGCAGCAGCAGCTTCTTCATTCCGAGGCATTTTCTGTTTTTTCCTTTCTAATTTTTTTTTCCTTCTTGTTAATTTTTCGTGTATCTTTCTTCTCTTTTTTTCTGTTTTATTTGCTCATCTCCAGTAATTTTTTCTGGCCTTAGGGACCATAAGTTTATAAATAAATTATTTTTATAATTCTTTATTTTTCATGAAAAACTCTATATTGACTTCTTTATTGGTTAAAAAGCAAATATTATTCACTATGATTTTTGATGGTCTATTTTACATTGACTGTAAGGAACCAGACATACCCCAAATCACAGAGCAAGAAAAGTCCTGAACTGTTGTCCATGTCATGGAGGAAATGCTTGAGTGGGAAACAGGGCCCAGCATTTTCTATAGTTTGACATAATGACTGTGAAAATAGGAATAGGAATAGGGAAAGAGCCCAAATGTTGTTAATGGCCATGACCAACAGTACAATTCTCTGTGGTTTTAGTTCCATTACCTACAGTTTTCTGTGGCTTTCATGTTCTCTTATTTGATTAGAAAAATGTTATTAAAAAGAGTAATTGTCCAGTGACAGTCATCTGTTTAACAGAGAAATCAAAGTTCCAGGTGTTCTGGCACAACCAGGGCAAGAAATCTGGCCTCAGGACTTCTAAACTAAGTTGTTCTTTGAATTGAGATTTGAAGAAGACACAGACTTAGAATTCTGTTTTTCAATCAACCTAAAATTTGAGTGAAATAAGAATCCTATGCATTTGAAAACCTGGCACTCATTCTAGAGTCAAGTGGGAAACGTTTTTACATAGGCAATGGATACGCTTCCTAGACTTCAACTTTTTTAGATGGCACAGTCATCTACATTCATCATCTTCCAGAGCTCCCCTTGCCCTGCTCTAGTTTCTCTTGTCAGTCATCTGCTCTATCCAAGTGCCTGTTGCCAACAGTGGCCTCAGTCATCCAGGGATGCTCACAACCTCTGGTGCAAGAGGATATTAGACTCATTTGGTAAACGCCTGTCAAAGCTCTGGGTATGTGTGAACCCGCCTTTTACAGGGTTCACAGGGTTTACAATGAAGCTGCTGCTGATGCTAAGTCACTTCAGTCGTGTTCAACTCTGTGCGACCCCATAGACGGCAGCCCACCAGGCTCTTCTGTTCCTGGAATTCTCCAGGAACCTTTAACTTTTACAGGATGGGTGCTAATGCCTGCTAATTGCTATCACCTCATAATTAGATTGGCAGAAATGTGACTCCAGGGACAGGGGTATGAAAACTGGTAGGCTTAAAAACTGTCTTCTCAGAGGACCCTGAGACTGCGCACTGTGAGATCAGTAGCAAGTTTCTAGGCTTTAGTTCTATGAGGGATTCAGAGTGCACTGCTGCTGCTGCTGCTAAGTCACTTCAGTCGTGTCCGACTTTGTGCAACCCCATAGACGGCAGCCCACCAGGCTCCCCCGCCCCTGGGATTCACCAGGCAAGAACACTGGAGTGGGCTGCCATTTCCTTCTCCAATGCAGGAAAGTGAAAAGTGAAAATAAAGTCGCTCAGTCATGTCTGACTCTTCGCGACCCCATGGACTGTAGCCTACCAGGCTCCTCCGTCCATGGGATTTTCCAGGCAAGAGTACTGGAGTGGGTTGCCATTGCCTTCCACAAATAGGGCACAAGACCCACAGATGCCTATGGGACTACTATTTGCAGTGACCTGTAAGGCACAGGTGATCTCCAATTAGTATAATGCAAAGCGCAAATACAAGGTAGTAGCTAAGCTATTCGGGGAAGGCAATGGCACCCCACCCCAGTACTCTTGCCTGGAAAATCCAATGGACGGAGATCCAGCAGTCAGCTGTGCCGCTACTTCCCAGCTTGTAAGAAAATGGAGTGTCCCTTCTATCATCCAAAAGTAAGAACTGTCACCTTCCCAAAAAGGAAGTTAGTGGCAGCCTGTTCACTAGCAAACTATATATTGTCTTCCTTTTTTTTTCTTTCCCAGTTTAACTTTTTTGTTAAGAGTTAACTTCATGGTTTTTAAGACCTTTAAGTTACTCCCGAGTTGTCCCTGAGCCTGTGTGTGGCCCGTTAGGCCAAGTTGTCTGAACCGGTTTAATGTTAGTAGACTAATCTCCCGAGGGCGTCCCTGGTGGCTCAGACGGTAAAGAATCCACTTGCCAAGCAGGAGACCCGGGTTCCATCCCTGGGTCAGGAAGACCCCCTGGAGGAGGGCATGGCAACCCACTGCAGTGTTCTTGCCCAGAGAATCCCGCGGACAGAGGAGCCTGGTGGGCTGCAGTCCATGGGGTCGCAGAGACTCGGACACGACTGAGTGGCCCAGCACAGCAGCCTCCCCTCCCAGGAGAGGGACGCTCCCTGCTGCTTGTCGGGTTCCGCTCTTCTTTGCCCGAAACGTGTGTCCCCCTCCCCCACCCTCATGCCAGACCGGAGGCGCTGAGGTCCAGTAGTGCTTAATGACGCCATCTGCAGTCCACACGTGTATCCACAGTTCTAATTGTCTGCGCTAGAGATTGGTCGATGCTTCTCCAGCTGTCTGGCTGCTGGCATGAATCACGTTCTCTCTGAAACGGCAGCCTAGTGGCCATGTGAAAGGCCTTCAGTTCCCCAGCTGCGGTTGGATGCAATTGAGGGTGAAAATGGGGCGTGCTGGGCAGGATGGGCACATGGCTATTGCACGAACGAGAGGAGCTCTGTATTATATGTCAGGTTCCTTTTGAAGTTTACCTTGTTACTCTTCGATTAGGATTTTGTCTTGGTGGGGGTTCCTGTTTGAGGGCTTCAGTAGTGTTAAAGGTGATGTGAACAGTCTGTCTCTGCTGCCCCACTGCCCTTATGGGCTGGTCACTGTCACCCCAGGTTGCTGTGGGTCTCTGCACTAGCTCTGCAGATGTGCTGACACTGTTCTCTCTGTAGCACTGTAGATTTAACACGCAGTGTACACGGCCTGACTGCACGTTCTATCATCCCACCATTACTGTACCACCACGACATGCCTTGAAATGGATTCGACCTCAGACCAGGTAAAGGTTAGAAGTAGTTTTTCTAATGTCATTTCAAATGCTTTTCTAGTATATGTAATACTTTCTTAAATTTGTTTGCTGTTCAGTTAAGGGTCTTTGACAAAATAATTTACTACATAAACCAAATTTTGTTTCATTCAGCAATTGTTTGCCTCAGACTTCCTTTAACTTCTGAACACACTATGTGAACTTAAGGCCTTCAGATTACAAATTTTCACATCAGTTTTCTTGGACATTAAACAGTGAAATTAAGTTTCAAAATATTTTTACTATGACCCTTACATTTAAATGCATATATTAGTATCTTATGTACCTTATATAATTTATTCTTTTACAAACTTTATCTTTACATTGTAATCTGTAGAGCAAATGTTGTCTGAAAATACTCAACTTCTATTAACTTACGTTAATTAAAGCAGTTAATTGAAAACTTTTGGTTTTGTTTATTCAGTGAGTGACACGCAGTCCTACCTGACAGAAGCCTGTGGCGTTTGAGAGTTTCCGTCTACTGATGAAAGACGCTCTGCAGAATTTGTCAGATCTTTGAAACTTGGAATATATTGCTTTCATAATATGAAGTTTATTGCCTATCTGAAGTGTCTAATTTTTCAAGTTTGTAAGTTTATTAAGTGATTTTAACATTGGGTCTTTTTTGTTGTTTTGACTGTGGAAAGACAGTTTAAGGAAAAGCTGAAATCTATTAAAGCACCTGAGGCGTGTTTGTACACTGCTGTGTTCAGGTGTCAGAACTTACAGCGTGGTGCTGTCCCTGCTGGTGCTGATGGTCCAGCTGAGGCGCAGCAGTGCTGCGTGTCGAGCGCTGAGGGAGGGGAGGGCCCTTACTCCGGAAGCTCGATGGCTGCTTTCACTTTCCAACTCCCCAGAAAACAGGGCGTGGCCCAAAGTGCTGAGGTGGCGTAACAGCTATTCAGTCCTGCTCTTCAGAGTGACTGACCACGAAGGCTTTCTGAGTTGAGTGCTGCTTTGGGGAATGGCTCCCAAATGTCTGCTCCCTTGCTTTCTCAGAAAGGGTGAGTGAGGTGGGGTGTGCAGGGGAACATAGTTGGAATGGCAAAGGCAAAAAATAGCAACAGTTCCTTAAAATGCTTTCATTTACTGTTAACATATGCTTTTTAAATAAGTATCTGGGGGATCTAAGTTATCACAAAATTATACAAAAGTTTTCTACAAGTATATACATAAGGTATCAGAACAAACTTTAACTCACAAGATTATAGCTATACATACATATTCTCACGTTCTGAAAAATAACATTCTCAGAAATAGCTTCACAGAAAATATAGTTGTTATTGAAGATAATTTTTTAAATGTAAAAATTAGATTTAAATAGTATATTTTAAATGACAGACGATATAATCACAGAGATCAGATGGGTAAACTGCAAAATAGGACTTAACTTTTGGGATACTGAATGAAAATATAGAGTTTTGTGTGTGGTTTTAAAATTGTTAAGGCAAGAAGTGTCAGATTCTTTAGAATTAAGTAACAGATCACTGATTTTTAAAGACAATGTAGCTTTTTAAAAAGTAAAGCTAAAAGTTGGTTAGAAAAAAAAGAGTTAATGCAAAAAGGATAGTAAAGATCAAAATATTCTAAGGACCAAATTAAACTATTTAAAAAAACGTTGTTTGACATGCTTATTAGTCTTACATCCAAGGGATAATACATGTGTAAAAGTCCATGTTTCAGATGCTAAAACCTGCAGCCTTGTGGCCATCTCTTTGCTGTTGGAAGAAGAAAGAATTAACCAGTTATTAAACCATCTTTTAAGTTGCACTCTGCTGTGCTTATAAGACTTGAAACATCAGAAGCAAGATGGCATACATTAAGCCACCGTGTGGTTAGCCTCGGGTGAAATGGCAATTCTACTTCATTCTGAAAAGTTTTACTCCACCAAATCTAAGGTACTTGTTCATTCGAGTGTTGAGATGCTTTATTTCTGCAGAAGAAATTTGTTTTAAATTCTATTTACAGAAATTTAAATAGACTTTTAGTATCAATGCTCATAAATGGAGTATATCTGTATTCTCAGAATTTCACTGTAAAGAACGTAAGCGGGAGACAAGGGCTCAAGTGATTTAGTTTTGTGAGGAAATAATTTGCTGAAATTAGATTTTTTTCTATTTAAGGAGACACATTAAGAGTTTCATCTTTCAGTTGCTATGGTTTATGGGCAAAATGAACCACCATCAAAAAAGTTCACCGAAAAGGAAGGGAGCAGAGGTGGCCGTGAGTGGCACCAGGGTGTCTGGGGATGCATTTGCGTACAGCGAGGAGGCCAGCGGTGCCAGGGGAGGGCTCAGGTTACACATTGGGGAGCTCAGTCAGGTACTACCCACGGGAACAACCCTCTGGGTTAAAAAATGGTGTAATCCACACGGGCTGTCACGGCTGTTCACCTGGCCTCAGTCGATGGCTGGTGTGAGGACGGCGGCTGTGGGCTGACGACTGAACTCAGCGGGACCACGTCGGGACACGGACAGCAGGGACTGAAGCTGCTGCACGCTGACCGCGGGGAGGATGGCGCAGGGAAGCAGGTCACCCTGTGTGGTTCCGTGATTACGGCCAGAGTTTCTACCCGAGGTGTAATGAGACTGGAATTTCTCTTTAGCCAAAAGCAGGTAAACTTGACCCAAGGAACATCTGAAGCTGCAACCGCCTCAAATAGAGGGGGAGTGTGGTTCAGGGGAATTTTTAGCTTTAATTTATCAATTGCTCTTTTATAGTATACATGAGTAGAAGCTTTAAATATTAAAATTGGGCTTAATTTAGGAGAATCCATTGACACGAAAATGAAAGAAAATGATCTTAATGTTTCAAGCTTCTTAAAGGAACACCCCAGTCAGTCCTTCAGACGCGGCTGTTCAGAGCTCTAAAACGGACCAGGTTCAGTCACTGGTTGGGCTTCCAAGATGTAACTCGGCCTTTTCTGGTTTTCCTATTTACAGGGTATTTACTGCACATAGAAAAGATAACCAGAAACCTGGAAGGCTCTATTACACTACGAAGATAATTAGCACATGAAAATAAAATCACAGGACCAATATAGCATCTTAAACTTCTTCATACTTAGAAAAATATATTTTTAAATAGCAGTCTGCATAATTTCCAGTCATCAGGAAACTACAGATGAGCTAAATAGGAAGTTCCTGAATGGCAAGTACTGATCTTTGGCAGCATTTAAAGTGAACAGGAGTAAAGATCTAAGAGTTCAGCCCCAGTCCACCAAGAAAGAATTGTTACAGACAAGTTTTATAAGTGGACCAATACTCATTCCTTTTGGAAGTCAGCCTATGGGGTGGCATACATTAAACAAGTTTTTCCATAGAAAAAAAGGCTATAAAAATTTTATTTCAAGAGTTACTAAACTGTGTAACTTTGTAAATATGAATTCAATGCTTTAGTTTACACGTTATTTGTTTCTATTAGCCTGCATCTTTAAATACTCACATTCTCTCCCAGTTAAAGAGTACTACTGTCTAAAGCCTTAAACTGCACATCACTGGAAATGACTGTTTATCATACTTTTCCATTAATGAGGCTATAATCATATTTTACTCTTTGAGTTACAGGGATGAATTTTGGACGTAAGAATGACAGCTCAAAAATGAAAATGTAGTGATCATATACTCCTGACTTGGGATTTGCTCTTGAATTTAAAACTTTCAGGAGAAAAATGTCCTTTATAAGCGGGAGTTTATTAACGCTTAAGAAGCATTATATTCTCCAGTAGACCTCGTGTATGTTTTCTTGGGAAAATGATGTTTGCCTTTTAAAAACTGTGACCCTTTAGGGTGATGGTATATTTCCTTATGTAAACACAAAGATAACATACTAAACAGTTGAATCTTGAAAATAAAAATTAAAAAAAAAAAAAAGTTTGCTAAAAAAAGAGGATGAAAATTATCCAAGTTGGGTTTTTGAGTTTTTTTTTTTTTTTTTTTTTGAGGAGCTCTGTCTCCCAAGCCTCCCCAGCAGGCCTGCCAGATCTGCACACTCCCCAGCGTGGGGGCTGGCTGCCACCGTCAGTCCATTCATCCTCTCTTGCCATGGGGTTACCTGGCACTGTGTGGACTATGGACAGGCACCTCGTGCACATCCCAGGCAGTCTGAGCCGGCCAGTCTCCATGCTGACGCGTTTGGGCATCTGTCCGTTTCCATCTTAAGTTAGCACCACTTGGCCATGCAGGGCTTGGCTCTGATTGTTGTTTCCTGCTTTTCTCAAGGCGGTTAATTTACAGAATCTTCTCAGCATCCGTATCTTTCAGTGAGGCATATGTACACATTTCCAGACAAATAAACTGCAATCAGAAAAACAGCAGTGAGTTCATGGTATTTCTAGATTCTCAGAACAGTTTTTCAATTAAGCTTTCAAATCATACAGGCATAAAATTTTTCCTTTTTAAGTCCTTTTAGTGCACAGTATACAAACGGAGAAGGCAATGGCACCCCACTCCAGTACTCTTGCCTGGAAAACCCCTGGACGGAGGAGCCTGGAAGGCTGCAGTCCATGGAGTCGCTGAGGGTCAGACATGACTGAGCGACTTCACTTTCACTTTTCACTTTCATGCATTGGAGAAGGAAATGGCAACCCACTCCATTACTCTTGCCTGGAGAATCCCAGGGACGGGGGAGCCTGGTGGGCTGCCATCTATGGGGTAGCACAGAGTCGGACACGACTGAAGCCACTTAGCAGCAGCAGCAGCATACAAACTCCAAAGAGCCATCTGGGTTTGCTACCTTAATGATAATGACTAGCTGAGTCCATACAATGAACCTGTCAGAAGAAGTGATATTAAATCTCTTAACTAGTAAGTTGGCATATCTTGCGCTGAGAAAGTCACCAACCTGCAGTCATCACCGCCAGCACTAATAACATGTCGATCACCGCTGGTAAATCGAATGTTTGTCACGTGGGGTGAATGACCCAAGAACCTTTTGTGTTTTGCCTAAAAAACAATAAAGAACAAGGCTCAGCGTGTGTGATAAACACAGAAGTCAAAAGGTTTCTGTCAGGAAACACTGTCTCCATCACAAAGACTGAAAAGAGTCAGCAGTTTGGACCACAGCTATTGATTAAGTGCTTTTTCAGAGTGATGGGTCTGCACTGAAAAGCATTTGCAGTGTGGTAACAGATGGATTAAAGGTCTGGTAAAAGGCCGAGTGCAGCTTTGTTAGGATAGTTTGAGAAGATGGCATGACTTTTGAGGGCAAGAGGAGATAATTTCTAACCGCTTTTATTTCAGAGTAATGGATTTAGGAAGTTTGGAAAAAAGTTTAGAATCTCAAATTTCAAAATATTTTCAAATCATGAGATGACAATATATTTTAGCACATACTATGAGGGAAAATGTACTAATGATTAAAAGTAAATTGGAGGTAAAGTTACATAAAATACTAAACCCAAGAGAAACTTACAAATCTTTCAGGACATGGGAAGTCAAATAACTTAACCATGCCAAAGTCATCTCCCGTTACCAGGCTGATTCCTGAATGAGACACACAGGCACAGTTGACATCTGCTTTCTCAGCGTGTCTGGACCAGATTCCCATAACTTCATCTCCTAGAATACTACAGAGAAGGAATAAAAAAAAACCCAACATAGCAAACACAGGTTTACCATCCTGAAAAAGCTTCATGGTAATTAATCTCTAAGTACCTAATTACGTTATTTAGATATAAGAATAAATTATGAAAAGGCATTACCTAGAAGCCTGAGTTTCTCCTGGGATGTGAATCCCCCACACATATACCTTTTTGAAAATTTACAGTTTTAAGGGTTTCTAGACTAAACAATCTTTCAAAAATTCAATTAATACTTTACAATAGCTGACAGAACTATTTTAAAAATTAAGTGTTTATGTTATAGGAATTTGATGGTATCTTTCATTTTCACTGATGATTACTCATGGTTAACTGTTCCACAGCCAGCAACTTTGAACCCATTCATGAGGTTTCATTTCTAACAGCTGCTATCAGTAACATTCCTATAGAAAGAGAAATGATACTATTGCCTAACAATACTCAATACATGTTTTATTAAACCTACTTAAGGAAATATCATGGTATCCTTAAAGTCACAACTTTGATTTCCTTTAAAGAACTGATATAGAAATATATTTGATCAAGAGGGGTCCCACCCTGGTATATAATTTTCTTAGGAAGAATTCAAGATGGTAACAAAACTGAAAACTCAATTACTTTCCCTCGGGGAATGGCTCTAGCTGTTCAGAAACAGGATTTTCTAATTTTCCTGACTTTCAGTTAGTTAGTTCTTCCCTTCCGAATACAGGAGATATTTACCTAGTCCATGTAGCCCAAGTAATTCTGTCAATGGCAGCCTGATCCATAAGATGTTTTCCTGAAGGCACTTCATAGACATGCCGTTTATAGCAACCAGTGGAGACCTTTCATAACATTAAAATGGAACAAGAATCCCATCATGTGAGAAGTAAAAATCCAGAAATAGTTTATAGTTTACTGGCAAAATGCTATTTACACTTCTAAAATAATTAAGACTAAAAGATGAGAATAAAAATCTGTGAGCAAAAAAAAAAAGGACTCAGAACAGATTAGTAAGGAATTGTACAGAAACCGTGAACACTGGTAGTGAGCAAAAGGCAAGAGTTGAGCTGGGGACGGAGTTTCAAAAGCACCAACACGCAGAAGCAGAGCTCCTGAGCAGCACAGTGGGCGCTGTACCTGGAGATGCCTGCTGTCTGCAGAGAAGTCCATCTGAATGACGAAGCTTGGAATGTCTTTGCAGTAGCTGATTCTGTTAAGGGTGGGGCCCAGTGTTAGGTCATAAAAATCCACTGAATTCTCACTGGAACCCACGGCTAGAAACCGGGAATCTGGACTAAATCTGAACAACAAGAAGAGATTACATGCAAAGATGCATTAGACCACATGAAATACAGCAGTGTGAACATTTAAGGGACCTCCCTGGTAGCCCAGGGGCTGAGAATCCACCTCCCAGTGCAGGGGACGCAGCTCAGATCCCTGGTCCGGGAACTGGAATCCCACGTGCCTCAGGGCAGCTCAGCCCGGGTGCCACAGGTCAGGCCCCTTGAAGCCACATCAACTAAAACCACCTTAGACGGGTGACTCTTCAGTTGAGTCCTTAGTAAGTATTCAGGAGGGGAGTGTGTGATGTGGCCTCAAGCAGATTTACCTGATGGGCAAAACAGATTTTGCAGACTGATACCGTATTTGTTTTACGTGAAACAGGTTTATATTTTACGTCAGTGTTAAGTGATTCCTCATTTCATCTTTAAAAATATCTCAGCTTTAAAAAAACAACAATTTACATAAATTACTAGGTTACATAATTCAGTAAGATAGGATTCTTTTATCTGCTAAGGTCGTATCTTAACAGCAAGGGACACAGACCAGCTTAACTCTTGTCAGGCTATTAGATGAAGGGATGTGACTTGGAGCTTGGAAGAAGTTATTTTTTAATAAAATACTATCTGCCACATAAATACAGAAAGTACTGTTTGCCTAGTGATCATGTGAAGCCATGTGGTTTGGTGTTTTGAAAATGCTTCATGGTCTTGCTGAACATGAAATACAGCAGTGTGAACATTTAAGGGACCTCCCTGGTAGCCCAGGGGCTGAGAATCCACCTCCCAGTGCAGGGGACGCAGCTCAGATCCCTGGTCCGGGAACTGGAATCCCACGTGCCTCAGGGCAGCTCAGCCCGGGTGCCACAGGTCAGGCCCCTTGAAGCCACATCAACTAAAACCACCTTAGACGGGTGACTCTTCTGTTGAGTCCTTAGTAAGTATTCAGGAGGGGAGTGTGTGATGTGGCCTCAAGCAGATTTACCTGATGGGCAAAACAGATTTTGCAGACTGATACCATATTTGTTTTACGTGAAACAGGTTTATATTTTACGTCAGTGTTAAGTGATTCCTCATTTCATCTTTAAAAATATCTCAGCTTTAAAAAAACAACAATTTACATAAATTACTAGGTTACATAATTCAGTAAGATAGGATTCTTTTATCTGCTAAGGTCGTATCTTAACAGCAAGGGACACAGACCAGCTTAACTCTTGTCAGGCTATTAGATGAAGGGATGTGACTTGGAGCTTGGAAGAAGTTATTTTTTAATAAAATACTATCTGCCACATAAATACAGAAAGTACTGTTTGCCTAGTGATCATGTGAAGCCATGTGGTTTGGTGTTTTGAAAATGCTTCATGGTCTTGCTGAACATGAAATACAGCAGTGTGAACATTTAAGGGACCTCCCTGGTAGCCCAGGGGCTGGGAATCCACCTCCCAGTGCAGGGGACGCAGCTCAGATCATGTGTACCTTCGGAACACTGGAGGGCTTAGGGACGCCACAGTTACCATTTTATATACTGACATCCTGAGGAAGGTGTCAAATGTAAAAATGGTCTTACTGGTAAAAGAGAGCAAGTTTTGACAGACCCGAGGCAGTGATCTGTGCTGATCACACAAGCGCTCAGTAAGCAGTGTGCACGTGTGCTAAGGCCACTTCAGTCATGTCTGACTCTGACCCCATGGGCTGTAGCCCCCCAGCCCCTCTGTCCACGGGGGTCTCCAGGCAAGAAGACCGGAGCGGGTGGCCATGCCCTCCTCCAGGGGGGTCTTCCGACCCAGGGATGGAAGGCAGGTCGTCTACACTTCGGGGGCTGGCAGGTGGGTTCCTTGCCACTAGTGCCACCTGGCAAGTCCTGGGTTCAGTAAATGGTAACCACTGTTAACAAAAGCTTAAGCACTGAAAAAGGCTTCAGAAAAATTTTAATTCAGATTCTGGAGCACAGATGTTCACTGACAATGGATTAAAGGAATGAACTATATATTCAGTAGAGATTAAGAGATGTAGGTGTTTGAGGTTGAAAGGTTTAATTTTCTAGGCTTTGTAAGAGATGTTAGAGGTTTTAATTCTCCAGGTTTGTTTTATCACTGTGCCGTCTGCCTGTGGTATCCCAGGCCCTGGCAGTGAAAGTGCCCAATCTTGACGACTGGACTGCCAGGGAATTCCCTAACTTTCCAGGTTTTCAAAGGGCAGGTGAAAGATAACTCTTGGTGAGATGAGCTTGCTGGACGTGTTCATCAAGCATCCCCGAGGACTTGCTGTCACAAGGTGCTGTGGCTGGTGCCCAGCAGACTCATGATTCAGTAAGGAGAAGCACGCACACACGCAAACGAGCAGCCACGTCTCGGCGCACATCTTATGGTGGGTGAGATGCTACAGGCACTAAGGACCTTTTCTCCAAATTCAAACGGGATCACTTAGAGAAGACCCTAGACGCCCCGTTCCGCTGGTTGACTGACCTGATGTCATGAATCGCACACCGCCTGTCTCTCTTCTTTCCCCATATCTTTAGGGAGCTCACAAGTAAAATGATAAATTCTCCGTTTTTCATCCCAATGGCCACCATGTCCCCTTCCGGGCTGTAGCATACAGTACGAGCAGCGTGTCCCAGATTCACTTTGTTCAGCATCTTCTGCATCAGAACCAGGGGGGGTCAGAGAGAACATTAAGTGGAGAGCTTACAAAGTAAAGTCTCCCCCAAATTCTCCACACAGTTGTGAACTTGCTAAGTGTAATTTAGGACTCTGCTGCTTAGAAACCGTAACATCATTTAAAAGCTGCACGCACTCTGTCAGCAATGTCCCAGAGCCTCACTGTCCCGTCTTCCGCAGCGGACAGGAAGAAGTCCCTGGAGGGGTGGGTCGCGAGGCCCCAGACAGGGCCGTCCACGTGCCCGCTCACCAGGACGCTACACGCCGCGTTCTTCTCTCCAACTTCAATGATTTCAGCGTTCCTTGTCCCTACCAGTATCTTGCCCTGAAACACAAGTGGGGCCAAAACAGTTACTGGACCACCAGTTGCTGCTCTTAGCAACCTAAGGATGACCTACTGACCTATGTGATGCTGCGACTTGCAGTAGGAAATACACACACCTTCCTTGACCTGCAGCGGGGTTGCCTCTGCTAAGCCCATCAGAAGGTGAAAATGTCAGAAGTGCACTTCACACACCTAACCTACCAGACACGGTAGCCTGGCCTACCTTACCCGTGCGCAGATGCTTAGCTAAGCCTGTTCCACAGCATCGTGCTGGACACCTCGTGTTGTTTATCGAGTACTGTCCTGAAAGTGAAGAACAGTGTGACTGCCTTGGGACACACAGTCACTGTAGGAGCACTGACCGCTGATCCCGTGAACGCATGGCTGCCTGGGAGCTGTGGCGGCCTGTGCTGCTCTGCACCACGGGAGGACCGGGCCAGAGATCGCTGGCTGGGGAAGAGCAAATTACATTCGAAGTATGCGTTCCATTGGATGTGTATCACTGGTGTACCATCTTAGAATCGGAAAACCTTAACTTGCAGACACTCAGTATGTCTGGTCTTGTTCCCAGTTACTGGCATAAAGCTCCTAAAAGTGAAAGTCTGACTCTGCGACCCCGTGGACTATAGCCCGCCTGGCTCCTCTGCCCATGGGATTCTCCAGGCAAGGACACTGGAGTGGGTTGCCATGCCCTCTTCCAGGAGACCTTCCTGACTCAGGGATCAAACCCAGTCTCCTGCATTGCAGGTGGATTCTTTATCAGCTGAGCCCCCGGGGAAGCTTCTAAAACCCTTGGAGTTCCCTAGGTGATGAACAAGATGGGTACCTTTTATGTTAATAAGGTGACATCTGAACCTCACGTAAGGAGGGTGGTTGCCGGCAGACCCAACCATGTGCTTAGGAGGTAGCCTGGCAGTTTCGCTCTCTCCTTCCCACACCTTGGGGATGGGAGAGGGGCTAGACGACCAATAGTGAGAGAGTCAATTAGTCAAGACTGCATAAGAAGCCTCCACAAAGGCCAGGGTTTGGAGAGCTTTCAGGATGGTGAACAAGGGGAGACGCAGGCTGAGTGGTCTGAAGCTCCACACTGCTCCATGTACGCCACCCTGGGCAGCTCTACGTCTGGCTGTCCCTGAGCTATATCCTTTACAGTAAACTGGTGATCCAGTAAGGAACACGTCCCTGAGTTCAGTGAGCCGCTCAGGCAGGTCAGCTGAACCCGAGGAGGTGCCGTACAACTCTCTCACTTATAGCCTGTGGGTCAGGGCACAGGTGACGGATTGGTGTCTTCAGTCCAAGAAGAGTTGTGGGAACCTCCAAACGACAGCTGACCAGAGCTACAGGCGGTAACAACCTGGCATCTGAAGGGGTGTGGGGCGGGCCAGTCTGGCAGGACTGAGCCTCCAACCTCCTGTGGAACCTGACGCTTTCTCTGGTTGATACTTTCAGGATATAGTTCAATTTATGGACACGCTGGAGAATTCCTTGGTGCTGTGTGGGAAGCACTCCTGAACTCAGCGTCCACACACTGGATCTGCATCCAAAACCAAAACGACCTACTCTCAGAGAACTTTTTGCCTGGACTAATCTAAGCAAGCCAGGCATTAGCTCACGCAAAGCTTTCTGTGGCCAGAGGCACACCAGGAGCACTCGGCCAGGTGCTAGGCCACGCTGACCACCGCGTGCCTCGCTTCTCCAACATCCACGTTTTGACGCTGACTGTGATATCTCAGTCTGAAAACCTCCAAAGAGGAGTAAGTGCATTGGGATATGGGAAGAAAGTATTGCATTTTAGTTAAAAGTAACTGTAAATAAACGTAAGCATACCTACTGTTTACTAGACAGACTAAGGATAATGCAAGTGTGCATTTCGTAAACACACTTATTGTGAGTGCATGCGTGGTCAGTGGTTTTTAGAGCAACATGTGGTTTTTCATCAAATGGAGACAGAAAACGAGTCAACTGGCAAATTCAACTGCTGCTGCTGCTGCTGAGTCACCTCAGTCGTGCCCGACCCTGTGCGGCCCCACAGACGGCAGCCCGCCAGGCTCCCCCGTCCCTGGGACTCTCCAGGCAAGAACACTGGAGTGGGTCGCCATGTCCTTCTCCAATGCATGAAAGAGAAAAGTGAAAGTGAAGTCGCTCAGTCTGTCCGACTGTTAGCAACCCCATGGACTGCAGCCCACCCGGCTCCCCCGTCCCTGGGATTCTCCAGGCAAGAACACTGGAGTGGGTCGCCATTTCCTTCTCCAATGCACGAAAGAGAAAAGTGAAAGTGAAGTCGCTCAGTCCGTCCGACTGTTAGCGACCCCATGGACTGCAGCCCACCAGGCTCCTCCGTCCATTGGATTTTCCAGGCAAGAGTACTGGGGTGGGGTGCCATTGCCTTCCCCGAAATTCAACTGTCTACTGGACTGGATTCAAGAAAATGAGGAGCTATACAGGTACAGAGCTTAGGGGAGCAGCTTCTTGTCTTTCTGCAAAGAAGGGAGCAGAGAAGAGGCAGGCAAACTGGACGGTGCATCTTTTCAGCGCCATCCATCGAGCTGCAGGGGGAGGGGCGCCGAGGCCTGCCTCCCGACGGCGCCCACCTTGCCTCTGCACACGGAGCGCACGCAGTCGCTGGCCTGGCCTGTCTCCAGCCGGAAGGCGCGGCACCGCCTCAGCTCCTGGTCCCACAGCTTGACGGCTCCTCCCTCCTTTGACCTGAGAAAAGAACCGCCAGACCAGAAGACGCACTTACTGTTGGCGCTTACAGATACTTTTTATTATAAACAAAGACTAAACTACAAGCAGAACGCTAAAGGATGCTCCAGTCTTTGCATTAAAGTTTCTATGGGAATTTAAAAACACATTGGGTCTCAAGCATTCAGTCCAAGCAAATTCTATGGAAATTAATGTTTCAGATGTAAGCATAAGTTTACTTACTCTGTCCTCGCCATATATACCTTTTACTCTCATAATACTTTTTACTAAGGAAAAGTGCAAAATGATTCTTTTCTTTTTTTCTGGCCACGCCACGTGGCTTGCCGGATCTTAGTTCCCCCACTAGGGATTGAACCCAGACCACAGAAGTGAAAGCATCAAGTCCTAACCACTGGATCTCCAGGGAAGTCCCCAAAATGACTCAATGGTACGAGGAACATGGAAATGTAAAGTTAGATAATAGGATTAGCAATGGTATGCTACAGAATATATTTTCGGGGCCCAAAGGGCACATTTCTTTCCACCTATTATTATTAAATATGCTACAGTTTAATAGGTTACTAGTGAGTAGGAGTGTGCAAGGCTAGCTGAGGTTTGGAAACACATGTGTCACAGTAACACGTGTAAAAGGTCAGATGTAGCCGATTTATGGTTTTGCTATTCGAAGAAGTAGAAAATGTACTCCTTTCTTTTCTGCTAGACGAACTGTCTTAGGACAGAACCACGGTCCCGCAGCGTTGCTACACAGTCTCCCTTTATGTGAAAGGCAGACGCTGCTGCGTCTTTGTGGATCCTTTCAATGCTGTATAGGAATGCACTTATTTCCTGGTCCCATATACATTCCACTTTAACAAGGCTATGAAGGTTTCAGTAGAAAATCAATGGTAAGTATCTCGTTTCCACTGGGAGATTTAAGTCACTCAGAAAAAGGCCTTTCTTCAGACTTACATTTTGAGGTCTTGTCTTAACTTTATCTAACAAGTCTGCCTCAAGCACAAGCAAACCAGGCTAAGTCTATTTCTGGCATCCCTCATCCTTTTCTAGTCCAGCAGTGTGCATCTCATCCCTTAGTACCCAGTCTGAACAAAACAGAAACCAGTCAGGATGCATCCCAAACCCAACGGCAAGGATCCCCGCAAAGGTCACCAGCAGAATGTTACTCAGCAAATATTTACACAGGCAGAAAAACATGAAAATCAATTCCTAACCTGCAGGATAGCTACCCATGAATATTACGAAAAGTGATCACCCCAGTTGCTGGAGCTTAGATTTACCTACAGTGTCAAAAAACTGGGAGCGATTGAAGGCCAGAAACAAGAATCATCACGAAGGCACTTTTATAAAAAGCAATAGAGGAGAAGCACTTGAGGAAGGTCGAGAGGCTAACCCCCGTGACCCTGGCGCAGCTGTGGACCCTGTGCCACGACGCAGGGGTGTTCAGCGAGGCTGCGAAGGGAAAGCGACTCACGGTCTCTCCTTGCCCCCGGTGACGATCAGCCCGTCTCGAAGGGTGGTGTACATGGCAAACACAGGCCCGCTGTGAGCTCTGGCCACGACTCTACACAGTATGTGGTCTTTCCACACACAGACATCTCCACTGATGGTACCTGTAAACGTCAAGTTATTCTGAAAAGGAGTGGGGAAGGGAGATAAACTCATCAAAGGTTCAGGCAGAGTCAAACAGCAATTCTCTACGTACGCGTGAGCTGCGGTCACCCTTTGGATACAAGGAGCACGGAAGGCAGGAGAGACAGTGGGGTCAAGTGTCAGAAAAGCTGAGCTCAAGGTTGTTAGGGCCACTTCCTTTCCCACGCCTGTTGCCTATTAGCTGGAATAACCTTGGTCAAGACTTCCAACCCCCGCCAGTATCGACCTTTTCATGTGTAAACTGAGAGCATTCACACTCTCTGAGTTCCCTGTGAATTAACAATGCTGTGACCCTGGTTTATTTCACCCCTTCGCATCGCTTCCCTCTAGTTCCCCAAGGAGCTAACTTCAAAGTCACTAGTAACCCAGACTGAAAAACAGACCAGGAAGTGGAAATAACTCTCCTAGTGGTCTCGATGGCTTTGATAAAATATTCTGTCATGGAAGGTGAGACTTATCTGTAGCAGAAGAGTTTTGCAGTTGTCTATGAAAATTAACATTTCCCATGATTTCTTAAAATAAAAAAGTCAATGCATTTCTGCAATGAATCCAAAAATAAGATAAATCTGTTAAGGTACCAAAAGTTTAAGAATGCTTTAGCTGATTTCGAGAATTTCAATCTTGATATAGCTCATTCATGCAAAAACAAGAGAAATCAAATCCTGCATTATGTGCTATTTTGTCTCAATTTAGCTTCCCTTTTAGAGCAGCTTGTGTAAGCTCCTGCACCGAAAACAGTATGGAAAGAACCAATCAGAAAGTAAGCTTTGAATTATACCAAAAACAGACTTTCTTTAATCTTTCTGAGAATACTAGTTTGTATGTTTAATTCCCCTGCAACAATCTAGTATTATTTCAAATTCCTCATATTTATGCTTAATGTCTATAACTCACTTTTGGAAAACAATGATGATACTTGTCATACAGGAGCATCTTTAAGCCATATCTGCGACTGGAATGTAAACACTAGCATTTTACTTGCCCTGCTCTTCGCCTAGCCCCTAGCATGGCGGTGGTCTAGTGGTTACGTGGTTTCCAACTCCTGTGACCCCGTGAACTGTAGCCTGCCAGGCTTCTCTTTCCAAGGGGTTTTCCAGGCAAGAACACTGGAGTGGGTTGCCATTTCCATTTCCAGGGGATCTTCCTGACCCAGGGATCAAAACCTGGGTCTCCTGCATTGTAGGTTGATTCTATACCGACTGGGCCGCCAGGGAAGATTAGAGGATATTCAAAAAGGCTTAAACTGAGTCAGTTCAGTTCAGTCGCTCAGTCATGTCTAACTCTTTACAACCCCATGGACTGTAGCACGCCAGGCCTCCCGGTCCATCATCAACTCCCAGAGCTTGCGCAAACTCATATCCATCGAGTCAGTGATGCCATCCAACCATCTCATCCTCTGTGGTCCCCTTCTCCTCCTGCCCTCAATCTTTCCCAACATCAGGGTCTTTTCCAAGCAGTCAGCTCTTTGCATCAGGTGGCCAAAGTACTGGAGTTTCAGCTTCAACATCAGTCCTTCCAAAGAATTATTCGGGACTGATCTCCTTGAAGTCCAAGGGACTCTCAAGAGCCTTCTCCAACACCATAGTTCAAAAGCATCAATTCTTCAGCACTCAGCTTTGTTTATAGTCCAACTCTCACATCCATACATGACTGCTGGAAAAACCATAGCCTTGACTAGACGGACCTTTGTTGGCAAAGTAATATCTCTGCTTTTCAATATACTATCTAGGTTGGTCATAACTTTCCTTCCAAGAAGCATCTTTGAATTTCATGGCTGCAGTCACCATCTGCAGTGATTTTGGAGCCCAATAAAGTCTGTCACTGTGTCCACTGTTTCCCCATCTATTTTCCATGAAGTGATGGGACCGCATGCCATGATCTTGGTTTTTTGAATGTTGAGTTTCAAGCCAACTTTTTCGCTCTCCTCCTTCACTTTCCTTAAGAGGCTCTTTAGTTCCGCTTGGCTTTCTGCCCTAAGGCTGGTGTCATCTGCATGTCTGAGGTTACTGGTATTTCCTCCAGCAACCTTGATTTCAGCTTGTGCTTCATCCAGTCCAGCGTTTCACACAATGCACTCTGCATATAAGATAAATGAGCAAGGTGACAATATACAGCCTTGAGGTACTCCTTTCCCAATTTGGAACCAGTCCGTTGTTTGACGTCTGGTTCTAACTGTTGCTTCTTGACCTGCATACAGATTTCTCAGGAGGCAGGTCAGGTGGTCTGGTATTCCCATCTCTTTACGGATTTCCCACACAAAGGCTATAGCATAGTCAATGAAGCAGAAGTAGATGTTTTTCTGGAATTCTCTTGCTTTTTCTGTGATCCAACAGATGTTGGCAATTTGATCTCTGGTTCCTCTGAGATCTAAATTCAGCTTGAACATCTGGAAGTTCTTGGTTCACATACTGTTCAAGCCTAGCTTGGAGAATTTTGAGCATTACTTTGCTAGCCTGTGAGATGAGTGCAATCATGTGGTAGTCTGAGCATTCTTTGGCATTGCCTTTCTTTGGGATTGGAATGAAAACTGACCTTTTCCAGTCCTGTGGCCACTGCTGAGTTTTCCAAATTTGCTGGCATACTGAGTGCAGCACTTTCACAGCATCATCTTCCAGGATTTGAAAGAGCTCAACTGGAATTCCATCACCTCCACTAGCTTTGTTCGTAGTGATGCTTCCTAAGGCCCACTTGACTTCACATTCCAGGATTTCTGGCTCTAGGTGAGTGATCACACCATGGTGGTTACCTGGTTCATGAAGATTTTTTCTGTACAGTTCTTCTGTGTATTCTTTCCATCTCTTCTTAGTATCTTCTGCTTCTGTTAGGTCCAGACCATTTCTGTCCTTTATCGAGCTCATCTTTGCATGAAATGTTCCCTTGGTATCTCTAATTTTCTTGAACAGATCCCTAGTCTTCCCCCTTCTGTTGTTTTCCTCTGTTTCTTTGCATTGATCACTGAGAAGGCTTTCTTGTCTTTCCTTGCTGTTCTTTGGAACTCTGCAAACAGATGGGTATGTCTTTCCTTTTCTCTTTTGTTTCTCTTCTTTTCTCAGCTATTTGTAAGGCCTCCTCAGACAACTGTTTTGCCTTTTTGCATTTCTTCATCTTGGGGATGGTTTTCATCATCACCTCCTGTGCAATATCACAAATCTCCATCCATAGTTCTTCAGGCACTCTATCAGATCTAATGCCTTGAATCTATTTGTCACTTCCACTGTATAATCATAAGGGATTTGATTTAGGTCGTACTTGAATGGTCTAGTGGTTTTCCCTACTTTCTTCAATTTAAGTCTGAATTTGGCAATAAGGAATTCATGGTCTGAGCCACAGTCAGCTGCTGGTCTTTTTTTTTTTTTTTTTGCTGACTGTATACAGCTTCTCCATCTTCGGCTGCAAAGGATATAATCAAACTGATTTCAGTTTGATGCGATGATGTCCATATATAGAGTCATCAACTCTTGTGTTGCTGGAAGAGGGTGTTTGCTATGACCAGCGCGTTCTCTTGGTAAAACTCTGTTAGCCTTTGTCCTGCTTCATTCTGTACAAAAAACTTGCCTGTTACTCCAGGTACCTCTTGACTTCCTACTTCTGCATTCCAGTGCCCTACGATGAAAAGGGCATCTTTCTTGGGTGTTGGCTCTAAAAGGTCTTGTGGGTCTTCACAACCGTTCAGCTTCAGATTGCTCAGTGGTAACAGCTGGGGCATAGAGGTGGACTACTGCGATATGAATGGTGGCCTTGGAATCAAGCAGAGGCCATCCTGGCGTTTTTGAGGCCGCGTTCAGACTCTTCTGCTGTGAGGGCCCCGCCACTTCTAAGGGCCTCCCGCCCGCAGCGGCAGGGGCAATGAGCGCCGCCCATGTCGTAACAAAACATTGGCACTGCTTTGCACTGTTGCTTCAAACATAAAAAAGTCAATTAGGACTAAAATGCTTACCTTCAAGTTTATTTTCCACTGGGAATGGGCAATTGATTAAATAAGGAATTTTATATGTGAAGAAAGTTAATGTATATGATATAATAATGTCAAGCATTTGAGCGTGTACATTTTTTATCCGGAAAGGAAATTACTGGTCTTGTATTAAGGAACTCCATGATATTTAGCTGACGTTTGACATGGCATAACGAGCATTTTCAGTGGTGTTTTTCCTCAAAAATGTAAGTTTTAAAATTCCAGAATTATACTTTTCTTCCTTCAAGTATTACACACCCAACATAAATACTTAGAGAAAACCAACTTAGGTTTTTGATGCCCCAAAGGATTGAAAAAGCCTGGCCAGGACAAGATATTAAAGGAAAGAGAAGTGTCTTGTAAACCAGAAGTCCAAGTGGCACGGGGGTGGGGAAGAGAGCGCCCCGGAGCAGCCTTCCTGGGGAGCCAGCGCGGGGCTGTGCTCGCCTTCTTCCCGAGGAGACACGGGCCCGAGTGCTTCCAACCTCAGGATGAGCAGTGAGTTAAGGGGACAGGAAGCACAGGAAATCTAAACCAAGCGCCCTCTTAAACACTGGAAAGTCATATGTCACAATTTGTCTTTTATTCTGACAAATTATTAGGGCCTTGGAGACGTAGGGTGACAGAAGGTTAAGGACAGCTTTTGGGAAAGGCCACGAAGGACTCAAGTCTCCATGGCAACCTTTCTCCCTCATTCATTTCCTTCCCACTCCCTGACTTCTCAGAGTATCAGAACTGGAAAGATGAAATACAGGCAGGACGGGACACAGGCTAGAATCCGTGGACTACGGTGCCATACACACCAAGGCCACGTGGCTCATCTATCTACGCTAAAAAAGCTGGGGCAGTCCAGTCTGGGTGAGTCTCAGCTACATGAGCACAGGCAATGGGAGGGACATACTGCACCAAACGCGACAGCAAGCATGGTCCGCATCCGCGCGTCCTCCAGAGCGCTCAGGAGCCCCCTCCTGCTGAGAAGAGCCCTTCCTGCCAGGGTCCAGAACTTGACGTGCTTTACTCCCACAGAGACAAACTGGGAGTCTGAATCTGGCCGGAATTCAGCCACAAAAATACGCTGGTTGTGACCAGCTCTGCTGGCAATTTTGGCACCTAAGAAAAAAGATACAACAGAATTTTCCAGGTGAGTATAAGAACTAAGCAGATTTTTAAAATAGGATTAAGCAGTTATTGAAAACATATAGTTCAAAAAACAAACGGTTATAGAAAGAAAGCACAGGGAATTGCCCAGCAGTCCAGTAGTTAGGACTCAGCACGTTCACTGCCAAAGGCTCAGGTTCAGTCTCTGGTGGGGGAGCTAAGATTCCACAAGCCTCATGGTGCAGCATCCACCCCCTGCCCCCTACACACACACGCGCGCACGCACACACACACACACAGAGGGCCTGTCCCTTGCACTGCTACCTAGCAATCATGTGACAGATGATTACTACTGCCCAGGGTTCTTTTTACACATTTTGCAAGTGATGTTTGATTCGAGGAGAGCTTCATTATAATTTAAGGGGCATTTTAGATTGTAGGAACCATTATCTCTTTTCTTTTCTAGGCAGCTCTATGAATTTCACTTTTAGTTTTTTCACGGTTCAGGTCTTTGTTTTCTCTACACCCATCAGGTCATGAATTCACAGGGAATGGGCTCCACAGTTCAGGCGCCTTTCCACCGGTTCTCAGAAAGTGCGCTTCTCTGGGTGGGCCAGCTGGAGCTTCGGCTGAACCCAAGTCCCTTTCTCTCTGGCTTCCTTCTTTTCCTGATCATTTTCCTTCAGGCATTTCGGGAAGCTATCCTGGCTCTCAGTGTGTTTAAAACGCTCAATGCACACATTAATTCCCTTGGCAAGAATCTTGCCCCTGTTTCTTTATAGTAAAGTCAGACAGCATGCTGGGTCACACTGCAGCCTCTCCCATTCTGCCATGGTGTCATTTGTGGGGCGTTCCATTTTGAACAGTGTCTGTTCCCTTGACACCTACATTATCACCTTTATCCTGGATTTGCCAGCATGTGGCCAAAGGACCAACACAGGGCCAGGCTTTCTGAGAGCCAGGAGCACACAGCAGGGGGCCCTCGCCCTCCGTGCTGGTCGTGCTGGCGAACTACTGGAAGATGGCAGTTCTGGCCGAAAGGGGGATTTCACTTTTTATAACCAAGTTCTGTTTCAAGTTGCTCTTCCATTATCACTTACAACATAATTCATTTCCATTCTTCACTAAGATCCTTCCAGTTCAGTTCAGTTGCTCAGTAGTGTCCGACTCTGCGACCCCATGAATCGCAGCACGCCAGGCCTCCCTGTCCATCACCAACTCCCGGAGTTCACTCAGACTCACGTCCATCGAGTCAGTGATGCCATCCGGCCATCTCATCCTCTGTCGTCCCCTTCTCCTCCTGCCCCCAAACCCTCCCAGCATCAGAGTCTTTTCCAATGATCCTTTATAACCAACCAAATAATAATTACAAGACCCTTTCATGCACAATTTCTTACTGAGATGAGAGAGCACGGAATAATTTTTAATCTTAGTAACTCATTAATTTATGCTGTTTCCAATTTCACCGGGTTTTTAAAGTGGAACCCACCTACAACAGCTTTGTATGTGTACTGAGTAGGGCTGTAATGAAAAATGGTTTCAATCAACAAGTTAATACAAATATGAAATAGAAAATTCGTTTCACCCTATATTTATTTATTCATTTAAATTACAAAGAGAAAAATCCTACCTTCTTGCCATCTCCAAATGGTAACTGTGTGCTCTGGGTCTAGCCCCACAGAGAGCAGGAGTTTTCCAGTAGCACTGAAACTGACTGAACAGACCCCTTTTGAATGGTAGCATCTTAGAATGGACAAAGTCTGCTTGTTCACGGCATCCCAGATGTGAATAGATGGAGCTGTGGCTAAACAAAGATAGCATCCAACAGCTGTAATACACCTGTTACAGATGTTTCCATTGCTAAGGCTGACGCATACTTATGTCTGAAACATGGAAAAAAACATACCAAAGGACTGTATACTTAATAAAAAATAACTAAAAACTAAGACTAAATTTGAAAAAATGGAAAGGAAAGAGAAAGGAGAAACAGGGAAAAAAATACAGACTACTTCCTCAGGCTATAGCCCAATTGCACTTTTGAGAAAATAGATTTTAGACAAATTAGGTAATCACAACTCTAAACGACTTTTCCAAAAAAATGCATGTTCCAGATACATGTTAAGTCTTTATATAATTATGTATATTATGGAGAAATATACAAACATTATACAATAATGAAATACCAAGATATATTTAGTACTTATGCTATATGAAGGAGAGACTGAAAGTGAATACAAATTGTGAAAGGCAATAGGTAGGAAATCACATGAGTAGGTCACAAAGGAAATTTTCAACCGAACAGACATACATTTGGTAAAAGCTAAGTGCATATCACTCTGTAAGACAGTATTTTTTTAAAAAACAGGATTTTATGGGAGAAATACAACTGCTTATCCTTTTAAAAATTATACTTTTTCTTGGTAGCCATTTTTACTGCTTAAAAAGATTTCCCAGTTCTCTGAAATTTCTAAGTTAAAAAATCATAGTTTTGAACTGTTCTTTTCTCATGAATTATACCCTATACAAAGAAACAGACTTATATTCAGTCTCAGGACACAAGTACTTTTAGTAAAATAATTAATACATGAAAGTGCATTTGCTTCAAATTATAAATCTGCTGCAAATATTGCACTTGATGCAGAAAGAAATTCTAGTCTCTGAAGAAAACAGTCAGATAAATTTAGACTATATTTTACACCATCCACAATTTATAGTATACAATGATAAAGCTGACAGTTCTTTACACAAAGTTACAATATATTAGCCCTGGGAGTTAAATTTGAAAATTGTTCAAAGATTTATGCAACTGTAAAAAAATAAAACCAGCATGGAAATAGACATAAAATTTCACCACATAATAGAGCATTTCTGTGTGAAAAATGGATCACAGTGATTCAAGCACTGGACTGAAATCAGAACGTTCCGCATTCAATAAAGGCAAAAGGATATGAGGAATTGGTAAACTTAATTCAGTAGGAAATGCTGGTGATTTACACACACACACACACACACACACACTGGAGATCATTCTATAATTTTTTGCCAGTGACAAATATTAAACAGGTCTTCTATGATACAGAAATGCTTTTATATCTATAAAAAGAAACTCTGGGCAATCCATGTACAGTATTTGTCTAAATATGATGATGTAGCTAATGGATTAAGAAAGAACACTCAGTATTCTCCAAATTTAATATTTCATAAATTACAAAGCAAGTAACTTTCAGTAAACTGAATTACTGAACTTTTCAAAGGTTTATTTAAAAAATCAAATGAGATGCTAAGAACTTATACCAAGAATTCACACCTTAAAACATATAGGTAGGACTATGTTATGAGACTGTTACACATTTAGAGTGCTCTAAACTTACATCAGTAGCAATATTTAAGACTTAAATTACTGGACACTCTCAAGGCCTGCCTTGCTGCTAAGTCGCTTTAGTTGTGTCCGACTCTGCAAGACCCCATAGACGGCAGCCCACCAGGCTCCCTGGTCGCTGGGATGCTCCAGGCAAGAACACTGGAGTGGGTGGCCATTTCCTTCTCCAGTGCAGGAAAGTGCAAGTGAAGTCGCTCAGTCGTGTCCAACTCTTAGTGACCCCGTGGACTGCAGCCCACCAGGCTCCTCCGCCCACGGGATTTCCCAGGCAAGAGCGCTGGAGTGGGGTGCCGCTGCCTCCTCCACAAGGCCTGTCTCACACGAGGCTGCATTGGGCCGTTCAGCTTTCTCCTGTGATGTGAAAGTGGTCATGCCTGGAGCTGAGCAGCTGAGACGCTCCTCCTGCTGCTGCCCTTCCTGAGCTCGCCAGAGAGGCACGCCTCACGGACTTGGCGTGTGCCCAGGGACATCCCGTCCTTTCCGATCCCTGCTTCGGGATGGTCCTGTGCTCCTGTGAACTCAGGCGCACAGAAGTGAAGTGCCTTGCCCGGGGTGGCACGCCGCGGTGCAGAGCCAGCCTCTGGAGGCGCGTGCTGTCAGCACCTAGCTGCCACCCTGGCTTTCTCCGGAAAAACCAACCTTACCAACAATCCGTAACCACTCCTCATGCTCCGTCTCCAGGACACATAGGGCCCTCTCTCTCTTAAATAACTTTATTAGTTTATTTACGGCCGTGCCAGGTCCTCGTGGTTGCACAGCGCCTCTCGAGCTGCGGAACGCGGCTCTAGGCTGCGCCGAGCTCCAGGCCCTTCAGCCGCGGAGGCAGGTGGGCTCCAGGGCACAGGCTCAGGAGTTGTGGTGCCTGGGTTTACTTGCTCCGCGGCCTGTGGGATCTTCCCGGACCAGGGGTTGAACCTGTGTCTCCTGCACTGGCAGGAGGATTCTTTACTATGGAGCCACCAGGGAAGCCCATAAGGGTCTCTTAAAATTACAAACGTATTTTGTAAGAATCAAAGTTTTAAAGGATTTTTTTTCATCCCCACCCCACTCTAGTACTCTTGCCTGGAAAATCCCATGGACGGAGGAGCTTGGTGGCTACAGTCCACGGGGTCGCAGAGTTGGACAGGACTGAGCAGCTTCACTCCACTTCTTCTATACTGGACAATACTGCTAATGTTGGGCCCAGCATCCCTTCCTTCCTGCTTAATAAAGTTCTGATTTTATTCAGGAGTCCATGCCTCCCTCATGCGATACAAGCGATTCAGGGGAAAGACACTGCAGAGTCATAGTCTACGCCCACTGTGATGAGACCTCCACACATCCCACAATCCTGAATGAACTCTGCCAGAAAGAAGAGATGTCCCCTTAGGGTCTACTCAAAGCACAGCCCCTGTACTCAGATGGCAACTAGACCATACCTTCCCTAACACATGCATTTATTCTCCCACATTCCAAAGTGGGGATTCTGAAGCTTCTCCCACTACCTCAGCAACTCCTCACCCTCAGATGACGAAATATCAACAAGAGCCATCAGAGAGGATCTTCCTTATTTTTCCCACCTCCAGACCTACCAGTTTTCCTGCATTTGAACCTACACTCCCTTCATTCCTAATGACTGCAGATAATTTCTTCCTGCCCAACTCTCTCTCCCAAAGTATTCCGCTATCTCATTTAGCCAGCTGCTCCAGCAAGAAATTAAGTCAGTCTCTCTTCCTTACTCTCCACCATGCCCCCTATCCACTCTATCAGAAAGACTGCTGGGTCTGCCTCTAAAATCTAAGCCGTCTTTGCCTAGTTCTATTTTCACTCCTACCACCCTGGTTTAAAATGTCTTTTGCTTGGACTACTGCAAGTCTCCCAATTTTCTGGAGGCTCTTTCCTCTCTGTTCTTAGTAGTGCAGAGAGTGATGTACTCAGAGTATAAGTTAGATCACATAAACTCCCTTGCCTACAACTCTCCGGTAATGGACTCTGTACTTAGTAGGAATGCAAACTCCTCTCCATGACCTGCAAAGCCCCACGTGACTGACCCAACCTCTTTCAAAGTTCATCTCAGAGGCCTTACTCCAGTCACACTAACCTTCCTGTTTCTTGATTCAGCGTTAGGGTCCCCACAGCAAAGAGTTAACACAGCAGGACTAGATTCACCATCACTAGAATGGCCTGCTTGCCAGGGTGGAAGACCCTGACTCCTGAAACGCTTCCTGTGCTGATAAGGCTGTTTTGCCGATCTGGGGCACCGAATGCCTGCCTTCTCCTGGGAGTACGCCATTTCAGTCGTGTGTCTCTATGTCTATGTGATCAGCCCCCAATAACAAATCTTGGTCTCTGAGTCTTCAGCGGGCCACCCTGCGCAGAAGCTGGTAGAAGCAGGCTCTGTGTGACCCCCGGAGCAGTGCTTCGAAAGAGACACAGACCCAGGAGCCCCATGCCTTGATCCTCTGGGACCACTGGCAGGTCTAGGAGTCTGAAACCAGGCCCGAGTCTGGAGCCCCAGATCAGCCTCTGGCCATCGCTGTTTGGTACCATTTTTGGCCTGGCTGAATCTTACCACTCCTGAAAACCACTGCTCTGTTGCTATCACCCTGTCGTTTTTTTATCACGTTTATCACCATCTTAGATCATGCTATTTTAAAAAATGTACTTATTTATTGCCTGTCTCCCTCTAGAGTAGGACTCAACAAACTTTTACTGTAAAAGAGACAAAACTGAAGATATTATGCAGGTTCTTATGTAATACAAGAAAACAATTTTCTTTTGTGGAAAACAAATTTCCACAAAAGTTTTACTGATGAAATTCACTGAGTGAAAATTTTTATAATATTGATCTACTAATGAGAATTAATTTTTTTGAGGGGGAATATTAATTCACTTAAGTGGGGTTCAAAGTCAATGTTCTTTATTTTTTTTTAAAATTACAAATGTTCATCTGTTAATGATGACCTATAATGATTTTCAATTCTGACAATGTCTCACAGATAGGTACTGTCAAATATGAATATCAGTCCGAAAGCAAATGATTTTAACTGAATACGTTAATCACTTAGAAGGCATTCAGAAAACTGTATTAGTGTTCTGGCCTGATGTTTGTCTTTTTAGCATGTATTATATTGCAGAATAATAACTATAAATTGAACATTAGGTGGAAGTTCCTCAACTGTACAGTTAAACAGATTTTTTAAATATGGCAATTTTCTTTACACTTGTATCAAGATCGAAAAAAAAATGTTGCTAGAACTGAAATTTGAGCCCAGAAAATATACTTGATGCCAATTTGTTGGGAAAAGGCATCTGGTGTCTTAATTCCTGACGGGATGAGGCATGCACAGCGCAGTCCGGCATAGCCTGGGGTTCAAGGATGAGCTGTCACCAGATGATTCTCGTGCAGTATAAGTTTCACATAGAAGCACTGTAATTTCAACGTGTGTAACTGTAATTGTAGTTTCCTTGTAACTTCAGGTTGAATCATTAAGAAACACTATCAAATCTGCAGCAAAAACTCATTTCCAAAGCCATTCAGTTTTCCATAATAGAGACTGAGGGCAGTTCGTCTCAGAAGAATTTCAGTCCTGGCTCCGAGTGACAGAAATCGCAAAGAACAACCACAACATGTCACTCCTGCTAAACCACTCAACTGCTGCCGAGGGGCAAGCCCGGACACTCACCTTCTATTTCTGACAGAAACTCATGGAATTGATGATGGCTAAGGCTATGAGAGCAAATGAAGTTAACTGCTGACTCTCAGAAACAAAATACTGAGGTTCAGTTATACAGGATAGATGGACATATTTTTCACAAAGCAGCTGCTGAGGAATGACACATGAATAAACCGCAGGCTTCACGTGCCTTTAAAGTTTACAAGCCTTGTAAACTTTACAAACGACCCTCTTCTCTGCTCTTGCTCCATATTTTTACCGCCCTCAGTTGTAGTACATCTTAACAGGTTCCACTTCAGGTTGTGCTGAACTAATGTTTTCTTAAGTTATTTGAAAATATTATCTTTTCAAGTTGTTCCATGGAGACCATTTATAAATGGAGGCAAACTGTCACTTAAAAGTCAGCACTGATTCCTCCAATAAACAACTGGCAACATCTGTCAGCCTATCAAGAACCACTCAGAATCATCTGCCCCCCTTTTCACCTGTTTCTAGTGACTAATGTTGTTCGCAAAGCCCTCAATTGTTTTAGCAATGGTTCTTGGCAAAAAATCTTAAACAAGTTTATTTTGTCTGGACACTCATTCATCACAGCCAAACATGACTTAATTAAGCCAGCAATAAACAGCTTGTCCTAATCAGCTAACAAATGAGTCATTCAGAACCTTACTTAGGTTTTAGCCAAAATTTATTTTTATTTTTTGAAGAAATTCTGTTGTGATGAGATATTGTGTTGTTTAAATAAATTTTAAATTCTATTTATTTATTTTGGGCCGCACCACACTGCACGCAGGATCCTAGCTCGCTGACCAGGGACTGAGCCTGAGCCGCCTGCAGTGGGAGCCTGGAGTCCCAGGCACTGGGCCACCAGGGAAGTCTCGAGATACTGTTTTAAAGTCCCTAATTTTTCTGATTTTTGCTCTCCTGTGACCTGGGGATACTGCAATAATTCAGTGTGAAAATGTTGACATATACTGTATTCTTTCAGCACAGCTACAGTATCACTGCATAAAATTCACAATGCTTTACCATGTCATTTGACAATAAAATCCACACGTCACTCTGCCTTTATAGTTTGACATCCTGCCTATTTTTCCTTTCCGCTCTCTTGTTTCGCCAGGATAGATATGCCATGGTTAAAAACCAAATGGCAGCAAGGTGGGTACACCTAGAGAATGTTGTATTCAGTGAGATAAGTCAGAGAAAGACAGATACTGTGCGACATCATTCATACGTAGAACCTAAAAACCAATACACATGGACGTACACGCAACCCAGAAACAGACTCTCGGACACAGAGTGTGAACTAGAGGCGACCTAAGGAGAGCGGGACGTGGTGGGGCAGATGAGGGGCAGATTAGGGACACAAACGCTCTGTACAAAAGAGGTAAGGGTATACTGTATTAGCACAGGGGAAGTATGGCCATTATCTTAATAACTTTTAGTGGCATAGAAGCTATAAAAAGTGATTCACAGTGCTGTATACCTGAAAGTTATATAATGCTGTATTATCAACTATACTTCAACAGCAACAAAATGTTGTGGAATATAGCAATACATGCAGCACTCAAAACCTGTCAAGCTTTAAAATAGAACCACTGTGACCTGTAGTGTGCCAAGCTGCACTGGAAAGCGATGAGCGCTAAAAGCAGTCTCTGGCGCAACCCTGCCACGAGAGCAGCAAAGCCGCCGTGGACAGCACGTGACTCAACAGGCAGGGCCGTGTCCAGAAGCCTTATCTGTGGACACTGAAATCTGAATTCCTCCCTGCTCATGTTTTGTGAAATTTTATTCTTCCTTTGATATTTTCCAACTATTTAAATGACTAAAAACCATACTTAGTCATGGGCTGAACAAGAACAGCTGGCGGGCAGATGTGGCCCGAGGGTGCTAAGTCTGCGAGCCTCTGCTCCTGAGTGTAGCCCGAGAGAGCAAGGCCGCTGTCTGCTGTGCCGGACACATTTGTGGTTAGACAGTCAAGTCACAAAACCATGCTTTATCCTGGAGGATAAGGAAATGGGCACAAACCGCTGGGAAATGTTTTCTTATCAGATTGTTAATTCTTACTATCTTATCTGAGCTGAAATTGAGTTGAAAAAGCCTAAGCTATTATAATATCTAAAAACAACTGACATGCATTGTTCACCTAAGAGTTTGTAACTTCACAAAGTCATGGTCAAATTCAATAATAAAAAGTTATTTTCAAATCTTTAAATGTTCTGTTGATCTAACATATGCAATAATTTTGATGATTATATAAAGATAGTAATTTAAAAGTTTTTACTTCTAGGCAATAAAATTTACTGATTCATACTTAAGATCAAATTTTACCTTTATTCCTACCAGCTATATGATATTGGCAAGTTAACACCTACTATGGAGAATTCTTGTGACGACTCAATAGGTATTACAAGTAAAGTGCTTACAACAATTCTGAACATACTAAGAAAGTCAAAATATATCAGTTTAAAAAAAATTACTGTGGGTTGGGCTCAGTATCATGACATTAAAATGATGTATTCTTGACTTTTAAAAAACCCCAAATAGTCCAGCTATCTTATTACACTATAAAAATGTAGGCTATCACTATCTAACAATATGAGTAAAATAGAAAGTGATAGACTTCCTTACCTGACATGTCTGCTGAGTCACCTGTAATGGGAAAGTAGCAGAAAAACAATGATCCAGAAGCAGCATGAACATGACGTGCACAATTCATAGAAGCTCAGCCACCATGAGTTTAAACAGTTTGAATGACTGTGTCATATATGAAATTATGTAAGATTGAGCATACTGTAAGTGAAGCCACTAACCTCAATTATATAGGCATATTAATATGTATTACACGCATATGACCTTTCAATCTTTAGATCAGTATTTTCTTTAGTGACTTACATGAAACTATAAAAACATTTAAAATAGTACCGATATGGTTTAAAATTGATATGACTTTATTTTGGTTTACAAATGCCCTGCTAATAGATCCTTTGGGCTTTTATGTAGCTCTGCTTGAAGGGAAGAATCAGATCTAAATCATCTGAAAGAAACGATGGTAAAAGTTGGCATGTAACTCAAGGAAAGGAAGGCTCTTAATTCAGGCCACAAACTAACCCCTTTCTTATTTTTTTTTAACTAAACATTTTCTGTCTGAGTAAAAGATTGCCAAAAAAAAAAAAAAAATACAAAATTCATTGTAATTTACAGTAGAAATACTTATTAATAAAAATTTTAGAGTCAATCTTTAGCAAGAAAGAAAGCAGAAAACTTTAGAAACCTTTTTTAGAGAGATGATACTTTATGCCCATGTGTGCTTCAGTTGTGTCCAGCTCTGTGTGACCCCATGGACTGCAGCCCGCCAGGCTCCTCTGTCCATGGGATTCTCCAGGCAAGGACACTGGAGTGGGCTGCCATTTCCTTCTCCAGGGGATCTTCCCGACCCGGGGACTGAACCCGGGTCTCTTCCGTCTCCTGCACTGGCAGGCGGGTTCTTTACCACTAGCGCCACCTGGGAAGCCTATGAAATCATTGTTTCAAGGACATATTGATAATGTAGATGTACTGTGTCCTGACCTGGAATATGAGAGAAAAGGCAATAAAGTACTTGACTTTGCTGAGAAGACCAGTCAGGATACACCACTTTTAGATTTGAACATGCCCTGATGGCAACTAAACAAAGACAGTACTTGAAACTATGTCACATAAAGAACGGTTTAAAACTGAGGGTTTTGGTTTTGGAAAACAGGCTTATCCTGGAATATCTGTGGGCCTGGGGCAAATCAAGAGTACAGATGAAGACCTAACCATCACAGGTCTACATATTCTAGGTGTCCCAAAATGAGGACTGGTGAATCGCAATGAAAGAGAAACAGATTTCTGTTCTATATGAGGAAGCATTTTACAACAGAGCTTCCTAAGGAGAGGTTAGGAACACTTACATATAAAAACATTCCTTCAGGCCCACAATAGATAATTGTTTCTCCTAAATTCATAAAGTCAGAGAAACATTGATTGAAACAAGTAAAACGAGCAAAGGAACCATTCTCCAATGGTTTCTTAGGTCAATTTACAAAGGCAATAGAAATAAAAGCAAAAATAAACAAATGGGACCTAAGGAAATTTAGAAGCTTTTGCATAGCAAAGGAAACCATAAATAAAATGAAAAGACAACCTACAGATTGGAAGAAAATATCTGCAAATAATTTGACCAACAGGGCTTAATTTCCAAAATATACAAACAGCTCATAGAACTGAATGACAAAAAACAAACAATCCAATCAAAAATCGGAAGAAGACCTAAGCGGACATTTCTCCAAAGGAGACATACTGTTCAATGTCACAAATTATTAGAGAAATGCAAACCGATCATTTGACGCAGGTCAGAACGGTTATCCTCAGAACGTCTACAATTTTTTTTGAGGGTGTGGAGAAAAGAGAACCTGCTACACTGTGAGAATGTATGTGTGTGTCAGCCCCTCAGTCGTGTCTGACTCTGCGACCCGGTGGACTGGAGCCCACAAGACTCCTCTGTCCATGGGGTGCTCCAGGCAAGAATACTGGAGTGGGCTGCCATCTCCTCCTCCAGAGGACAGTGTTGCTAGGAACGTAAATTGGTGTAGCCACTATGGAAACCAGCATGCAATTCCTCAAGAAACGAAGAACAGAGTTGCCGTATGACCTGGCAATCCCACTCCTGGGCATATATCCAGAGAAAACTCTACTTTGAAAAGATACATGCGTGCTAATGTTCACAGCAGCGCTATTTACAAGAGCCAAGACACGCAGGCAACGCAAATGTCTGTCAGCAGATAAGTGGCTGAAGCAGACGTGGTGCACACATGCACCATGGACTAGCGCTCGGCGCCAAACAAGGGTGCAGCAAGGCCTCTGCAACAGCAGGGACGGACCCGGAGACCACCGGCCTACGGGAAGCAACCCGGAAGGAGGAAAGGCAGACTCCACTCGACGTCGCACGCACGGGCACCTAAAACGCGCACAGACCAGCTCACCAACGGAGCAGGGACAGACTCACAGAGGCCGAAGACAAACTAAGGTTCCCAAAGGGGAGAGGGCGCGGGGGTGGGGGGGACTGGAGTCTGGGGTTAGGGAGTCAGACTGCCACATACAAAACAGAGGAGCAAGGCCTTGCGAGGCACCACAGGGAGCTATATTCAACATCCTGTGATAACCCGTAACAGAAAAGCACTGAACTACCCTGCTGTACGTCAGAATCTAACACATCATGTGTCAACTATACATCAATAAAATGTAAATACTCAGTGAATTCAAAGCTTAGAATAGTGTGCATGTGACAGGTTAAGAACTGACCTTTCTTTTTAAGAGGAGAGAATTTTTACGGAGAGGAAGATCACAAGGGTCTTCGTGGCATAACTTTAGAACTAACAGATAGCAGAGCACAAGTTTCGAGCTGATCACATTAAAGCCTAAGTGGTCTTATTCAGGAAGAAAAAATGCCTGGGAAGCCGCCTCGGCCACTGCGGCCCAGCGAAGCCCAAGAAACCCAGGGACTCTGACCGTTTTACACGCTACACGAGGGCTGTGAGGCCTCGCTGGCCAGTGTGCTGCGTGCAGTCCCCACGGGCAGCTGCTGGTAGGTATGTGCTAAAGAGACTGCCACCGCTCACCATTTGGCTTGTGGAGCTATGACTTTTGTCAAAATTTTCTAGAGTTGAAAGAAAATAGCAAGATAGGGGAATTTCAAAACCAGCTGGCAAGTCCGATCACCGCCAAAGGAGAGGGCGACAGGCTCACCGCCCCAGGGGCTCGGCGGCTCCGCTCTCCAGGGTGCCCCGGAGGCAGGGCTCTGCCCGCTCATCAGTCACGGCTCAGCTCCTCCTTCTTAGCCCTCCTGCCTCAGACTCTTCCCTCCTGCTTTACACGCTATTAAATGAAAACTTTCTGCTGCTCAGAAATTTCTGCTAAACGATTAAATCCAACTATTTCAAGCACCATAAAATACAATGCTCTTCATTCCTCTGAACCAATACAGATAAGCAAAGTGAAAAAAAAGTACCTGGAAGCAAGAAATATGGTAAAACTGGATGTGTGCTTCATGCACAGATGCATTTCAAACAATACACAGAAGTGTTTCAGTCTCTTTCCCCTAGGATACTGAATTGATTTAAAGAAGAAACTACTTAATACTATTTCTTTTTAAAATAGAGAAACATACCTACTTGGCCAGTTGCCACTATGTTGATAAATTTGGGGTGCTGATTTACAGTGAGGCACAGAATATCATCATTATGTTCCTGATAAAAACTCTGAGTCCCTATAAAAAAAGAATTTGAAAATTAAATTTGAAAACTTTAATGTGAAATAGTCAAATGCACTTTACTCAGTGTAATAAACTGCTGTGTGACTTCCTTGCTTATTTAACATATATTTTTTGAGCACAGCACATATACTTCATCCTAAGGACGTAAACGTGACTGACAAATCCTTAATGTAGTGAACCCTGAAAGGCATAACCCATGTAAAACCAGGTTGGAGACATCAAGTGCCACAAGAGAGTTAAAGATCAAAGCGCTATGGGAATATGCAATGATCTGTTCTTCTTATGAACAGATGGCACTCCTGAACTGACACAACAGATTCTGGAAATGTGAATGTGGTTGGGGCAGGCGTTTCAGGAAGAGGAATACTTGAAGCAAAGATACAAAGGCAGGGAAGCCGGGGGTATGCATACAGACGGCTCGTTTGGCTGAAATACAGGGGAACAAGAAAGAAAAGTGAGAAATATCGTTGGACAGGCAAGTTTGAACTAGAATTACAGAGGATTTTGAAAACAAGCCTATTATTAAATTTTATATTTATTCTGTAGTCAGTGGGGAGGTACTGAAAGAATTCTGATCAAAGAAGTAAAACGATTCATCTTGTAGCAGCGACAGTGGAGAGGCCTGGCAGACTGTGACTGTGCAGGAGGCAAGGAGGGAGGCTCCTGCAAGCCAACCGGAGAGGCGGGGGACGAGGCCAGGCTGGCAGGCTGGGCCAAGGCTACAGGGCGCCATCGACACTAGGTCCTCCAAAGGGCAAAACAAAACCAGAGAAAACCATTTCTAAATAACATTTAATATATCTAACATTACTTTTGAACTTCTTCTCAAAGTAAAATGTGCTTCATATTTCCCAGGGCTGAGTTCAGTTAAAGGAACAAACAAATAATTATATGCGCTACTGACTAAATCAGTAGATCAGCTATCAGATCAGGACTTCTTGGACTATACACACAGCAATGTACCCGCAGAACGGAGAGAGGCCACTGGGGCAGAGGCTTAGTCATCCTTCTACCCCGGCTCTCTTCATTCCATCATTAGGAAGCTGAGTAACTAAAAATCAGAAAACTAAAGCAAACGACATGTATAAATATGGAAATGTATTTAATTTCCATCCTTATGTAGTGTGTCTTTTCTTATCTTCTATATTCTCTGTGAAGGATAAGTGAAGCCTCAAAGAGGATTTTCTATTAATAAGAGGTATTTTGTAATGACCTAAAGTATTGAATAGAAAATTACCATTGATTTGTATAATCTTGATGAATCTTTTTCTTAAGGAAACTAAAACAGATATACCATATTAATGATTAATACTGACCAGGGGTAGGGGATTGTGACTCACATAATCCATTCTACCTAATTAGAGTGAAGCTACCAGAGGGAAAAAAAGCCAGAAATGTTTGTACTAGATAAACTGTATCTTCAATACAAACAGTGACAGACTATTTTGTTGGGCTCAAAATCACTGCAGATGGCAACTGCAGCCATGAAATTAAAAGATGCTTCCTTCTTAGAAGGAAAGTTATGACCAACCTAGACAGCATGTTAAAAAGCAGAGACATCACTTTGCTGACAAAGGTCCGTCTAGTCAAGGCTACGGTTTTACCAGCAGTCATGTATGGATATGACAGTTGGACCATAAAGAAAGCTGAGTGCTGAAGAATTGATGCTTTTGAACTGTGATGTTGCAGAAGACTCTTGAGAGTCCCTTGGATTGCAAGGAGGTCAAACCAGTCCATCCTAAAGGAGATTAGTCCTGAAAATTCACTGGAAGGACCGATGCTGAGGCTGAAACTCCAATACTTTGGCCACCTGATGCAAAGAGCTGGCTCATTTGAAAAGACCCTGATACTGGGAAAGATCGAAGGTGGGAGTAGAAGGGGACGACAGAGGATACATTTGTTGGATGGTATCACTGACTCAATGGACATGAGTTTGAGCAAGTCCCAGGAGATGGTGAAGGACAGGGAAGACTGGAGTGCTGCAGTCCATGGAGGGTCACAAAGAGTCGGACACGACTGAGCAACTGAACAACTTTCTGACTTTATGAAGTTTATAACTTTATGTAATAAAGCAATTCAAAATTAATAAAGAGTATTACTAGTAGGATTATCATATCCTTGGTCATCAAATGATGCTTAGAGAACTTGTTCAACAATACAATCAGTTAAATAGACGTCAAGAAATATTTTCCCATCTCTTGGACCTAACAGGTATTATCAGTCAAGTCACAGGCAAGCAGCTTTCTTAGTTAATCTTTTTGGCTTTCCAAGCGCTTAGCATGTACACTGCCACTCCACCTCTAGTCCCTAGCAATCACTCACCCAACATGTTCCTTTCAGTCACTAACTATCAGAGACAACCACTTGCGGGGAAGCAGAATAAAGTTACCAATGTTTCTGCTGTGAAACTTTCACTTCTAATTGAGATCTATAAGCACTCTGCATTATAAAGTCCTTTTCTGCTGTGCTATATCCTCCTCAAGATTGTAATTTCCTTAAAATATTACTAGGAAGTTCTACAGTATGAAATATTCATATTCCAGATTCATGTATTTTAATTATTTATATGTGTAACAGAGTTTTAAGATGTTAAATAAAAAATTCTCAATTTTAAAAAGAGGGGAATGGAGAATTAGGGTTTCCTACCTGTAGCAACATTGTGAAGAATTCCAACAGATGCGGTGTGATAAATTATATCATCACCATCATTTAAATAATGAACATTATTCCTGCAGTCTCGGCCTCGATAGCCAAAAACAAGCTCCAACACGAGGTCCTAAAACAATGATAAAACCATTATACACTCGCTCACCATTACTTTGTTGAATATAGTACTGGTGGTCTTCAGTCAAAATGGAGGATGCATTTTTGATTTATAAACTTCAAGCACAAAACTAAGCTAGATACGCCTAAGCTTTTTTGAGCAGCTGAAACACAGATTCCATACTTTTCTACGTAAATCTATAAAAATGAAAAGGGAAGCACACTGTCATCTGGCTCCAAGAATTTTAGTTAAGATGTTGTGTGTTAAACACTGAGATACTTTGTGTCCAAAAGAAAAATATTTCAATTTGTGTTAACTGTTAGTCAAAAACATTAGATCTGTACATATAACTGAGGATAAATTAGGTCCGAGTGACATGCTTCCAGGGATCCAAAGAGTTCGTCAGCCTCACGTGCCAAGCATGCGTCTCTGATAGCTCGTGCTAAAGATGGCTCTGCTACTCCAAGTGCCCATTTTCACTGACCGTGTGAGGCCGAGTGGGGCCGAAAGTACAACCACCACCCTCCCACAGCTTTACACCTTGCTTTTCACCTCGCTGAGCAGTCAGGACTTCCCTGTACCTCAAACAGTAAAGAATCTGCCTGCGATACAGGAGACCAGGGTTTGATCCCTGGGTCGGGAAGATCCTCTGGAGAAGGGAATCCACTCCAGTATTCTTGCCTGGAGAATTCCAAGAACAGAGAAGTCTGGTGGGCTACAGTTCGTGGGGTTGCAAAGAGTCAAACATGACTGAGCGACTAACACACACCCAGCAGTCTGTTTGTTATTGTTGATACGGGATTATGAAATTATGAAATGTGGGAGAACTCTTCTCTTTTGCTCAATTATTGTGGAAAGCTTCTTTGCTTGGAAGCGGGGCCATTATTAAACAGTGAATATCTCATGGGGTAAAAGTTCCTCATTTAGTATAAATATTAAATCTTTAACTTATAAGTTCAAACCACTAAGTACAGGACACTCTAAGGTCACTATGCTTCTATAAGCCACAGATCATTCCATACATTAACATTTAGAAGTCCTCTGAGATATGGTTCAATTCAGGGTATTATTCATAGAAAACTAAAAGACGAAAAAAAAAAGGGGAACAGAGGATGTCAATCCAAGCTCAGACTCGACAGTTAAGCAATCAATTTTTAAAACTGAACAAAAAAGAATACTCAATACACTTATTTTCATAAAGAATAACGGTAAGATTTGGGTGTTCTACAGAAAGGAAACAGAATAAACCCTGGACACATTCTAAGGTACAAGTTAGCACCGGGCGGGGGCGGGGGGCGGATTGTCCTCACCTCTATGGGCCTCTTTTTCTTGCCGATGTTGTTGGTCTGGAGTTTTTCTGGCTGCGGTGGGGCCCTGCTCACTGGAGGCCTGAAGCAGAGAAGCGGGAGAGATGAGGAGAAGCGTCACCCGGCGCCCTCACCCAGCTCCTCTCAGCCCTCCAGAGAGCAATGTCTGACACTCCACCCCAAGAGTGAACCCAATCTGTGTTTCTCACTTCACTCCACCCTCTGTATCTTGGTATCTTCTAAGGCAGCAAGGTAGAAAGAAAATGTCAGAACTTCTATTCACTTTTCTTTTAATTTCTTTGATGTATGTTCCATAAATGCAACTAACACAATAGCACAAGAACAGATTGGTGATAAAAATATACAAATGTTAGTTTTACAAAGTCAAAAGCTTCTTGATGGGGTGCATTATCAACAACAGCCTAGATTACTGCTCTAACGTAGCTATCTCATATCTTGCACATGGCAAGTATTCAATATATTCTTGAATTTTGAAAATATTTATATACACTTCCCATACTGTTGGCGATGTAAATCACATCTGAGTTCAAACGTGTACTCGTCACTGGGTCCTCTGTGCCCTTTATCTTCTCCTCTGAAGCTCCTAGTGTGTTCATGGCAACAGTGGCAGTTAGGCACACAAGACATTTTACAGCTACTCTAATGTAAAAGGTCATTACTATTGCCTCCAACTCCTCTTCCCTCATTTTCACTATTTACTTCATATTTTGCAAACTTATACAGTAGCTTTCAAATCTGTTCCTCTCCCTCTGTTTCCAACACAAAGTTCAGAATCTATTTACAATGTGTCATTAGGTATATGGAGCTCCTATTTTCAGCTATTTAAATGTGGCAACTCTTCCCTAAAAAAAGGCTTTTATTGTTTTTTTTTTTAAACTCACATCATTTAATTTAAACTCAGTCATTATCCAAATGTTTAATAAGCTGAACAGAGAATCTAAATCAATATCACCTCACCCTTCAAATTTTAATATTAATTAACAACTAAATCTGAAAATGATACAAGTTAACTTTCCAGTCAAGAAAACTCTAACATTTCTGAATAAATTCACAAAATTAAAGGCATAACAATATATTTGCATTTTCAAAGTGATTTTCAAGGTACACACCTATAAAAAGTAAAGAAAGTGTTACGTCTTGAACATGTAATATATATATGTGTATTTTCATATGTATGTGAAGCAGTATGTAGAAGTATATAACCATGACGGGTGACATAAAAGTTTTGCGCTTGCAACACTATATGAAGGACTTTTCAAATTATCACAAAAATTTTTGATTCCAAACCTTTTTCATATACTTTTAAAATGTCTATAAATAATCAACAGAATTAACTTAATATTATTATTTTAAAATATTTCTGCTAAAATCATTTTAAAGAATGGGAGCAGCCTTGCCTTCCCCTCCAAGTTCTTGACCTTTATTCAGTGTTATTGTCTGACAGCTTTAATAAGTGTATAATTTTTATCTCTAAATCCTGTATAACAATTAAGCATATTTTAATTTTTGTAAAGATAATTTATATAGGATATATTATTGCTTAAAATTATATAACTTGGAAAATTATACAAATCAAATGGATTAAGTTTTAGTAAGGCAGTTACTTTATATGTTATGAATCCAATTATTAAAGTGAAAAAGTCGTGTCCGACTTTTGTGACACCATGGACTGTAACCCACCAGGTATGAATCCAATCATTAAGATATAGTCATTTCAGGGATACTGATTTCAAAGGAGAAAAACATGGAAAGCTGTGAACAGAGGTAAAGAACATCAAGTAACACAGCTCATTAATGGTAAATATCAAAGATAATAAAAAGACAAAATCAGGCCTCATGGACTAGAGCAAAGAGAGAGGGTTACCTGGAGCCTCTTTCCAGCAGCAGATAAAAAAGGGAAAAGATTACAACACAAATCTGAATTTAAAATAGTAGTAAAATATGTCCTGTAATAAAATACTTATATACATTTAATGCAGATAAACTATATGGTATATAGTAAAGACCTATTGTTTTTATTTATTACTGTATATAAAAAAAGGCTTAAATTATTCCATTAATGGCAGGGAAATCAGAAGAAAAAAGATGAAACAGAAAAGAATTCAACATATTCTATTTTGTGTATAGCTTGCCACTCTTATTTTCCACAGTGCAAACTGAATTTCAAACAAAATATTTAAGCTTATTTAATATTTATTAACTTAAAAGGTTGGTAGCACTTCACTGCTATTAAGGACTGTCTAAGGAACTGAAGCTCCCCCTCCTCTGACCCCAGAGGGATTCCCAGTCAGCCAATGTAACCAAGTATGCAGAGGGAGTCTTGAGACCATGTGGTATTTGAGATTATTCCAACAAAGGAGGTAACTATAAAAAAATTCCCCATAGCAACATAATGGCTGAACAGAACTGGAAGGATCACAGCTGTTAATCTCATCCCCCCTCCGAATGAAACCAGAATTCTCTTACATGTCTAGAACATCCCTTCACAACCCTGATGACAAGTGGGAATTTACTAAATCTTGCATGAATAACTGCTTGTAAGATGGCAATTATATCTCCACTTAGTTTTCTTTTTTTTGGAAAACTAGTGATTCCAAAAATGATGAATTATTCTTTATGTGAAGTGGCCACCCAACTTTCCTTTATCCTGTGTTTCTTTCTAGTTCACTGTAAACTGTCAATGTCCCTTTAAAATGCAGAGCTCAGTCCTGAAGAAGCTATTCTAGGTCTGATGCTAGGTCTGAATGTTTTACTTCTGTTAAAATAGTCTGATTATGAGGGCCTTTTAAAGAAGTCACATCACACTCCAGACTCATATCTTTGCACACATCACCTTCTGCTTAAAACAGAGTGAATTCCTGCTATCTGCCAAATTAACTAAGGAGTACCTAACATTTGAAGTTCTGAACAATCTTTCTCAAATTTACTTGTTCATCTTATCTGTCAAAATGAAACCAGAATTCTCTTACATGTCTAGAACATCCCTTCACAACCCTGATGACAAGTGGGAATTTACTAAATCTTGCATGAATAACTGCTTGTAAGATGGCAATTATATCTCCACTTAGTTTTCTTTTTTTTGGAAAACTAGTGATTCCAAAAATGATGAATTATTCTTTATGTGAAGTGGCCACCCAACTTTCCTTTATCCTGTGTTTCTTTCTAGTTCACTGTAAACTGTCAATGTCCCTTTAAAATGCAGAGCTCAGTCCTGAAGAAGCTATTCTAGGTCTGATGCTAGGTCTGAATGTTTTACTTCTGTTAAAATAGTCTGATTATGAGGGCCTTTTAAAGAAGTCACATCACACTCCAGACTCATATCTTTGCACACATCACCTTCTGCTTAAAACAGAGTGAATTCCTGCTATCTGCCAAATTAACTAAGGAGTACCTAACATTTGAAGTTCTGAACAATCTTTCTCAAATTTACTTGTTCATCTTATCTGTCAGCATTTCCCTGCTGGTGCCTTTTTAATTTCCAAAACAGACGAGGCTTTTCCATTCTGTCCTGTTTCAGAAACTGTCTGAAGACACTTTTATTTACTAAAGGCAGCTATCAAACGACCCCAAACAGTCCTTTCTTGCAAATATAATTTTATTAAACATGTAAATATCATTATTGCCCTATGTTAATGTGTTGAAATTAATGAATATATTAAGTATGACATGAAACTAACAGGTTTGCTATCAACTGGAAAAGTTTTCACTGATAATTATGTGTGATTACTGTTTTTACAAGTCTTTGAAATTTAACGAAAAACTAAAACTATTAGAGTATAGGCGTTTATGAAAAGTCACCTGTAAAAACACTGATTATAAGGAAGACCCTTACAACAACACTCACATATTGTACCTTCAAATGCAACTCTTTTTTAGGATTTGTTCTCTTTCATTTTTTAATTCTTTCTCAGCAAAACTAGTTCAGTGTTTTATAAGGAAAAAAATCAATACCTTAAAATACCACAAAGACCAAAACAGAAGAATAAATTTTTGAGTAAAATATTTTCTTAAATAAAATAACTTACCTTACTACTCCCTGCCTTCAAAAGAAGCAAGAGAAAAAAGTAAGGAGATAAACAGATATGAAAATTGATGATGAATAAAATATATCAGTTTAGTAGACAGAATAAAGGTAACATGTCAATAAAATTCTAAGGAAATACAATAATCCCTAAATTTTATGTCACAGTTATGATTTATTAAAAAATATTGGAAATTTGATTGACAAGTAAGTCCTTTAAATACATTAAGACTTGTCATAAAAATACTTAAACAGAAAAAGAAAAGCAAAATTATTAATGTCATTTAGGAAAAAAGAATCTACAAAAAAATCAACTAAATAAAGTCAAATTGTCATCAGGAATATTTTCCTTTTAAGTAGATATTTGACAAACATTTGATTTGTTTAAAAAATGTTTTGTATTTGATGATGATATATTTTATTTAAAACTGAAGACAATTATGTATATAGACCATTTAACCTCTTCACAAAAGTTGAAAGTTGATTAAAAAAAACCTTCATTTTTATCTCCTTTGATTCTTGCATTTGATGAAAATGAGGCCTCCTAACTATGAATCACAATAATGACTTTTCTGCCTTGGCATTTTCAGGAGAATTTAGTAGAGCTGAATTATAAAATAATTTGAGAACAAAATGCAAAATAAATAATTTTGAGAATGCAAGTTAACAGCAAAGATTACAGTTATGACACTGTCAACCATTCTTTGTGAGCAGTAAAATATTTCTGTCAGAACTTGGGTTCTGACACAATCCACACTTCCACAACCAAGGAGGAAATTTAAGTGTTTTGCCATGAGGGATGGTGTACAGATTAAAATTAGGTCACATTTTCTGACATATTCCATTTATCTGATAAATTATAATATTTTCTTTAAAAATCAATATAATAAATGAAAAAGATTAATGAGAATATCTAGAGTATCTTCTTTCCTATATTTTTCATTACCTGTGAGATATAATTTCTTTTAGGGAATATTAAGTACTATATTCTAATAGTATTCTAATATTCTAATTATGTATTCCAATATTCTATATTAGTATTCTAATATTAATATTAGCATTCTATAATATTCTAGTATTCTATATTAGTATTCTAATATTCTAATTATGAACATACACATTTACATACTGATATGGCTCTAATTGGAAAAGGCACTGGCACCCCACTCCAGCACTCTTGCCTGGAAAATCCCATGGATGGAGGAGCCTGGTGGGCTGCAGTCCATGGGGTCGCGAAGAGTCAGACACGACTGAGCGACTTCCCTTTCACTTTTCACTTTCATGCATTGGAGAAGGAAATGGCAACCCACTCCAGTGCTCTTGCCTGGAGAATCCCAGGGGCGGGGAGCCTGGCGGGCTCCGGTCTATGGGGCCGCACAGAGTCGGACACGACTGAAGCGAGTTAGTAGTAGCAGTATGGCTCTAATTAATAAATATGCAGGGAGTATTTATTATTCTGTGGGTATTTAATCTCAGTACTAAAAGAAAAAGCTCTTAGGGAGCTCCCTGGAGTCCAGTTGTTAGGATTCAGCGCTTCTACTGCTGTGGTCCTGGGTTCAATTCCTGGTTGGGGAACAAAGGTCTTGCAAGTAGTGTGACATGGCCTAAATTACAGTAAAAAAATTTTTAAAGGAAGTGTGTCAGTGTTAACCAGATAGCTCCTTAGGTTACTTTGTATTTTAGTTCAAGAAAGGGTCGGTGAAGAATTACTACCTAAATTCTTTATATACATTACTTCATTTCATGAAATACTCCATAAATTGTGGATTATAAATTTTTTTTTACCTCTGAGGAAACTGAGGCTCAGAGAGAATGAAAAGTTTCTCAAGGTCATACAACTGGCAAACAATAAAATGAGTACTTTAACCCATTTATGCGCTAAGTCGCTTCAGTTGTGTCCAGCTCCATGCGACCCCACGGACTGCAGCCTGCCAGGCTCCTCTGTCCATGGGATTCTTCCTGGCCCAGGGACTGAACCTGTGTCTGCCTGCATTGGCAGGTGGGTTCTTTACCACTGGCATCACCTGGGATCTTATTCCAAAAACCATGCCCTTTGAACTGTCTTCAAAGTCAGAGTCAAGTCACCTCAACCTTGAATACCGTATGAGTGTTTAGATCATGGTATGTTCAGCATTAAAAGACACATGCCTCTGGTTTAATATTCTGCCCCTTCTCATGCCTGTATGGCCTCCCTCATAGCTCAGTGGGTAAAGAATCCACCTGCAGTGCAGGAGACCAGGGTTCAATCCCTGGGTCGGGAAGATCCCTTGGAGAAGGAAATGGCAACCCACTGCAGTAATCTTGCCTGGAGAATCCCACGGACAGAGGAACCTGGTGGGCTACAGCCCATGGGGTCCGCAAAGAGTCAGATAAAACTCACACCACCAAACAGACCATCACGTCTCTCCGCTTTTAAGTGACTCTGTGCGGTTCACTGATCCACACGCCTCTTCACTGTTTTCTGTCTTTAATGATTTTAAAAACATCAGGCTCACAATTTTTCTCTTGATCTGTCATTACACTAAGATGCTTTGTTATATGAAGTTCTCTTTCCTCATAGACTGCAGTGCACATAGCCTTATTTTAATTTGCTGATTCTTGACAAAGACCAATAATTCCCAGAGGCAAGCTATACTTCAACTTGCCTTTTTGGAAAAAATTTAAAATAATGACTTTCTATCCTTGATCAAATGCACATGGATAAAGAAGCCTTTTCAGAACTTAAGCATCTCTCTGGTTCATGTGCTTCCTAAAACATACTAGGTATTAGATTCAGTTTGTATTATTTCTTGAAACCCTATCACACATATTCATAAAAGTTAGCAAGTAAGACTCCTTTAATCATACAGACTTTATATATAGCATCATTCCCTAAGCTACTTGCAAAGGACAGCGTCATTACCAAAAAGTATTTAAGGACAAACATGGTTTCTAAGAGAAGGTGGGGACTGTAAAATGCAAGAGTCCCACTGGTACTTATTTTCTGCAAAAAATTAATTCAGTTAAACAATTAAGTCAATTTCTAATACTGGTATCTTTTTCTTCATCTAGTTGTAAACTTGATTGTTACCTCTCATCAGTTGAGGGTTCTTTTTGTTGCAAATGAGGCTTGATTCCAAACATTGGGCGAATATTTGTTGATAAGGCTCTGATGGTGTAACTGATTTCATTCTCCCTTGTGACATCACTGTCATAGCCTAACATCGAAATATAAGAATTATTCTCTATGTTATAGCTGAGGGTCTCAATTATGATCTTAAAAATAGGATATAAGGATGTTAAACAATATGAAATAAGTTAAATACATCATGTTATAGTCAAATTATGAAAAAACAAACAGCCAGTAAAAACGATGTAGAAGAATATTCAGTGATAAAGAATACTGATTAAGTGATAATAGCAAGCTACAAAAAAAAACCTCAATATGATGCCATTTCTGTTAAAAAAAAAAAAAGATAATGTATATAAATACACATACCCCTATAGGTAACATCCCAAATGTTAACAGAAGTTACCTGAGTGTTCAAATTATGGATGCCATGTTCATTTTTTTTATTGCAAAATATACTTTCTAACTTTTCTACAATGAGTGAGTATTACTAGTATAATAGGAAAAAAACAAAATTGTTTTAAAGTATGAGGTTCAATACTATAAATTTATTTTAATAGTACTTCTTTAAAGTATGATTATCACACATTGCTAAATGAAGAATAAGTCATCAGTATATGCCAACCTGTTATTTTTAGAGTCACAAAAAAAATTCTGGTGTTAAACAGACCAAAAAGACTGAAACAATAATTATTCAAGCATTATTATTATTTATTAAGCTTCCACAGTTTAAGTCAGTTGTGCTAAATTTTTTCTGTTTTTGTTAAAATATCTTAAAATGACATACCCCCATCTTCTTCAGAATCTATGTCAGACTCTTCGCTATCGCAAGGTCTTTTTTCTCGATAGCCCTCCATTTCATTTGTCCAAACCATCAAAGACATATCTGCGCCTCCTAAGGTAACCAACATGCTGTCATCGTAAGTCCAGCGAACATTTGTGACATGGGTACTATGGGTCACGTACCTCTTAAACTTTCCAAATTTTCCCTAAAAATTGAAAAAAATTCAAATTTCTGAGAAATTTTATTACTTGGAAAATTTTTATAATTTTGAACTTCTTTCTTAATCTCTGATTGGAAAGTAATCATTCATTGCAAAGGCACTTTGTTAAAATAAAAAAAGAGAGAGAGAAAATACTGAAACTCACTAAAATAAAAAGTAACAGCTCCCAAACTTAGTGAGGATAGGATAAACTAGTAATTCTGCACACAGCTAGTACTACGGGCATAACTCTTTTGGAAATCAACTACACTGAAAAGTATGAAAATGCTGACCTTTGTCGCACCATCCCTTTTTAAGAGTATATGCTAAGGAGACCTTATCTACACAAAAAACATTTGCCATAGTCCTGACTTACAGCAGTGAAACATTTTAAATACTGTAAATATTCAACATAGTAATAGTTAATTATGGTGGATATCTTTTAAAAAACAATGGCTATGCAGACATACTGCTGTCGGAAAGAAACACAATAACTGAGAAAATCAGGATACGAATGCCTATGTACATACAGCATGGCCATATTAACAAAAAGTAATTAGCAAGCATTTCAGTATATACCCATGTAAATATCTTTCATTGTAATTCATTAGTGTTTTTGATTATAAGCAGATGTTACACACAGTAATGTATTTTTCTTTTAAATATAAGGAAAAATCCAAGATACTGGTAACTTCTACATCTAGAACACTAGCATTACTAGATTACATAGGTAAATTTCAGATCAACATGTCATAAGCAGGTTTTATATGGATATCTTTTCAAGGGTGTTAAAATAAGAAATGTCTTAAATAAACACATTCAGTCACTCAGTCATGTCCGACTTTGCAACCCCATGGACTGTAGCCTGCCAGGCAAGTATACTGGAGTGGGCTGCAATTTCCTTCTCCAGGGAAACAAAACATAGTAATAGCTAAATCAGTGGATTCTTTGGAAACGAGGAATCAATAAAATCAGCTGAAATCGAAAAGAAATCTGTCATGAAAACACCAGAAGAAGATAGTTTCCCTACGATTTTGTGGTCCTTGCTACAGTAAGGAGAAGAAGAAATCTGTGGACCAACATTCTAGAACATATTCTTAGAGCTTCTATACCATCTAGTATACTGGGAGTGAAGTTTTTTTTACTAATAAATGTTTTATTGGAACACATTCTTATTAAGTAAGGTACTACAACTTCAGTGTATCTAAAACAAGGACTCGAGAAATATTTTCTTGGGTACCTGAGTTCTCTACGGGAATTTTTAAAACTTACAGTTTCATTTCAATGCTGAAATGAATAAATTAAGACCATCACACACTGAATATCATGATTTCAGTGCCATATTTCAAACATATTTATGTTCATGTTGGTGCTAGATTATAACATACATCTGAATTTGTGACAAGTAAATATCTATCTATACTTGATTTCATGAATTTTATTTTTATGCTAAGTGAAAGCCTAATACTTCCCAGTAGTTTGAACAGAAAGTGAAGTTGCTCAGTTGTGTCCGACTCTTTGTGACCTGTGGACTGTAGCCCACCAAGCTCCTCCATCCATGGGATTCTCCAGGCAAAGGAAATGGCAACCCACTCCAGTGTTCTTGCCTGGAGAATCCCAGGAACCGGGGAGCCTGGTGGGCTGCTGTCCATGGCGTTGCACAGAGTTGGACACGACTGAAGTGACTTAGCAGTATCAGTATCAGTATATTTAATCAGAACATTTTAATGTTAAAGTCGTAAATATCAAGAGTTTGTATTTAGTGTTAATGATATATATTTTATCAAAAGAATACTAAAATTATTTAATATTAGGACTAAAAGAATGATTCTTCTAAAAGGACTATTTATACTACTTACTACTCAGAAACCATACAATATAATATATAACATAAGATATGGGATCAAACTTCTAGATAAAAGCTATAAACATGATGTCAAGAACAGGAAATAAATTATGAACCTATCATATTACAACATTATGTATTCCATACGTGATATTCATATTACAACAGTGAAATGCTATGAAAGGGCATTACCTTAACCATTTTTACAGTTATGATCATTAGGAGAATTAAAGAAAAACACATACTTTAGCAGGATATCTAAATAACTTGACAAATCCCAAATCATCCCCAGTAGCTAGGACTGTTTTGTCACTGGTGAGGCAAGAGGCAGTTACGTCTGTGACTTCCCCAGTTACTGGCCAAATCCCCTCGCAGCATGAACCAAGCACACTTGTCCATGATGCCCAGCCAATTCTTTCTGCCTAAAACATAGAAAAAGACTGCTCTAAGTTTATATCTCTCGCTCTAAACCGTTAACAACAAACAAACGAATATTCTTCTTTGTAATTAATTATAGATCTCACAAGTAAAATTACAAGTTTAATAAAAACAGTGAAACAAATTATTAGTTGCTCTGGTTTTGTAGCTTGCCAAGTCCACTAGTTCCTGCAGAAAAATTTTAATACAACATCATTCAAGATTTATTTATCCACTGTGTATTCCAGATGCTGAACATACAGTGACAATATTAATAAATAGGACTTTTTCTGCTCTTAGAATATTCAGAAACGGATTCTTTCATTTCATGTCTAAATTTCTACTAGTACTTTATAAGCATGTTTTCCAATTAATCATTACTGGAAATTAAGAATTTGACTTACAGTCCCTCTCCTTACTAAACCACTTTCAAATTAAATTTAGTTTCTCGTCCTTGGCCATATCAAAAAGTTTTGCTAATAATGTCAGTCACAAAACCACACAAATTTTTTTTCTTTTTCCCTTAAATAGAAATTTGCCAAGAAGCATCTTAGGTACATGGGTTCCAAAAGATTTGACAGAGATGCAGTAATCCAATCTTAGATGGCATGTCTTTTACATGCTACTGCATGCTTCTTGGCTTTTAAGGAAAGTAATTAGAGAAGAGCTAGCCATACAAGTAAGCAATTTATTCTTTTTCTTAACAGAGCGTATTTTCCTGTACCCAGACAGGCATCTGCTTTCTAACCACTATTAGTCATATCAACATTACAAGCACTACTATCTTCCTACCTCTCCACTGGGAATGGTTTGTTTTTTCCCTCTGGGAGCTTCAAAGAATAATTGTTCTTTAGCACCAGTGTTGACCTGTAAAAGCTTTCCTTAAAAAAATTAAAAAATATACACATATATAAAATATAAATACGTACACAGTATGATGTTTAACTTTTTTGGGAAAAATTTAGCCTTAACATAAAACCATTTTCCTTTGCAGTCAACCATAATAAAGTAATAAATATATAATAAAGTAATTAAATTCCTAAATGGCTTAATTTGTGTGTGTGGGGGGTGTGTGTGCATGTGTGCTTCCCAGGTGGCTCAGCAGTAAAGAATCTGCCTGCCAGTGCAGGAGATGTAAAGAGATATGGGTTCAATCCCTGGGTGGGGAAGATCCCCTGGAGGAGGAAATGGCAACCCACTCCAGTACTCTTGCCTGGAAAATAGAGGGAAGCTGACAGGCGCGCCTCCGCAGCGGCGCCCCGCGAGAGACGGCACCGCCCGCCGGCGGCCGCCCCGCGCCGCCCGGCCTCCCGCAGGCTCCGCGCCGCCCGCAACCCCGGCCCGGCAGCCGCACAGCCTTGCTCGGCTCTCCGCCGCCGGCGCGCTCCGTCAGGACCCGGCCCCGCCCCGCCCCTGCCCCGCCTCGGCCCCGCCCCTGCCCGCTTCCTCCAATGAGTGAGGCTCGCTGGGGCCAGCTCCGTCCAATAAGGAGCCGGGGAGCGCGGCCCGGCCCCGGGAGGCGAGCCAATAGGAGGCGACTCCGGCAACACACCCGCCCCGAGTCCTGGGAGCTTTCTGCTCCGAGGGCCGTGGGGGAACTGGACCGCCGCCGGAACGAGTGGGCTGGGCCGGGCGGAGCCGCCGAGCGTAGGTTTAGTCCGGGGAAGCGCCGGGCTGCAGGACGGTACTAGAGTATGAAATGCAGACGAAAGTGGGGACACTGGACGCTCCTCCTTGTAGCTGTCCTGCTCCCCACCCCGAAGTTACACTCCTTTTCTGGCCGAAGTTCACGCAGAAAAGCAAGCCGCACAAACTCGCTGCGGCCGGTGACTGTCCCAGTTCAGGCCTGGCCTTTCCTTTGGGGCTCTGCGCCAAGGGTTCCGTCAGGCAGCGCTCGAGATGCTGCGCCGCAGTCCGTAGCTCTTGTTTCTGCCCTTAATAAAATCGTCGGAATGCTAGGGATCTGCAAGTGGGGGTGGGGATGGGGGACGGGGGTCAGTTTCCATCCTGCTGCAAAACGCAGGTGCTCATGGCACTTGCCAGGTCTTTTTTTTTTTTTTTTTTCCTTTCTAAAAGAAAATCGCAATGAAAAATAATACAAAAAAATAATTTCTGTATGCAAGTCATCTTTACTGTGAGCTTTATTTCTTTAAGAAACTCGCATTCTATCTTCAAAGGGCGTTAAATTATATAGCCAAGTAGACTATTACATACTCCTGTTTAGTCGCTAAGTCGTGTCCGACTGTCTTGCGATCCCGCCAGGCTCCTCTGTCCATATTGGAGTGAGTTGCCGTTTCCTTCTCCAGGTATATAGTATGTATATAACATTAACACACACACAGAGGAGAGACTTAAATAGACCACTGGTTATAAAAGACTGGAGCTGTTAACACAAAATCTTGCAAATTATAAGCACTCTATTGTTTCTTTGCTGTGAATAGGATTACCCATTTGTTGTTGGTCATGCAAGGCTTGTAAGCTTTATTGAGAGCTCTTTACTGAAAGCGAATTACGTATGATGAAAACAGTTTTGATAACACATATTTGCACATGTTAAAATCAAACCACATTTATCTGTACTTCAAATAGCTGACACCTTCGTTTTATTTCTTCTGGTAATAGACTTTGCACTTAAACATTTTTGTGCGGATATGACCTCTTCCTTCTGCATGCATTTTAAAAAATAATTTTATTTATTTATTTTGGCTGTTCTGGGTCTTCCTTGCAGCAGAGGCTTTCTCTAGTTGTGGTGAATGGGGACTACCTTATAGTTTGTACAGGCTTCTCTTTGCAGTGGCTTCTCTTGTTTTAGAGTAGAGGCTTTAGGGGGTGTGGACTTCTTGTTGTGGCACATGGTGTCACCAGTTGCTGTTCCCCCTACGCTAGAGCCCAGGTTAAATAGTTGGGGCACCTGGGCTACTTGCTTCATGGCATTTGAGATCTTCCCAGACCAGGACTGGAAGCCGTGTCCCTGCATTGGCAGGTGAATTCTTTACCACTGAGCCACCAGGGAAGCCCTGCTTAAAGTATTTTGCTGACCAGATTTCATTTTTTAATGATGCTCAGTACAACGAACCAAAAGAAGGAAAAGGAGAGAAAGAGACAGAGAGGTCAAACAAGGGATGAATGGCTTTTGTTACCGTCTTGCTGTCATGATTGAAACTTACCACACCTTATCAGCTTTAAGAGATAGTATGGACCTTAGGGCTTTCCTGGTGGCTCAGACGGTAAAGCATCTGCCTGCAATGCAGGAGACCTGGGTTCGATCCCTGGGTCGGGAAGATCCCCTGGAGAAGGAAATGGCAACCCACTCCAGTATTCTTGCCTGGAGAATCCCATGGACAGAAAAGCCTGGTAGTCCACAGTCCATGGGTCGCAAAGAGTCAGACATGACTGAGCAACTTCACTCGCTCAAGACTAAGGTTTATCAGATGATTCAGATTCTGGATTGACCTGGACCAAAGCTCTTAATGACTAATTCTGTCATAAAAGGTCAATATCCCAAACTCTGTCTGCCTTATGGAGGGACCTTGAGGTTCAACCATAGGAGCATTTTGTCAACAGTGTGCTTTCTCTAGAATGTTGTGCTGAGTCTTTTTGACAAGCACGTGTCAATATACTAGCCCGAGAGCAGCCTATTAATATTTCCTCTGACTGCACATTTTTCCATCTGAAATATTTTTTGAGTCCATCAGTTTTCCTTCAAACTAGATGTGAATGAAATTTCTGCCTCTTAATTCTAGAGTAAAGCTGTACTTCTGAGCGTCTTCCTTCCATCTCCTCTTTCACTGTTTCCTTTTTCTCTCTTTTTTAATGGAGAAGATGCTATGAGAAAAATTGAATGTATGCGATGACTGGCAATATGCAGTTTTACATTGAAATTGTTATTGTCTGGGTCAGATTTCTACCCATATAATCAAATAACTTTGTAGGCATTTATTAGGGCTTCCCAGGTAGTGCTAGAGGTAAAGGACCCACGTGCCAATGCAGGAGACATAAGTGATTCTGGTTCAGTTCCTGTGTCAGGAAGATCCCCTGGAGAATGGCATGGCAATCCACTCCAGTACTCTTGCCTGGACAATTCGATGGGCAGAGGAGCCTGGTGACCTACAGTCCATAGGATCGCAAAGAGTCAGACATGACTGAAGTGACTTAGCACTCACACATTAGGGATTCACTTAAGGCAATTGTGCTTAATTTTCAAAGAGGAAACCAAAGGCATATTTTAAGAGATATTTCCATGTGTCATAATGTAATTTGTTTACTTTGTTCAAAAATATGCAATCTAGTACAGAAGTTTAAATATTACTTCTAACAAATGTACATATGGTAACACTACAATGTGAAATTTGCTAAATTTGATTGAAACAGCAGTTGTTATTTTCAACTAATTAACTGCACAGATTTCACTTTCTGATTGAAAATTGTGGAAGAATTAATGAATATGAATCAAATAGGCATGACTTATTAAGTGTAAGACAAAACCAGTATTGGGTGTTAGCAATCTATTACAGGGAATGAATATTTTATTAATTCTCTGGATGATATTCATGATTCTACCATGGTGATGCTTCATTCACTAAGTGATAGTTTCAAAGATTTTTCTTAATGGTTTTTTCATCAGTTGTCCAAATGGGACAGGAGAGCTGTTGCTGATTTAGAGATCTCTCAGTTTTAACACATATTTAAAGGTAACTACTGCTGAGTTTTCCAAATTTGCTGGTATATTGAGTGAAGCAATATCACAGCATCATCTTTCAGGATTTGAAATAGCTCAACTGGAATTCCATCATCTCCACTAGCTTTGTTCATAATGATGCTTTCTAAGGCCCACTTGACTTCACATTCCAGGATGTCTGGCTCTAAGTGAGTGATCACACCATTGTGATTATCTGGGTCATGAATATCTTTTTTGTACAGTTCTTCTGTGTATTCTTGCCACCTCTTCTTAATATCTTCTGCTTCTGTTAGGTCCATACCATTTCTGTCCTTTATTGAGCCCATCTTTGCATGAAATGTTCCCTTGGTATCTCTAATTTTCTTGAAGAGATCTCTAGTCTTTCCCATTCTGTTGTTTTCCTTTCTTTTATCTCTCCTTGCTATTCTTTGGAACTCTGCATTCAGATGCTTATATTTTTCCTTTTCTCCTTTGCTTTTCGCTTCTCTTCTTTTCAGAACTATTTGTAAGGCCTCCTCAGACAGTCATTTTGCTTTTCTGCATTTCTTTTCCATGGGGATGGTTTTAATCCCTGTCTCCTGTACAATGTCACAAACCTCCGACCATAGTTCAAGCTGGTTTTAGAAAAGGCAAAGGAACCAGAGATCAAACTGCCAACATCTGCTGGATCATCAAAAAAGCAAGAGTGTTTCAGAAAAACATCTATTTCTTCTTTACTGACTATGCCAAAGCCTTTGACTGTGTGGATCACAATAAACTGTGGAAAACTCTGAAAGAGATGGGAATACCAGACCACCTGGCCTGTCTCTTGAGAAACTTGTATGTAGGTCAGGAAGCAACAGTTAGAACTGGACATGGAACAACAGACTGGTTCCAAATTGGTAAAGAAGTACGTCAAGGCTGTATATTGTCACCCTGCTTATTTAACTTCTATGCAGAGTATATCATGAGAAATGCTGGGCTGGAAGAAGCACAAGCTGGAATCAAGATTGCCGGGAGAGATATCAATAACCTCAGCTATGCAGATGACACCACCCTTATGGCAGAAAGTGAAGAGGAACTAAAAAGCCTCTTGATGAAAGTGAAAGAGGAGAGTGAAAAAGTTGGCTTAAAGCTCAACATTCAGGAAACGAAGATCACGGCATCTGGTCCCATCACTTCATGGGAAATAGATGGAGAAATAGTGGAAACAGTGTCAGACTTTATTTTTTTGAGCTCCCAAATCACTGCAGATGGTGATTGCAGCCATGAAATTAAAACATGCCTACTCCTTGGAGGGAAAGTTAAGACCAACCTAGATAGCATATTAAAAAGCAGAGACATTACTTTCCCAATAAAGGTCTGTCTAGTCAAGGCTATGGTTTTCCCAGTGGTCATGTATGGATGTGAGAGTTGGACTGTGAAGAAAGCTGAGTGCTGATGAATTGATGCTTTTGAGCCGTNTTGCCGGGAGAGATATCAATAACCTCAGCTATGCAGATGACACCACCCTTATGGCAGAAAGTGAAGAGGAACTAAAAAGCCTCTTGATGAAAGTGAAAGAGGAGAGTGAAAAAGTTGGCTTAAAGCTCAACATTCAGGAAACGAAGATCACGGCATCTGGTCCCATCACTTCATGGGAAATAGATGGAGAAATAGTGGAAACAGTGTCAGACTTTATTTTTTTGAGCTCCCAAATCACTGCAGATGGTGATTGCAGCCATGAAATTAAAACATGCCTACTCCTTGGAAGGAAAGTTATGACCAACCTAGATAGCATATTGAAAAGCAAAGATATTACTTTGCCAACAAAGGTCCATCTAGTCAAGGCTATGGTTTTTCCAGTAGTCAGGTATGGATGTTAGAGTTGGACTGTGGAGAAAGTGGAGTGCCGAAGAATTGATGCTTTTGAACTGTGATGTTGGAGAAGATGCTTGAGAGTCCCTTGGACTGCAAGGAGATCCAACCAATCCATCCTAAAGATATTCAGCCCTGGGTGTTCTTTGGAAAGACTGATGCTGAAGCTGAAACTCCAATACTTTGGCCACCTCATGTGAAGAGTTGACTCGTTGGAAAAGATCTTAATGCTGGAAAGGATTCTGGGCAGGAGGAGAAGGGGATGACAGAGGTTGAGATGGCTAGATGGCATCACCGACTTGATGGACATGGGTTTGGGTAGACTCTGGGAGTTGGTGATGGACAGGGAGGCCTAGTGTGCCATAGCACACTAGGGGGTCGCAAAGAGTTGGACACGACTGAGTGACTGAACTGAACTGAAATGTAAGTAGGGAAGCTGTGGCTTTGGGGGTAATTTACCATTTATAAACATAATTCAAGATATAAGGTCTTTTATAGATTGTATCACATGATCAGTGGTAATATGACCAATGAATGTGCCATAGCACACTAGGGGGTCGCAAAGAGTTGGACACGACTGAGTGACTGAACTGAACTGAAATGTAAGTAGGGAAGCTGTGGCTTTGGGGGTAATTTACCATTTATAAACATAATTCAAGATATAAGGTCTTTTATAGATTGTATCACATGATCAGTGGTAATATGACCAATGATAATATTATTTTCTCTGTATTTTTACATTTAAGATACTGTCATCTTAATATTGTTTCATCAGTGAGCATAACATATAAATGGATTCCCATCTTCTGGATTTTGATCATTGATTTGCCTCTGGATTTTCATGTGTCTTAGACAAACTGGATTCTCATGTGAGTTTTCTTCAAGCCACTGGATCCAATTCGCTGGTTTGAAGATATTGTTATTAGAAACAGTGAAATAATATCTATATAGAGAGAGCATGGATAAATAATTTGTTTGTTTTCCTTTCTATTTTGGACTCAAATGGGGGAAAATTCATTTTGTGAACCACAATATCAGGTGCTTTTAACACTACTTTTACAAAACATATTTTTCTTATTTCTTGAACCTAACTCTGGAGTGTTTCCTTGTTGTAAGATATGTTTATAGTATGAGTTGTTTATAAGCATGTGAAGGAACAGAGAGAAAATTCCAGAAATCACAGGTGATAAGCACTCTAAATTTCTGTCCCTATTTTATCTTGGGCCACAGTCCTTAAAGAAAACTGTTTTAAAGTTTGGTATTAGGAGAAATTTTGTTCCTTCTGAATTAGATCTTTGAACTATCAAGATGCTCTGAACTAAATTTACAGCTCGATTTAGGAAAGTATTATGGCCCCCTTCATTGTGTTTTTTAAAAATATTTATAAACATAATATTTATCCTGTCTTCATTTATTTTTCACCTATTTAAGAGCTGACTCATTTGAAAAGACCCTGATGCTGGGAAAGATGGAGGGCAGGAGGAGAAGGGGATGACAGAGGATTAGATAGTTGGATGGCATCACCAACTCAATGGACATGAGTTTGGTTAAACTCCGGGAGTTGGTGATGGACAGGGAGGCCTGGTGTGCTGTGGTTCATGGGGTCGAAAATAGTCGGACACGACTGAGCCACTGAACTGAACTGATACATTTCTATCTTATATTTTTATGTATATGTTTTATTTAAGTTATCTAAAATACTTTCTGAAATGTGAATACCATGTTATTAAATGCGTATGTGTGCTGTGCTTAGTGGCTCAGTGGTGTCCAACTCTTTGCGATCTTGTGGACTGTTGCCTGTTAGGCTCCTCCATCCATGGGATTCTCCAGGCAAGAATAGTGGAATGGGATGCCATGCCCTTCTCCAGAGGATGTTCCCAAACGCAGGGATCGCACACAGGTGTCCCTAATTGCAGGTGGCTTCTTTACCATCTGAGCCCCCAAGGAAGCCCTATTAAGTGCATAATGACCTGTTTTGAGCCATAGCTAAACCCTGGGTCTCCTGAGCTCATGTCACTTACACAGACTGTGTAGTAAAAGCAGCAGGAAGAAGATTCTGTTGTTCCTCCTCAGAGGAAGCAGAATCTGATTCACCAGGCACAACATCTCAAAACTGTTTTCAGAAAGGCATAAAAATATAGTGGTACACCATAGGGAAAGTTTATTACACTTATTTTTTAAAGTTATGGGAAACATATATTTATGGGTTTTCTGCAAAATCAGGGGTTTAACTCAAAAATGGGATATTTGACTTAGATACAAACTGAATCCATAGTACAAATTATGCTAAAATCATGGTCACTTCCCTCATTATCCATCACTAGTCATTATGCTTAATACAGTAATCCCTTAGAATATGTTTCAAATGCAGTAAACCTTTCCACTAGGATTAGTATACACCCATTTCCTTCAATTTTAGTAGTCTCTTCTAGAAAATAAACAAGGCATCTGCTTGTTTTCAGATAATATTCCATCGTGGTTTTATTTTCAAAGGTTATCCTACTAAGATGTTTTTTTTTAGAACCACTGCAGAACTTCATCTTATCATTTTGTTTCGTTTTATGAGATATATAATTAACTCTAACTCACAGATTAAGAAAACCGTATACCCCTTTGAAATACAGTCTACACAAAATTGATGGTTGCACCCCTTTTCCTGGCCAACAAGTTGGTATGTAGGAGGTGCTCAGTGAAGAAAAAGCAACTCGACCTGACTTAAATTATAAAAATATTTTTTATCAGCTCTTATAATTTGCAGTCCACTTTGCTACCATGAAAAAATAAATGAATAACTAGCCAATGGAAGGTAGAAGATGAGAGATAAGACCAAAAGTGGGGAGATCGATAGAGGTGCCAACAGCCTCACTGCAGCCAGAAGGGCGTCAAGAAACATTTACTGGATGTGAAACACAACTGTCAGTAGATGTTTCTAAATTACAAGGAGCAAAACTTAAAATAACAATGAAATTATCAAAGTTGTAGAGATGTTGAGGAAAGAGCTACCGTAAAGGAACTAAAACCTCATTTCACACAGTTGAGGGTCAAGCGCATAAAGAGATAAAAAGACAAATATATATGTACATTATTCTCTAAATTTCATGTTTTCTTTTCAAATAAGGTTATTATTTCATTTTTCCCAAAGCAGACACACGTCAAAGACTTTTTCTTTTGCGGGGTGTTGCCATTGGGCAGGAGGAGAATTATTGTTTGATTTTTTTTTTTCAGGTGTGAATAGTGTTTCTTTTTGAACTAATATATATTGGTGTTAGTTTCAGGTGTACAAAAAAGTGAATCAGTTATACGTATACATATGTTCACCCTTTTTCAGATTCTTTTCCCTTATATGTCATTACTGAGTATTGAGTAGAATTTCTTGTGCTAAACAGTAGGTCCTTGTTGCTTTGCTGTGTGTAGTAGCTGAGTCATGTCAAAACTTCTGTGACCCATTGGACTGTAGCCCCCGAGGCTCCTCTGGCCATAGAATTTCCTAGGCAAGAATACTGGAGTGGGTGGCCATTCCTTCTCCTTGCTGTTTACCTATTTTATATATAGCAGTGTGTATATGTTAATCCCAAACTCCTGGTTAATCCCTCCTCCCCTTTGGTAAGGGCTTCCAGTGGCTCAGTGGTAAAGAACCAGCCTGTCAATGCAAGAGATGTGAGCTTGATCCCTGGATCAGGAAGATCCCCTGGAGAAGGAAATGGCAACCCACTCCAGTATTCTTGCCTGAGAAATCCCCTGGACTGAGGAGCCTGGCGGGCTACAGTTCATGGGGTTGCAAGAGGCCAACAGGATAATAAACAACAAACCCTTTTGCTAATCACAAACTTGTTTCCTGTGTCTGTGGCTCTGTCTCAGCTTTGTAAANGATCCCTGGATCAGGAAGATCCCCTGGAGAAGGAAATGGCAACCCACTCCAGTATTCTTGCCTGAGAAATCCCCTGGACTGAGGAGCCTGGCGGGCTACAGTTCATGGGGTTGCAAGAGGCCAACAGGATAATAAACAACAAACCCTTTTGCTAATCACAAACTTGTTTCCTGTGTCTGTGGCTCTGTCTCAGCTTTGTAAATAAGTTCATTTGTATCATTTTTTTCAATGAAAGTCTTCAGTGTTGCAAAAAAGTTTTAGCATGAAATTTATTTAAAAATAAATGTTAACGAATCAATATAAGTTGAAAAACCAGAGTTGTAAAGTATTTAGGGTAGGATAAGTACTGGCTTTAGGCGCTAGTATGCTGAAATACAAGCATTACTCAGGAAAGTATCAATATATGGTGGTTTTAAGAAAGCAAATACAATGGATACATTGTGAAATTATTATGTTTTCTTCACAAGCAATTCATAATGTAGTAGACTATCTTTTTTTTTTTTTTTTTGTGCTTGAGAACAACTGTGCCTCTGGGACCCACAGAATCTAGTACAGACTGGGTACGGAAGGGTGTTTGTTAAATGCCTGTTTGTTTTTTTGATGAAGTAATTGTGTCATCTTAAAACATTTGACTCAGCACACAGGAAGACTCAATAGAAAATGTGTTCAATTGTGAACTCTGTAGCTTGAGAAATGAATGAAAATTATGCAGAAGATTTGGTGGAAAGTTACGAAGGAATTAGAAATCTGAAACACAGAATGTTTGAGGAATTGATATTTATGAGTTTGGGGGGTTCCAGGTTTTTCAGATGTGATTCACTGCTAATTTTCTGTGTCAGTGAAGGAAAATATTGGGGCTGCTGTGAGGTGCTCCACTGTGGATCTTTTGGAATCAGTTATTCTTGGATAAAAGGGAAATAAATCTGCTAGACTAGTAGTCTGCATTGTAAATATTCAAAAGCAAGGAAAAGAATAATTAGTACAAACCATGAAGGAAAAGTTCCAGAAAAACATCTGTTTCTGCTTTGTTGACTATGCCCAAGCCTTGACCATGTGAATCACAAGAAACCGTGGAAAATTCTGAGAGAGATGGGAATACCAGACCACCTGACCTGCCTCTTGAGAAATCTGTATGCAGGTCAGGAAGCAACAGTTAGAAGTGGACATGGAACAACAGACTGGTTCCAAATTGGCAAAGGAGTACATAAAGGCTGTATATTGTCACCCTGCTTATTTAACTTATATGCAGAGTACACCATGAGAAATGCTGGGCTGGAAGAAACACAAGCTGGAATCAAGATTGGTGGGAGACATATCAATAACCTCAGATATGCAGATGATACCACCCTTATGGCAGAAAGTGAAGAGGAACTAAAAAGCCTCTTG